>CM066330.1:17093892-17656267 GCA_033807585.1 Hydrophis major
CTTAATTATGGCTGTGTTTATTTATTTAGAAAACACATATATATGGCCACCCATCTTATACATGTTAATCATAGGCAGCTCAAACAACATTTGTAAAAAGAATTAAAAACTCCCAAAACACATCATAATTTCCACATGGTGGGACACTATGCCACCCGCTCCACTTTTGCCAGCTTCTCTTCCATTCTAGGATAAACAGATCTTCCTAGACTTCCTGTGGCTAATGGGGAGAAGTTCAAATATAACTGTTGTCCTCATTATTTTTCCTATTTTATGTAGGTTTCCAAATATTGCTTTAAGCAACAAAGCATGTGTTTACACAAAGAAAATTGCAAGGTTTTGCTTGCCCTGCCTACTTCAAAGCCATAAAAAGAGGTATTGAAATTTTTAAAAACCCTCATTTTTTCACTTCTTAACCAGATTAAAAACTATTTCATAGTGTTAGAGTTCCAGCAGTTAGTCCAGTTAAATCATGAGCCTCGAGTCACACTCCCAAAACTAAAGAGGATTTATTTGAAGCTACCATTCTATGCCTGGCACTAACCTGGGCGTAGCCAACTCTGAGATACATAATTCACTGTCATCCTTGATCTTGCTTTCTCCCACCCCTCTGAGTGTATCATCCAAATGAAAAACGTCCACAGCCAAGAGTCATCAATCATGCTCTCCAATTAGATTTTTTCACGGCAGAAGCTTCAGCCATCTAATCAGTCTTTGAAGAAAATATAAATAGAATGTACTTTCGATTCCACACTGTTGCCTGCTCTTTGAAACTCTTCTTTTAGTTACCAACTATAAAACGTGTTTTATGCGTTGACATAAGGATCAGTAAAACTTATACCTGAACAGGGACTCTTTATTGTGTATTGAACAAGTCTTAAACATCTGATGAACCCATAAAATCTTTAGCCCTCAGTTCAGATTTACACAATGTCAGAAACGCTTAACAGAACTTTTAAATAGAATAGAATATCCATAACTAGAGGCTGAATGGTAGAGTCCTTGATGCTGTCTCAGCTTGGTTTTCTTGTAGACATTTCATCACCCAATTAGGTAACATCATCAGTACAGGTAGTCCTCGACTTACAAAAGTTCATTTAGTGACCATTCAAATGGCACTGAAAAAAAAGTGACTTATGGCCCATTTTTCATAGTTACGACCTTGGCAGCATCCCCATAATCATGGGACCAAAATCCACATGCTTAGCAATTGGTTTATACGTGTGACCGTTGCTGTGTCCCAAGGTCATATGATCCCCTTTTGTGACCTTCTGACAATCAAAGTCAAGGGGGAAACCAGATTCACTTAACAACAGTGTTACTAACTTAGCAACTACAGTGATTCACTCAGCAGCTATGGCAAGAAAATGGGGCAAAACTCACTGAAATGTCTCACTGAACAACAGAAACTTTAGGCTCTATCATGATCGTAAGTCGAGGACCACCCGTAATGAAGCACCCGCAAGCAAACAATCAAGCTCAGACAAGCAGCAAGGTAGCCACAGAACTTTTAAAGCAATTTGGTCAAAGTCTGTCCAATTATAAATACAAGAAAAACTTTTAGAGAGTCTGCTGCTTCTAGAACAGTGGTAGCTAACCTTTTGGGGCTCCCGTGTCGAAAATTGTGCACACGCGTGCACTTACATGCCAGCCCTCACGCCCCCTGCGCATGCTCGCCAGATACCCGACAATCAGCTGGCGGGTGGGCAGCGCGCATGCATACACAGTGAGGCTTTTCTGGGCGACCTCTCGCGGGCCGGCAGAAGTGGCTCTGCATGCCTCTACCGGCACATATACCATAGGTTCGCCATCACGGTTCTGGAACATTTTACAAATCTTTGTTTGCACAAAGCGTCAGTGGTAAAGACTGGAAAATAATTGAAAGTCACTTATTTGGTTTGAAGATCACTGAAAGTCTGTGACGTCCCTTTCTTGCCTGCTTTCACCTCACTGCTTTTTTGCTCGTGGCTTTGGTTTGCTCTGATGTACTTCACGCTGCTTGCTATTTGTATAATTTTTCTGTTAACTTTGTGCTTTGGAGTTGGATTCTAAGGTTTTTGTCTGTAGATAATTAGGGAGATGATGACAGTGAGAACAATGATAAAAGCTTTTAATATTAGTACCCGCTTTATCTGGTTTGGTTGTTGACTGCTTATGCGTTTTCTACATGAAAAACTCTTCAGATCTTATTCTTAAAAAGGGTACACCATAGGGTTGCATGTTGAGACTCTTACTCTATATTCTTTATGTGCATGACTGCATTCCCACTCACGCTAGTAATACTATTACTACATTTGCAGATTTAGTTTCCAAATTCTAAATTTCCAACGGTGGTGGAACTCATCTCCGGAGGGGATGAGTCTGCTTATCGAGATAAGGTGGACCGGTTGCTTTCATGGTGTGGAGACAATAACTTGGTCCTCGATACCAATAAAACCAAGGAGCTTACAGTGGACTATAGAAGGAACAGATCAGACATCCAGCCCTTGCTTATCAATGGAGACCGAGTGGAGCAAGTGGCCAGTTTTAAGTTTCTGGGTGTTACCCTAAAAGAGGACCTGACTTGGCTAACAGGATAATAAAAACAAGGACTATTAGGCTGAAAAACAGCTTCTATCCCAGGGCAGTAACTCTATTGAATTCTACCGTATAGTGCAATATTAATGCAATATCACGGGGTTTTCAATTCAATGTGAAGGATGTGTATTTGTGTTTATTTTCATAGTCATAATGTACACTGAAGATGGTATTTAATTTTTTTGCACAAAGTGCAGTGACAATAAAGTAAATGACATCTTCATCTAGTTATGAAAGGTGAAGCACTGAAGCATTTGCATTCATTCCGTAAGAGTTCCAATGCATTGTTAATAGATTGGTTGAGCTCTTTCCAAGCCAGTGAAACATTGGAAAGGCATTTTTGTAAAGGCATTTGGGATGCGGTCTATCCATCAGAATATCTCTGTGGGCTGAACAGAACTGGAGTTAACCTTGGTTTAACTAGCGAAATAAAGATCAAGTTGAAAATGAATTTGATCCTGGCAACTCCTACAGTAGGAAAAAGGAATCCCAGATATCATGGTCAGTGTGCTTTCCCTGGTTTTGGATAAATAAATTAGATGTGCCAGACTTGCTTTTGTAGAAAGTATAAAAATAATAGCAGAATAATATAGGATTTTTATTTTTTTTAACTTGACAATGTTATGGATATTCTAAGCCTAAGGGGCAGTTCAGAGCACTTCAATGTTTGCAGTTCATTTTAAGCAGCCCTCCTTTGAAAAACTGCAATTTTAGAAAGGATATTCTTCATCTTTTAAAATTACCATTTAGTTGTATCTCCCTTTTGCCTTTCCCTCAACGTTTAAACCTTTTTCCTTTGACAGTTTTTCATTATTTTAGTTGCTGGTGTTCCAGAATGCCGTCCAAAGTTTTTCTGCACAAAGAAAGTTCTTCATATGCTTCCTTATATTTCTTACATTAAATAGTTACATGAAATTAACATATTGACATATGCTTGTGTGGGCTAACAAATCCACAGTGATTTAAAATAATTTCAAATATTTATTGCTATTTTTCTTCCTTTCAAAAACATCGTACTCTGAAGGAAGATAGCTAAAAACATATTTTGAGCGTATAGAAAGATTCCAACATCCCTTCATATATTTTGGACTGTGATGAATTTATTTTGAAATGCTAATGATAAACACATACTCTAAAATAATTGATCCATACATTATACAATTCACTTTGCTTCAAATTATTCCCTCTCCTCCTCCTCTTTCTTCCCCTTTCATGAACTCCTCCTTCCTCTCCTCTACCCTTTTCCTTCTTCCTTCTTCTCTTTTATGTATTCAGTTCCAGTAGAAATATGGTATGTGTCCTATTGAGAACCTGAAGAACTGAATTTTCGGTTACTGTTGCCTGACTGTTCTTATCAGCCTAGGAGTTTCTAGTCTAGTTTTCTCCATCCATAGTCTTCCAGATGTGTGGATTTCAATCCTCTAAATTATTTGCATAAGTGATGATGGCTGGAAGCCGAACTCAGTCCTTCTGAAGTTAACAGTATTGGGGAAAGTTGTTGTATAGACAATACTGAGCTAAAGGCATCCATTAAACTGATTGAGTACAAAGCAACTTTTATGTAAGACAAACTCTTCATGCTGGCACTTGCAAGCAACTTAAGGAGAGCTCTCCTCTTTATTATCCTTGTGTTTATTGCATTTTTTGAAAGTAATTTTCTTATATGTGTCAAACTGCATTGCCTTATACATAAAATCTATACTTATTTTCCAGATTGTAAAACTGGCTATCTATGGAATGCTCCCAAAGAACCTTCACAGAAGAACTATGATGCAAAGGCTACATCTTTTTCCTGATAATGTATGTCAGTTGCTGATATTCTTCTTATGTATGAATAACAGCTTATTGTATCTTGCTTTCTTAGTCTTATAATTGAAAGAAATTAAATTTGAAGGATTCCTATTAGAAAAATATAATTTTGTGCAGAAGCTCATGTTGTAACAATTTTAGAATTACTGTGGTCCTTTTTTTTTGGTCCTGATATAAACTGATATGGATAATCCTGCAGAAGAACTATATACTTTTTTCATCATATTTTTATTTATCAATCAATAGCCAAGCACTCATTTTTTTAATCCACAAAATGCAAAAGGTAGCTTTTCAATTAAAGTAGGCTTTAAGGTAGTATACATAGAACCTAAAAAGCAAAGCTAAGAATGCAAAATTTGTATTGTAATATGAAAAAAGAGCAACAGCAGCAAATAGATCAGACTTAAAATTAAATGAAAATTTATTTGACAAATTCCTTGTAGAAAATGTAAGTCTTTAAGCTGGCACTGCTGGTCTTTAAAAAAAAAGGGTCCACACCAATTAATCTTGACTATAAAAATAGCAATAGCACTTAGACTTATATACCACTTCACAATGCTTTACAGCCCTCTCTAAGCAGTTTACAGAATCAGCCTCTTGCCCCCAACAATCTGGGTCCTCATTTTACCAACCTTGGAAGGGTGGAAGGCTAAGTCAACCTTGAGCCGATGAGACTTGAACTGCAGGCAATCAGCAGAAGTAGTCTGCAGTACTGCATTCTAACTATTGCACTACCACAGTTATTAAATTAAATAGATTATAAAAAGATCATTCTGTAATCATCCTGAAAAGAAAAAGCAGTAATTAGCAGAATTCAGCATGTATTTATCAATAGAAAGTCTTTCTCAATCAACTTTCCTCATATTTTCATCTTCCTCACCTCACCTATCCCGTGACCTCTTTTGAGGTCGTTGGGGCGCCTGCGAAGATTTAACCACCACGCTTCTCCATCCGTCTCTGTCCTCCACTGCTCTCTGGGATGCTGCCAGGTTCAAGCCTGTCCAATCATGGATATCATCCTCCCATCTCCTTCGTTGTCTTCCCCGTTTGCGGCTTCCTCTTACCGTCCCTTGCATGATGGTCTTTGCGAGGCCAGTAGAGCGAGACACGTGTCCGTACCATCTCAATTTCCGTTTCTTGACGACAGTAAGAAGGTTGTCGTGTGGTCCTATTGCCTGTTGTATTTTATTTAGGACCTCTTCATTTGTCACATGGTCTGTGTAGTGGATGCCAAGGAATTAATTAACTAATTTTCATCTTATGATAGCTTTAATTTAACATATTCAACGTAATACTGCCCATCTTCAACCAGTGCAATCTGGCTGCAAAAAGGATACATACATAGTTAGATTATATCAGTAGAAGTATGCTATAATTTCTCTTTATTCTGTATAGACCAGGGGTCTCCAACCTTGGCTCCTGGAAGCCTGGTGGACTTCAACTCCCAGAATTCCACAGCCAGCTTTGCTGGCTGTGGAACTCTGGGAGTTGAAGTCCGCCAGGCTTCCAGGAGCCAAGGTTGGAGACCCCTGGTATAGACTATACTTTGTCGCCGGGCACTGCAGTTTCAGGAGTCAAAATGAAACAGAATAAGAGAGTTCAGTGAAATGAGAAGGGGCTAGAAACAAAGCCTGTGAAAGAAGATTGAAGGAACCAGGAATGTTTAGGTGTCAGAAGACGATGGATATAATATTTTGACAAGAAATAATTGATTGAAAGTTACAGGAAGATAGGAATTGAATTTTGGGGGAAAACATAATAATGAAAAACAATGAACCAATTTGACCATGGATCTAATTAACAGTAGGGTAGATCCTAGAGAAGGCTAAGCAGCCATTCGTCTGGAACTCTTTAATTTGGATTGCTGCCCTTAGGAATTTGGACTCAATTGTCCAAGTGGCACCTCCCAACCTCATGATTCTGTGAAAAGTATATGTTTGTCTCCTTTGTGGAAATGGTGGTATTTGATCTAAAGTAGGAGGGTTGTCAAACTCAAGGCCCAGGGGGCTGGATTCAGCCCACAGGGTGCTTAAATCTGGCTTGCAGGGCTGCTGTAGAAACAGCAAAGAACTGGCCCATGGTGCCTCTGCCAGTGGTGCCTCTTTCTCTGGCAGAGGGTTGCAGGAGGCTGTTGCAGCCGAAAACGGAGCTCGGGAGGGCTGTATTCACTGGCAGAGGGTATCAGGAGACCTTCGTACCTGAAAACGGAGCTCGGGAACCCGTTTTCTCTGGGCCACCACAGGTGTCCCGACACGAGTGACATCGAGCTGGCCACACTCACTCTGGTCCCCCCAAGGTCAACTACAACCCTAATGTGGCCCTCAATGAAATCGAGTTTGACACCCCCAATCTAGAGCACGAGTGTCAAACTCAATTGTATCACGTGACATCATGTGACGTATTGCAACGTTTTTTTTTTGCCTTTGCAAAGCCGGGTTGGGCACAGCCTGCGCAGGATGCATCCTGCGCACAGCCTGTCAGTTTGACACTCCTAATCTCGAGGCACTAAGAGGTACAAAAAAGGAATCTACACTTTTTTTCAGCTATCTCTAAATAGCTGTCATTGAACTGAGCCCTCAAAGGTCCAGCCTTCTGAAAAATTGAATGAAAATTAATGGTTATCGTGTTTCTCCTTTCTTGAGGTTATTCCTGAAGACATTCGTAAGAATTTGGTCGAGGAGCTTCCACAACCCCGCAATGTGCCCAAGAGGCTAAATGAATATACACAAGAGGAAATCGATGCTTTCCCAAGGATCTGGACTCCGTAAGTGTGTCATCAAGGATTATTTGTGATACCTTCTGCAATGGATCCTCTTCCAACAGATGCATTTACCTCAGTGAATGGTTATAAATTGAGGACCACCTGTATTTATACTCTTACACATACTTACATAACCATATGGCTGCTTTAATTTTTCTCCCATGTGCCAAAATGAAATGTCTGTCTGCCTCCAACACCAAGAGTCCCAGGATAAACAGTGGTGATATAAAAGAATAAGGTATTTTTGCAGGTATGTTTCCAGTCCCGCTTCATAAGATCCACAAGCCAGAAAGCAAAATACTTCAAATAGAGGAGCACAAGGAGATGCCTAGCATGTGGTTTCAATTGATGAAAGAGCACACCTGCAAATGTTATCACTTCACAAATAGCAGATTTTGGCCAATGAAATATGGTTAGATATATTGGAGAAAACCATATTGGTTTTCAATGGGATCAAATTTTAACCCTGAGATAGTTTGCTTAAAGATGAACGAATGGAAGTCTAGTTGAATGCAGAGAAGGCCTTGGATGGATGTGGGTCTGCTATGGTTTAGCACTTCTTAAGTTCAACATTCATAAATGTTGCTATAGGATTAGATAAATTTACTAAATTGAGTAAATGTTTCAGAACAATTATAAATCACACAAGACTCAGTTAAGGTCACCTCACAATAAAGTAGAATTAGTTTATTTGGGCGTCCTTTCTATCTGGGCTATCTTGGAAGGCTGATTGGATAACCATTTGCCTGAAATGGTGTAGGGTTTCCTGCCTAAGCAGGGGGTTGGACTGGAAGACCTCCGAGGTCCCTTCTAACTCTCTTATTCTATACTATTCTATTCTATATCACACATGCAAGTCTAACAATACATGCCTCCCGCATTGCCTTTGCAGCCTAAGAAACCGTTTGCCACACCAACATTCCTCCTGCAGGCTAAGCAACCATTCCCACATATCATTACAGTAGGCAACCCATCAATTGTGCTCTTTGTTCCTCTCATCTTAAGGCAGAAACCCATAAATGCTAAACCAGGGGTCTCCAACCTTGGCTCCTGGAAGCCTGGCGGACTTCAACTCCCAGAGTTCCACAGCCAGCAAAGCTGGCTGTGGAATTCTGGGAGTTGAAGTCCGCCAGGCTTCCAGGGGCCAAGGTTGGAGACCCCTGTGCTAAACTGTAAATCTTTGAAATAAATTAAACAAACATTTTTAAAAAATGGCTCAGTATGTAGACCAGGAGTTCCCAAACTTGGCAACTTTAAGACTTGTGGACCAACTCCCCGAATATCTTTGATTTGTCTCTTGGGTAGAAAGCCATTTTGATATGAATGGATAAATTGGTTTGGAAATCTTTTTAATCTTTCTGCGATTATTGAAGCAAATATTTTATAGTCAGTATTCAATAGCATAGAGCAAGGGTCCCCAAACTTGGCAACTTTAAGACTTGTGGACTTCAACTCCCAGAATTTTGGGAGAATTCTGGGTGTTGAAGTCCACAAGTCTTAAAAGTTGCCAAGTTTGGAGACCTCTGATGTAGACAATGGGATGTGTGATTGTCCCACCTGCTGCAGCCCAAGGAGATCCCACCACCCACCAGAGTCCCTTGCCCATTCTTCATTAGAGTAAATTGGTAGACCATTTTGATGAGCTTAAAATTAATGCGTTTTCCTAAAACATTGACTTGACTTTCTCTACACATTAATGAGAATGTTAAGGTCAATATAAGGTATGTTTGCCCTTGTAAAATATTGCCTGTATTTGGTAATTATGATTCATCAGGCGAAACACTACATTCAAGAGTCTATTCAAACAGGTTTGTTTGTTTTTTAATTTAAGGAAGCCTGAAAGATGCAGTGTCATCGCCAAACAGAATATGTGTCATCAGTTAATAATCAACACATTCCAGTCTGCTTGGCTTTTTCATAGTTGATCTTAATTGCTTGGTGGTAACTAAAATAGTGAATAATTAAAACAATGTCCTTGTTCTCTAGTTTCTGAATGAGGTGTTTTATGATAATAGGAATTGTCAAAAGTTGTGGTGCGGCTGCCTAGAGATGGAGCTCTCGCCTCACAATCAAGGAGGCTGTGAATTCAATCCTTGATAGAGGCAGACATTTCTCTCTCTGAGCATGAGGAAAATATATCTGCTGAATATAACTCTGCATTGGCAACAGGAAGGGCATCCGGCCAGTAAACACTCCGCTCCATTCAGTTGCCCAGAGTCCATCCTGCAAGGGATTATAGCAATAGCACTTAGACTTTGTAGTGCTTTACAGGGCTCTCTAAGCTGTTTACAGAGTCAGCATATCACCTCCCAACAATCTGGGTCCTCATTTTATCCACCTCGGAAGGATGGAAGACTGAGTCAACCTTGAGCCTGGTGGGATTCGATCTGCCAGGTTGCAGTAGGAGGAGCTTGCAGTACTGCACTCTAACCATTGCGCCACTGAGGCTCATTGTGGGGTCATTAAAAGAAAAAGATGATGAATTGTCAGAAGTTGATGGCGTATATATTCTCTTCTTAGGCTTCTATTGTAATCATAATTAAGGGATACATAGGTGCTAATGAAAGTTGTGTTTCAGATTAGTCAGGTTACCTTCCTCACCAATATTTAAAACTTGCTTGATTCTGGAGGAGCAGATAAAGTATTGATTTGCTCTATTTCATTAGATTTTGGTCTGAAAATCTAAATTCCCTATATATCCTTTAGACATCTGTTTAGGGTTTTTTTTTTCCTTTGCAGATTAAAAAAAAAAGTGTACTCTCCAGTTTGTTTGATTTATTTTGTCAACATGGGAAATAACTGAAGTATCTCTCATAAAAAAATATGGATCCCATCTTCTGTACTATTCAACTCTATTGTAAAAGCCAAAAAATAGGAAGTTCATTTTGAACAAAAATGTGTTTCATAGCAACAGCCCATGTCATAAAAACAACATATAGAAAAGAAGTAATTTAGTGGGAAATAGAGGATTACATCAGAAGATTAGAGGAGATTATTATTTTTATTACTCACTATGTTCTAGGTAGAATCAAATTATTCCTCTTATAAATTTTTCATTAATTGCTATTAGGGACTCTATATATTTCTTCTGCTTTGTAGAAAAGAATAGAACTCTTTTAATACACATCACATATTTTAGGTAGCTGTATTGGAAACAAAGTCTATTTCCAAAAGCAGTGCAGGGTATTTGAAACCCAACAACATTCTTATTGTTCCTTTTCCCATTAATAAAAATGTTATACCCACCATTCAATGCTAATGAATATACTGTCACTGAGATGTTAAGAGCAGCTGGATGGTGACTATGTGAGCTGTGCAGCTTCATAATATCCATAAATATTTCACAAAATCTTTAAATTCTTTTTCAATGTCATTTGTATTGGGCTGTACACATAGGTTTATTAATGTCCACCTGTATGTATGTGGAGAGCCAGTTTGGTGTAGTGGTTAAAGGCACCAGGAGACTGTGAGTTCTAGTTCCACCAGCTAGGTGGTGATTTGGGTGAAAGTCACTCTCTTTCTGCCCTAGAAAGGAGATAATGTCAAACCACTTCTGAAAATCTTGCCAAGAAAACTGCAGGCACTAGTCCAGATAGTTCACCAGGAGTCAAACAGTGGCCTGCATACACACACACACAAACACACACACACATGTATATCCACCTCACAATGTTATTTTATGGAAAATTGTATTGAAAAATATATTGCAGTAATAACCAGGTATCTAACAAAATAACAGAGTTGGAAAGGGACCTTATAGGTCTTCCAGTCCAACGCCCTGCTCAGGCAGGAAACCCTACAATATTTCAGACAAATGGTTGTCCAAACTCTTCTTAAAAATTTCCAGTGTTGCAGCGTTTACAACTTCTGGAGGCAAATTGTTCCACTGATTATAATTGTTCTAACTAGTCAGGAAAATTTCTCCTGAGTTGTAGGTTGCTTCTCTCCTTGATTAGTTTCCACCCATTGCTTCTTGTTCTGCTTCTTTCCTTAAGATAAATTTCTATTTTACCAGGACAAAAGGTCCCAATTAATGAATTTTCATTCTTTTATTTACAGGCCTGATGACTTTCGACCAACGTAACAGGAAGAATGTAAAAGAAGAGAAGAGAAGCTTTTACTACTCCCAGAATATTACAGTATGGCTGTTTGCAAAAGCATTGGATTACCTACTTTAAATTATTTTTTATGTATTACTGATTTTTTTAAAAAAAATCTTTAATAAGATGCAGATCTAAGACTGTAGTTGGTACATTTTTCTTTTTGTTATATTCTCCTTTTTGGTGGGAGAGAGAGAGATATCAATAAACAGCTGAAATAAATAAGTAATAGTGTTTTCCTGCAAATAATGTGTATATTTTAACTCCATATATCTTTCTGTCCTTTGATTGAAGTTTTATGTCATGCTTACTTCATTATTGTTAAGCCTGTGTTCCCTAACCAGGGTTAGGGAGACAAGCTAAACAGAATGTGCAGCGTTAGTCAGACAGGCACACAGATAAATGAGTGAGATATGTTTGTATGTTTATTAACATACAGTAAAAATAACAGATACGCTTGTGCTACCAAAAATATAGTTTATTCCATTATGATTTCATAACATAGTCAAAATAACAGTCCATTAGTCATGTATCATATCAGTCAGTCCATTCAAGGATATTCAGTTAGCAAAGTCCGTGTAGAAATATCCTATGTCAGTTCACTTACAGATCAGTCCTTTGTCTCTCTCCCGTTGGAGTAACGCAGTCTTGAGTCCATGCAGTAATTAGGGATCATCAAAGCCAGAGAGAGAGCAAGCTGTTGTCTTGCTTCTTTTAAAGTGCTTTCACAACCACTCCCTTAATTACAGTCCTACAGTTAAAGTTGCAGACACTTTAACTTATAAACTATGATAACATATTTATTATTTTACCTAAACCAGTTAGGGTAAACAATGTTATCCCTAACATTCTCCCCTTTTAGGATATAATAATAAATATAACTATTTACATCTTTAAATCATATTTGTTACAACTTTCTTTAAACTTGATTACTCCTTGAGCTTTTGTAAATTGGTCTGCAATGTTTTCTTCTGTCATGCAGTATTCCAATTTAATTAGCCCATTCTTTACAGATTCTCTAACATTTAAGTATCTTAAATCAGTATGCTTTGATCTAGTTTTTACAGCAATACTAGAAGCTAACTGTATAGCTGCTTGGTTATCCTCGTACACAATAATGGAATCTTTTACAGTTATACCCATGTCTAATAATAACTGTTTGTACAAAATCAAGTCAGTACATAGTAATGACAGACATGAAAATTCCGCTTCCATCGTGGACAAGCTAATATGCTGTTGTCTGATTGACCTCCACCCTATTAGTGTCTTACCAAATAATATAGCCATCCCAGATGTTGATTTTCTAGTGTTTATGTCAGTTGCAAAACTTACATCTGCATAGGCACTAACACTCAAATCACCCTTTGGTTCTATATACAATGCATGGTTCATTGTTCCTTTAAGATATCTTAAAATTCTCTTTAATGATTGCCAATGACATTGATGTGGATCTGAATTAAAACGTGCCAGCTGATTTACACTATATATCTGGCCTTGACCAATTGCTTATAAACTACAAATAAAATTGCTTATAAGCTACCAATCAAAGATTGATATATGAACTTATCAAATTTGGAACTTTGATGAACAGTTTGGCAAACTTCCTGACTCATTGGAGTCTTTGCCGGTTTACAAAGTTCCATTTTATACGTTTTAATTAATTGGCAAATTTTATCTTCTTGAGAGATCTTAAATCCATTTTTTGTTTTGTTAATTGTCAATCCTAGATACTTTTTAATTTCACCTAAATGCTTTAATTTTATCTTTTTGGCTAATAATGATATAATCTCATTAGCTTCATTATTAGTCTTAGTTATCAAAGCAATATCATCTGTAAATAATAACAATAATGACACCGTTCCATTATTTTCTCTTTTAAATACACATGGATCTGCTAAACCAGATTTAAAACCTATATTGTTTAACTCTTTCACAATATATTGGTTCCACTCAAAGCCAGATTGTTTCAACCTGTAAAGACTCTTTTTGAGTTTCCAACAATCATTACTATTTACTTTATTGTCTTTTAAAATAATTGGCTTTTTCAAATATATAGTGTGCTGCAATGGTGCATGCAAATAAGCAGTTTCTACATCTAAATGGTTAATGACATAGTTTTTCTTTACTGCCCACACTAATGCTGCTCTCAAAGATGTTGCTTTAAGACTTGGTGCAAAAACTTCATCGTAATCAGATGCAGTTTGATTAAATCCTTGAGCTACCAACCTAGCTTTATGGGTAATAGTCCCATCATTTCCAGTTTTTACTTTAAATATCCATTTGCACCCAATGGATTTTTCTCCTGGAGGTAATATGGCATCTTCATATACTTTCATTACCTTTAATGAATTTAGTTCCTTTTCCATTGCCTTTTGCCAATTCTCCTGATCCTTAGCAGGATACATCCTAAGTTCATCTACACTAGTTGGAACGTTAGTTACTTGGCAAACTGTACTTGCTTGATACCTATCAGGTGGTCTAGTTACACGTGTAGTACGTCTAGGTATTACAGGACTTACAGGTGGACTTTCATTTATTAACTCTTCTTGATTATCTAACTCTTCCTGATCAACTGTTTCCTCTTGTTCTGGTCCTATTTGTTCTTCGTGGACTTCTTCTTTAATTGGACTCTTCTTATAACTAGTCTGATCTTTCTGCCTTTTGTAGGGTTCAATAATTACTTCGTTATTTAAATCTTGCTCTAATCTATTCCATCCTACATGTTCTAGGAATTTAGCACTAGCACTGGTGTAAACTCTAGATGTACCTGGTTCCCAGAATCTATAAGATCTATGATTAGATTTATATCCTACAAAAAATAATCTTTTAGCTCTATGCTGTTCTTTTTGTTTAAGTTGTGTAGGGATATGCACCCATGCTGGTGCTCCAAATGTGTGCGTGTAACTTAAATCAGGTTTCTTACCATGCCACAGTGTGAATGGTAATTCACCTGTTGTTGAATTAACAACATTATTCAATATATGATTACCACATATTATTGCTTCTCCCCATAAATTGTCAGGTAATCCTGAATCAGACATCATAGTACGTGTTATTGATTGTAGTGTTTGGCCTCGTCTCTCTATAAAGGCATTATGTTGTGTCCTATATGGTGCAGACTTTTTATGTTGAATACCTAACATTCTAAGTCTATTCTGGAATTTATTATTTGTAAATTCCGTACCATTATCTGTTATAAGAGTTACTAATTTCTTTTTAGTTTTTCTTTCAGCAAATTTTATCCAATTAAAGAGATTTTGATACGTTTCAGTTTTGCTCTTCATTAAATAGCAAAACCCATATCTAGAATAGTGGTCCATTATACTTAATATGTATCGAGCTCCTCCTACACTTGGTTTTTTCGGACCTATTAAATCAGCAAATACTACTTCTAAAGGCTCTTTGGTAGTAAATCCATCAACTCCATTAGCCGGTTTGACCTTGGCTTTGCTTTGATTACAAATAGAACATTGCAAATACTTATTACAAGGTTTCAAACTTATTCCCTTAGATATTTTAACAGTTTTCTTAAGCATTTTAAAATTTAAATGCCCTAGCCTTCGATGTAACAAGTGAATACATTCATCATGAGGTTTCTTATTATCATAAACTGTGTTAGCCACCTTTAAACCATTATCATTTAACACATACAATTCACCTCTTAAAGATGCAGTAATTTTCTTATTTTCTTTCTCAATTATGCAGTTATCTCCTTTAAAGGTAACTACATATCCTAGTTTAACCAAAATTCTAACTGAAATTAAATTAAACTTAAGTTGTGGTACATATAACATTTTTACATTCTCTTTCATAAAAGAACAATATGCTATACCTTGACCTTTAGCTTTCAGTTTTCAGCCATTGGCTAACGATATCTGCTGTGTACTCTGGGACATTTTAATAAAATTTTTGTTATCATTTGTTATACAGTGGGATGCTCCACTGTCAACCACCCATAAATTATTTTTTACAGCTCCGTTAGTATACATGGCTAACTCTAAATTTTTATTTATCTTTTGATGACTTTTAGTATTCTGGCCAGCGTTCTGGCTCTTTTCTTTTTTACAAAATCTTGCCAAATGTCCTCTTCCTCCACAATTAAAACACTTTTTAATTGCATATGCAGTAGGAGATTCATTATCTTCTTTTTGAGGTTGCTCCCTCCTTAAATCGTCTCTTTCAAGTCTTCTTCTGGCCTCTTCAATCAATCTGCCAGTTATATCAGTTAAAGTTAAACTTTCCTTTGGCAAAATTTCAAGGGAAATGACGTAGTTGTCATAACTTTCATCTAGTGAAGATAGAATTATGTAGACTTGGTGTAGTTCAGAGAAAATAAGCTCTTTCTCGTGCAGTTCTTGAAAAATGCTTTGCATTGTTTTCAAATGACTCAGCATATCACCATTCGTCTGGAGATGCGTCCTGAAAAGCTTCCGTGTTAGATTTATGTGAGCACCAACATTATCTCGAACATAAATCCTCTTCAGCTTCTGCCAACACCCAACAGCTGTTTGCTCTCCGTGGATATGAACAAGTTGTTGGTCAGTTAATGTTTTCCCTATTATGCAAATAGCTTGTTCATTTTTCTGCATAAAATCTTTTATTTTTAGTCTATCTTCATCATCCTCTGGATCCCATTCCTCTACGTTTGGTGGGTTTTCAATTATATTCCACAGACCTTCTCTTCGTAGAAGTAGACTACATTTCATAGACCATGATACATAGTTTGTTCCATCCAGCTTGGATATAAGGGACAAACTTTGTAGATTGACTTGTGCCATGTTTTCTTTATATGGATATAAAACTATAATTAATAAAACACAGCTGTCTGTTTACTGTAATGTATAACAACACAAACTCTCACTTTTTACATAAATCTGTTTTATCCTAATTAAACTGACTTTGCAGCCTCTGGGCCCATAACCAGTGTTAAGCCTGTGTTCCCCAACCAGGGTTAAGGAGACAAGCTAAACAGAATGTGCAGCGTTAGTCAGATAGGCACACAGATAAATGAGTGAGATATGTTTGTATGTTTATTAACATACAGTAAAAATAACAGATACGCTTGTGCTATCAAAAATATATTTTATTCCATTATGATTTCATAGCATAGTCAAAATAACAGTCCATTAGTCATGTATCATATCAGTCAGTCCATTCAAGGATATTCAGTTAGCAAAGTCCGTGTAGAAATATCCTATGTCAGTTCACTTACAAATCAGTCCTTTGTCTCTCTCCCGTTGGAGTAACGCAGTCTTGAGTCCATGCAGTAATTAGGGATCATCAAAACCAGAGAGAGAGCAAGCTGTCGTCTTGCTTCTTTTAAAGTGCTTTCACAACCACTCCCTTAATTACAGTCCTACAGTTAAAGTTGCAGACACTTTAACTTATAAACTATGATAACATATTTATTATTTTACCTAAACCAGTTAGGGTAAACAATGTTATCCCTAACAATTATAACTAAAATATTTGAGCAAGCTGTTAGTTTCCATGCTCCTGCTGAAGGCTAGACTAACCAGTGAACCAGTGAAAGCACATTTAATTTCCCATGTTAGAAGTTCTTCTCTTTCAAAAGACTGAACTGTTGTATTAAGTGCTGTAATAGATAACTACCTCCCTCAATCTCACCACCTTCACTCATCCATTTTAGACCACAGGGATATAGGCATAGTGGCTTACTGACCCTGGAGATGGTCTTTGCTCCAGTGGTTTGCATCCTAGCACTGCATGGCGGGGTGAATTCCCATCATTGGCCTCAGCTTCTGCCCACCTAACAGTTCAAAACAATGTTAGAGTAAATAAATAGGTACCACTTCAGTGGGGAGACAAGCCGGTGCTTCATACGGACGGTTAGAATCCTGCTCATGCCAGACCTTCCCAGGTGCAACATCTGTTTGTGAGGCAGCTTTAAAGGAGGGAGAGAGTCCTGGATGCCACTGCAAGAAAACCACTGAAGTTTCTTTCTGGTGCAAAGCTAGCTCCTTGGAAAGCATGCATGAACCAAAGAGAGCTAGCAAACTTAGGCAGCCAAACTACTACTCTGCATTAGCATTGGCTAATATAACTTCGCTATATGCTGAATAAATACATAGTAGCCACAGGGGTGTATAGTACCAACATAAAATAATTCTATGGATAAGTGTTCTGCTGAGTTAGTTTTATGTTAGCAGCACCCAGTCCCCACATGCAATGCAGGTGATCCAGTGATAATTTCTGTGTCCCAAACAATTTGTGATTTCTCTTTTCACCTCATCCAAGTTAGTGGTTATCACTACATCTTCCAGTAATGCACTTCGTTAATTATGCACAGGCTGACAATGTTTGATTATCTCCTTCTGACAGAAGGAAAACGAGCAGTCGTGGGATTTAGTGTTCCCTTCTGACTATACTTTAGAGGTCACTGCGTAACATTGTTAACATCGTTAATGTTAGAAGCAAGTTTGTCAACCATGGCCCCCTCTAATGGTATACATTCATTTAGAACAGGGGTCTCCAACCTTGGCTCCTGGAAGCCTGGCGGACTTCAACTCCCAGAATTCCACAGCCAGCTGGCTGTGGAACTCTGGGAGTTGAAGTCCGCCAGGCTTCCAGGAGCCAAGGTTGGAGACCCCTGATTTAGAATATTAAAAACACCACATTCAGAAAGCCACAAAAGAGTAACCAGGCACACATAGCTCCTATACCTTTGCACAAACTTTTCCACAGAGGCAAAAGTATTCAAACTGCCAAAGAACCATTGTAGGCCCTCTAGAACAGGAGTGTCAAACTCACGTCATCACAGCGGCATCACGAGACGTATCAGGACTTTTTCCCCCTTTGCTAAACCGGGTGTGGGTGTGGCCAGTGCATGATGCATCTGGCTCGCGGTCCAGGAGGTTGACAGTCCTGCTCTAAAAGATGTTTGTACATCTTAATTATTGACTATTCTCTATAATTTTCTAAAACTTAATTGTCATACAGTATAATCAGCATCCCCAATAATTTGTGAAGTTCACTTGCATTGCTGTTAAAATTACTAGTACTCCTTGGTCTTTAGTTTTTGGATATATTATATATTACTGAGTATTACTGATAAAAGAGTAACTAAGGTAAAATCAACATTTAAATTACACATTTGCATTAATTCTTATCCAAACAGTATGTTTTAAAAAGAGATCTATAGTATCTCAAAATAAAAAGTTACTCAATCCATTGGTGTAATATTAAGCTGGATTCTGTTGAGAAAAGATCTTGCAAGCAAAATGAAAATGTTTTGTTCAGAGTCCAGTGTGAGTTACAACCTTCAATGCTACTTCCAAATATTTGCATTCATAGGTAATGAAATATTCAAGGAAAAGTTTATTATGTTGAATTAAGTAAAAAATTATTAATTCCATTTTTGTTGCAAGAGCCTATTAAGACAGATCTTACGAGCAAAATGAAATGTTTGTCTGAAGTCCAGTGAGAGTTACAACCTTCAACCTTCTTCAGGATGTTTGGTTTGAAACATTTAAGGAACACTTTTTTTTATTATATTAACTTAGATAATCAGTTGAAATCAAAATGCTTTCAAAAATTCTGAGCCCACTCAATGGCTTCATGTCAAAACAATTTCTGACTCATAAGAAGCAACATTGCGGGATGACTATCAGAATAATCCTGAAGAAAGACTTTCTTTAAATTACTGCCAGTAGCATGCTGAGAATTCAAGAGTTTCTGGCAAACAATACTAAGAGATTGCATTTATCACGGCATTGCGTGTAATCAAAAAGGGTCATCTTACACCTTTCCAACAACTTTTAAACAAGAATTAATATTGAGGAAAAATTGTATCATGCTAATCTCACAGGTGCAACATTTTTTAACCTTATTCTAGAGAAATGTGAGGAATTAGATGCCAAAATGTGGAATGAATGAATAAATAGACCATGAACAAATATGGTTCTTAGAGCAGTGATCTCCAATGTTGCTGGGTAGAATAGATGTTTGACTTGCAGGAAAAATGAGGATATCACTTGAAATTAGCAGGATTTTCCTAATTGGGCTGGTAATCAGTATTCACAAATTTGAAATTGAGGGTTAGTAAGATCAGACATACAATTCAATTTTGTATTGACACTATGGTCTTTTAAAATCAGTACAGTAGGAAAAAATATTTATAAAAGTTTGCCACTTTATTTGTATAGAAAACAGAGTAGTATTAGACCCACAATAAATTATTGGTGCATTTCCAACAGGTATTTATTTTATGGGAATACTGTGGGATGAAAAAAACCCACTTCATATACATCTTTATATGGATAATTTAAAAAAAAAACTTTGGAGAACTCAGACATAGTAGTAGCTAAAGTAGTAGCTTTTGTAGGTTTATTCTGAGGGAAGCACATATTTAAAATTTAGACAAAAAAATCAGAAAGCAAGGAATAAAAGAAGAACTCTCCTTGATTCAATTCAAATTTGTCATCTGACATTGCAGTATTTTGAAATGTGCACTGAACCATACTCATAGCCTAACTATAAACATCTACAAATACATATTTTGGAGTTTTCACTTAACCATAAACCGCTATACTGTTAATAATTTCTGCATGCAATGTAATTAACTCTTTTCTGTCTTGTCAAAATGGTCATGTACAATATAGTTTGTTTTTTTCTCCTTTAATATATATGCTTGCAAACAGTTTCCATGACAACATTTAGGTCAACTGGACAGAGGCCTAAATATTAGCTTAACTAACGTACACAAAGAATATAAAAGCAGTTCATTGTGAGGTTTTTTTATTTGGCTGATCGCGTTTTGGAGAGCTGATGCTTCTTTTGGAGATTCTCCTCGGAAAGCGGCTTATTCCGGCAGCCTCCATTTCTTCATCCACTGGTGTGAATTCTGGTTGTGCGACGTGAGGATAAGCATAGGATCCTAGATAGGGCTCTGGCTGATCTTCATAAAGATCCTCGGAATCATACAGTTGGTAGGAGTTGTGGGTTAATGGCACAACTGGAATGTCTTGATCTGTTGGATCCCCATAGCCACCTTAACCCACAAAGGAAAGACACAATTAACACAAGAGGGAATTAAAGAATTAAAGCTAGAGCAGAGCTGTCAAACTCAAGGCCTGGGGATGGATGCAACCCATGGGGTATTTAGATCTGGCCTGCAGGGCCTCCTGGGAGCTCCATTTCCACTGGCCGAGGGTTGCAGTAGGCCGTGGCAGCCGAAAAAGGAGCTCAGGAGACCGTTTTCGCTGGCAGAAGCACCGCTGGCCACCACAGGCACACCCGACATGAGTGATATAGAGCTGGCCACACGCACCTCAGCCACTCCGAGGTCAAACACAACCCTGATGCAGCCCTCAATGAAATCGAGTTTGACACCCCTGAGCTAGAGCATCTCTAGGAACTCAGTCCATTTTAAACATCAAATATATACATATATATATATATATATATATATATCAGGAAATAATCTTGTAAAATTAAATAATCAACATTAACCCAATCAGGGAATTTGTTGTTAATTGTTAGAGCTATAGTTATATAGTTTTTTTTTTTTAAAGAGTCCCTGCAGATTTTACTTCGCTAGTCATCAACCATACGGGACAGCGCTCATCTCCATTTCAAGGCCATTGAGCCAGCATGATGTTGTGGAGCGTTGTTACCTTCCCACCATAGTGGTACCTATCTATCTGCTCACATTTGCATGCTTTTGAACTAGGTTGGCAGGAGCTGGGGTGAGGACAGGAACTCACTCCATCACATAATGCTCAGGTCTCAAACCTGGGCTGCTGGCTTTCCAGCCGAGAAGCCCAGCATCTTGACCACTGAGCCACCAAGCTGTCTCAATCTTATATAGCAGGGGTGTCAAACTCATGTCATCACGTAATGTATTGGGTCTTTTTTCCCCTTTGCTAAACCGGGGGTGGGCGTGGCCAGCACATGACACATCTGGCCCACAGGCCGTGAGTTTGACACCCATTATATAGTAGCCTTTTAAAAAGTGGGAATATATACTTATTACTAATGTTGCATTAATCATATTGGGAACATGGCAGTCAACGTGAAATGTCATGCAATCCTTATTAAAGGCTTTAATCATTATTTTTCTTTTTTTAAAATAAATAAATAAAGATTTAGTCTACACCTAAATAAACTCTATACTGCATTTCAATGATATGTCTAGTCAAGTTCAGGGACCTTGTCCTAAACCATCAGTGCTGTTAGTTGAAAAAGTTTGAGGCAGTTCAATAATCATTTCTGATCTTTGTCCAAATGAAAGAAAAAACAAACTCTACCCGAAATCAGTTTCTTTCACCTTCCATATTGGTAGCCATTGTAAGGGAATGAGCCTTTAAAATTGAAAATGAACAATAGTAAGGGGTGGGGAAAAGAGGGGGAAAAGATAGAAGTAAATGGACAACAAAGAAAAACATACAGGTCAGTAAAAGACATTTCAGAGGCCAGGCTGAAGTATATACATTAATCTTGCATTTTAAATCTACATGCAAAGTTTGAAGCACCCAGGCCAAATTGTGTCTTTCATTGAATTTGTAAGGACATCTTTCTGGAAATTTGAGTGCACAATTATTTGTTATGTGTAGTTGTTTACCGATTCAAAACAACAAAGCAATTCGGGGGTGCAGGACTTTTAACAATCAATTTGTAGAGTGAATTATTTTCATTTTCAAATGCTACATCCATGTTGAAAACAGGCAGAACACAATCACCACCTTAGCTTAGAAGGGTAAGATTGCTTGTTTACTAGGGACATTCTTCTATTCTTCCATCTAAGTGCAGGCCTATTGAGCCAATTAACGTGCAGGGCCTTATTAATAACTTTGCAGTAAAAAACAAAAACACAATAGCACCAATTCATCTAAATTTGTCCCCTGACATACTCACTGTTTTGTTTTTCTTCCACTCTGAATCTGCAAAGAGCTGCACACAAATAGTTAGCATGCATTCAAGTTTGCAAAAAGATGTCACATTAACTTGGATACCATATAGAGGTTTGTGGTCAACTTCCGTTCCCTTAAGGATTCATTGACCTTCATTACACTTTGATCGGGGATGCCTAAACTTAGACATGCCACTAAGTTAGATGTAGCTAAACCTTAATTATAAAGCTTCTTAACTTGCAAGATTCAAGGTGCTTGGATTTCATGCTGCACAACCCAACACAACTGAAGGATCTCATGCGATTTATCTATTGATGCCAATTTTCCCTCAATTCCTTTTGTGGCCTCTCTCTCTCTAAAACAGTGGTTTTCAAGAATTGCACTTGCAATCACATTTCCTTATCAATTTGGTTATCTTTGTGTTGTCGAAGCCTTGAGAGTAGAACATTCTCTTTTGGCAGCAAGTTGGTGGGGAAAGATTGATGGAGCAGTCAAACCACTTTTCAATGCATTTTGTTTGCTGTGAGAGAAAATAACTAAGTTGAAACTTATGGCCGAATAACATCAAATCACGACTGTCTTTTAGAGGCAACTCTTAATATTTTTGATGGGATTTAGTAGTTTGAAAACCACTGCTTTGGTGGAGGGTGGGGATGGGGGATTAAAATACAATCATGCAGAAGAAATGGGATGTTCTTGGAAAGTGTATGCACCATTCATTTATTACGACATTATGCATTTTGGCTTAATAAGAGGCTTAGTAAAGTTTCATTCTTCCATGCTGTTTGAAAGTTCATGAATAAGAAAGTTGGATAATTATTCTTTCCTCCTCAGGGGAAGTACATAAAATATCAGCTCAGGAGATGAAGAAGGGAATTACATGAATAAAGCATTCAGTTGAAATGAAACAGATTGGTTGGATAGCATAGCAATGTCATAATAAGTGCAACAGACACAACAAAATACTTCTAATTTTAATGTAATTTTTATTTTAAAAAAATTCTGTTCCTAGTAGAAGGTCACATCTTTTTAAAACAGTTAATGCACCATTCCTTACTGAGTAAGCTTTAGTTCAGAGGTCTCCAAACTTGGCAATTTTAAGACTTGTGGACTTCAACTCACAGAATTCTCCAGCCAGCATAGCTGTTGAAGTCCAAAAGTCTTAAAGTTGCCAAGTTTGGGGACCCCTGCTTTAGATTTACATTTGACTCAGAAAGTTCATCTACCATATTTGAACCTGCTTCAAGATTCATCCTGATGTTAGTCCAGATGTCTATTACACATCTATCAGAAAGAGACGTCAATGAAATTTTCTTCTCATAGTTGTGACCAAGTAACCAGCATGGTTGGAATTAACACATATATTCATAACGAAATTTCTGCTTGGTTGAAATCATCTTACAAACAGGTATTTTTTTTAGTAAAAATAATAACAATAATAGCAGTTCCAAAATCGTAATGATTGCAACAATGGCTGCAAATATGCATGAAGAATACACTGAAAGAGAGGCACTGTTCTGTTTTGTAAACACCAATTCTCCTTCTGCAACAAATACTGAGCATCAAAATCTTTTGCTACAGCACTTAGCTTTGAAGGAAGGTAGGGAAAAATAGAGGCAAAACTAAATTCCAAGCTGGAAAAGAATACTTACCACCTGTTCCATAACCAGCACAAGAGGAAGGATCGCAGTATCCTGGCTGTCCAGGTGTTCCCTGTGCCCCAGGAGGACCTGTGCGGCCTGCTGTTCCTCTGGGACCAGGTGACCCTGAAGGCCCAGGAGTGCCAGTTCGACTCTCACCTGGAGGTCCTATGGGATACAAGAAGCGACAGAAAGAATTTTACCACTGCCCTATTGCGAGAGGTCATCCCTCATTAATATTTAGAGCAGAAGAATCCAATCTTGGCAACTTCAAGACTGGTGGACTTCCAACTCCCAGAATTCTGGGTGTTGAAGTCCACAAGCCAAGACTGGACATTCCTGATTTAGAGTTTGAACTGGTGTCAGAATTTTAAACTTTATCGTGTTTATTCCTAGAGCCAGAGAGATTAACTTGCATACACAATGAGTTGAAAAGGGAACAATTATGAATTGATTTGAGAACAGGTGCCTGCATTGTGCCAACCTTTTCAAATGTTAAATTGTACATGCTATCAGTTAATTGTAAAAGTAAAGTTTCCCCTCGCACATATGTGTAGTCATTTCCAGTGCTCATCTCCGTTACAAAGCCGAAGAGCCAGTGCTGTCTGAAGACATCTCCGTGGTCATGTGGCCGGCATGACGAAACACTGAAGGCGCATGGAACACTGTTCCCTTCCCACCAAAATGGACCCTATTTTTCTACTTGCATTTTTACATGCTTTCTAACTGCTAGAGTGGTGTTGTGGTTAGCTGGCAGCAGGTGCAGATGGCTGAGGAGAGCGAGGACACTGATGAGGGGCCAGGACCATCAGGAAGTGGACTGCTGCCTTCAAAGATTGTGGGGGCTGGCAGCAGCGATGAGGAGGTTCCCGAGGAGCCTGTGCCAAGTGCACGTGCACAAAGGATTGCTCATAGGAAAGAGCAGTTACAACAGCACGGATGACACGGGAGAAAGGCTGCAAGGTAATGGCCCCTCCCTCAAGAAGATAAAAGCCAGGTTTGGAAAAGCGTTCTTTGCAGATAGCGAAGAAGCTCTGAAGTTCAACTGGTGGACATCTTAGTTCGTGTATGGAGAATTTTGTAAATTAGTTCTTATCTCTGGGTTTTTGGCACCCTTGACAAACAACTTGGCAAGGCTCTTTCTTGTCAGGGCTAATTAGTAGAAAGCAGCCTTCAGAACAGAATTCGTTATTAAACCTTAAAAGGTGGGGGCTGCTGCCTTTGTCTATGTTTGTTCTTTGGGAACCAGGTTGGGTCAGAACAGTTGGCAGAAGCTGAGACAAGTAACAGGAACTCACTCCATTACGCGGTGCTAGGGATTCGAACCACCGACTTTTCTGATCGACAAGCTCAGCATCTTAGCCACTGAGCCACCGCGTCCCTTGAACAGTTCATTATACGTACACACTAATTGTACATACTGTCAATTCGTGGGCAAATCGCACTGCATAAAAACCCGCTTAACTCATTTGAGGCACATATATCCATGAAGAAATAAAAGTGGATGGGACACTGTATTGAAATGCACATAGAGCCATTCCTATGTATTCAGGATTTTTTTTTAAAAAAAAATGCAGAAATAATTCTTGATGCTGGAAGGCCAGAAAGGAATATCTGAATCAGTAACCTATGTTTGGAAGAAAAGGCTTAACAAGAAATGCCCTTCCTGTAAAAATGAATGGCAGAAGCAACTGACCTTCCTTATCTAAAAAAAAATGGAGCTCTAGAGTACATGTCATTTACCTGCTGGCCCTGGAGGGCCTCGGGGGCCTTGGTTTCCAATACCTGGGTTACCTCGTTCTCCTTTTTCTCCTGGTAAGCCTGATTTAAAGAAAAAGACAGAAATCAGAATAGATGTGGGGGGGAAGATTGATACATGTTTCTCTCTGGGCATATTTTATTAATTAAAAGGAAGGAAGGAAGCCAAGAAAAAAGATTCTGGAAGCTGTGCAGCTATAACCGTCATGGAAAGTTGCTATACTAGATATCTGCTGCAGTTCCTCCTAGATGGCATAGCATTGCTAATTTTAGACATCATCACTGACTCTTTTTGTCTTGGACCATATACAGGGAGTATAGGAGAATCAGTTAAAGGCACGGGGTATGATTAGTCTACAGAAAAGGGCACTTGGGAAGCTAAGATAGCAGTTTTTCAATATCTAAAGGGTTCCAATAGAAGACACTATAATGTAGCACTGTGGAATCCTTGGTACTCTCTGAGCTTGGTGATTCACTTGTAGGCATTTCATTACCCAATGCACATCATGGCTACTTGGGCAATTCTGGGAATTGAGCTCCATTACCCCTTTCCCCTTGAAAAGGGGAAAAAGCCTTGTCTTCTCAGGCAGACTGTCAATGGTCCAACTAGTGAACCCAAAATAAAGGAAACACTCTTGGGAGCTTTGAATCACCAAAAGTACAACTTTATTGGATACACCATTTTGGTCCTGAAGGATCAAAACCAGCTCTGGTTTTCCTGCGCAAATGCTTGCTTGGGTAAACAGTACTTTCCCTTTCTCCCCATCCCTGGGTGATCACATTGTCCAATTATAAGATGTCCTTTGGTTACGGGAACAGTCCACCTCCTTCTCAAGCACCTGCAGTGGTGACTTTGATGGTTGCCAGCAGGGGTGGGATTTAATTTTTTTAACAACCGGTTCTGTGGGCATGGCTTAGTTGGTGGACATGGCTTGGTGGTCATGTGACTGGCTGGGCGTGGCCAACTCAACATCACTCACATCGAGGCACGCATCTCCTCGCCTGGCCTCTCATGACTGTGGGGATGCTGCAATAATCATAAGTGTGAAAAAGGGTTATAAGTCACTTTTTTCAGTGCCATTGTAACTCTGAATGGTCACTTCACACAAGCAAAGTACCAGCAAAGGAGGGGAAAAAAAAACTCCAGAGAAGTTCCAGAGACAGGAAGTCTAGTCCTGCCAAGAATGTAATAAGGGTTAATGGAAAGGCAGTTTCTATAAGCAACACCAGAATGTTTCCTTCCTGCCTTCCTTACAGGATTAGGCCAGTAATTTTTTCTAACAACCGGTTCTCCGAACTGCTTAGAATGTTAACAACCAGTTCTAGCGAATAGGTGCGAACTGGTAGAATCCCACCCCTGGTTGCCAGGCTCTCATGGTCCTTGCACACATTCTCAGCATTCTATTTCCTCCTTCCTTCCCCCCAGTTCATTGGCAAGTTGAAAAGTGTTAGGTTTGAAAGAAGCAAAGCGGTTCAATCTTGACATAGATTTTTAAAAACAGTATAGTTTGTTGTTTTTGTTCAATTGTTAAGTCATGTCCAACTCTTTGCAAGCCCATGGATCAGAGCATGCCAAGCCCCATGTCCCCCACTTTTTCCCAGAGTTTGCCCAAATTCATGTTCATTTGCATCGATGACACTATCTAATCAACTCATCTCATTTGTTGTCTCCTTCCCCTTTTGCCATCAATCTTTCCCAATATCAAGATCTTTTCCAAGGAGTCCTCTATTCTCATTTGGTGGCCAAAGTATTTGAGTTCCAGCTTCAGTATCTATCCTTCCAAAGAATAATTGTGGTTTATTTCCTTTAGGATAGACTGATTTGATCTTCTTGCAGTCCAAGGGACATTCAAGAATCTCCTCCAATGCCACAATTCAAAAGCATCCATTCTAGCTACTTTATTTGAGATGCTTAGTTGTCAACTTGATGTACAATCCCAAGATCAGTACTTTAGCCATATGCTTATTATGGATACTCAGATCTGAGTCACCATCTTCTGTAAACAGTGCATTTTCAAAATATTGCTGCTGGATTAGGCTGCCAGGAGCAAGATTTTCAGAGAAAAGTTGCGCTGCAAATGGGGAATGTTAAGTTCGGAAGGTCGGGCTCATTAAGACGAGAGACTTCAATTCAGTAACAACAGCTCTTTATTTATCGGCAGGAACAAGTCTGAAAAATTAGTAGCCGCGGCGGCTCTTTTATAGAGCTGGCCGCGGCTTGGCAGCCAATGACGCTGCTTTAAGTCTCCCATGCTTGGTTTCAACCAATCGTGGCAGACTCTTAGCGAGCCAATCATAACTGCCCTGGCTGTCCAATCAGGTAGCAGTTACAATGGACCAATGGGAATGCGGGCTTTCAAGTCTCTGAATATGGAACACCCCTCCTCTCTTGGTATCGTCCAAGGGGCGGGGTGACGTAGTCACGTAGGTAGGCGGGTCTCCATACCTGCCTACTTGACCTGCATGTTTCAGTTAGTCTTTGGTCATTGGCAGGTTCAGACGGGTTCTGTGTCACTCTCAAACCTCTCAATGGAACCGCCTGGAAGGATGAGCCGGGCCTATAGCTGTGACTCCCACCTGGTTCTCCCAGGTTGGTCGAGTCGTTCGCCCTGCTGTTCCCTCCTGGATTTTTCGGGCTGGTTGAGCTTGTCCAGCTGCTCCTTGCAGGTGAAGTACCCGTCTGCAACGGCTCTGTGTCTTCAGGTGAGTATGGTTGGTTTATTGTTTGGTTTCCTTTTGGGGGGTGTTCTGCCTGCGTTGGGTTTTTCCCTTTTTCAATGTTTGGGGTTCCCCCCCTCTAATTTCTTTATTAAAGTCCAAGCTGGCTAGTCTTGACTGGAGCTGGTCGATGTGGTGCTTCCAATTCTGTCCATCGGTTGTTTCTAGATGGTATGACCGGGAGCTGGTGATTTGGGTGATGTGGGCGGGTACCCAGAGAGAGTTTCCGGTGGAGCTTTTCGCAAAGACGGTATCGCCAACGTTGAATGTGTGGTGTTGGCTAGTAGAGCCTGGGGGTTTCTCTGGGTTATATGTGGGATGCAAATGGTCTAGTGGTGAACAGTCTTCTGCCCATGAGGAGTTCTGCTGGGCATTTGTTGGTGGTTGTGTTTGGCGTGATATGTTGTATCAGCAGCATTTTATTAATTTTTTCTTGTATGTTGCCGTCTTCTATTTCCTGAATGGTTTTTTTGGTAAACCGAACCATTCGTTCCGCCCACCCATTCGCTGCCGGGTGAGCGGGCGAAGTTAAAGCATGTCTGATGCCACGGGCAGCCAGGTATTGCTCGAATGCCAGTGCCGTGAGGCCCATTGTCGGACACTATCACATCTGGCAACCTGTGTGTGGCAAAGAGTTTGTTAAGTTTTGTTATGATGGCTTCGGTAGTTGTTTTTTTCATGGTGCAGACTTCCAGCCAATTAGAATAGGCATCGACGGTTATCAGAAAGGTGTGTCCCTGAGTGGGGCCAGCGAAATCGAGGTGGATTTGCGACCAGGGACCTCTGGGTGTTTCCCATTCCAGGGATGGTGGTGTGGGGGAGGGGTGGATTGCGTTTGTTGACAACTGTTGCATGCACCCACCCATGTTTCAATCTGCCTGTCCATCCCTGGCCACCAAGCGTAACTTCTTGTCAGGGCTTTCATCCGAACGATGCCTGGGTGCCCTTCATGCAGCATGTCTAAAACAGAGCTGGAGCGTAGTGGTTTCGGAGGATGGGTGCACGGTCATCCCAGCCTTGATGTCTGCCGGTTTCACCAAAGCCTTGGCCAGTTGAAATACGACGGGCCCACAGTGTGTTAGAAATACGGCCCGCTTCCGGTTTCCGTTGGCGTCCTTCAGGTTGCTGCATTCTAAGAACATTTGAAACCGATCGATGTAGGACTCCCAGTCCTCAGTGGCCGGATTAAAGGGAGCAGGTGGCGTGGCATTGCTGGCCATCTTGATGGTCGTTTTCGCGCCGTTTGCCACGTGCTGGGTTGTCTCGTTGTCTTCTTTATCCCATCCTCATCGCCAGTGTTAAGTTCAGGTCGGGCTCATAAAGACGAGAGACTTCAGTTCAGTAACAACAGCTCTTTATTTATCAGCAGGAACAAGTCTGAAAAACTAGTAGCCGCGGCGGCTCTTTTATAGAGCTGGCCGCAGCTTGGCAGCCAATGACGCTGCTTTAAGTCTCCCGCGCTTGGTTTCAACCAATCGCAGCCCTCTTAGCGAACCAATCATAACTGCCCTGGCTGTCCAATCAGGTAGCGGTTGCAATGGACCAAGGGAATGCGGGCTTTCAAGTCTCTGAATATGGAACAGAGAAAAAAAAACTTCTAACCTCTCACAATTTCTCTGCTCTGCCAGAAGCTCTATCAGAATAAAAGTCTGACTGTCTCAAATGTCTTGTTGGCAGAAAGGAAGGATGGATATATAGCAAAAGTAAATCCATATAAATATGTCCAGCCACCAGGCAGTATTCAGGAAAGCGAGGATGCTAAATTTTCCATATGTGAAGTTGGCAATCACAAGAACTATGCTTTACTGCACAGCTTTGTAAACCTCAGCTGACTGATGGCTCCTTTTCCATCATTTTTTTCCCCAGGTTTTCTGTTGCAGTCATTTCACTTCCTTTCATTTTGCACTACATATGCATGCACAGAATCAAAGCTGGCATTTCAGGATCAGCAGCTTATAAAAATAACTTTGGCAGAGAATCACTAATTATTCTCTCTGAATACTCTGTGGACACACTTGCTAATTGCAACGGCTGCGTGACTTTCTAATGGCTGTGAAGTAACTGTATCAGTGTTACTTTTATCGAGGCTAATGAGAAAGAAACTTCCTCAGCAGTGGAATTTTTGAAATACACTTGGACATATAATACAAATTGCCTCCCTCCCCTTGCAAAACCTGGGTTTAAAAACCAGACAGAAGACATTACATTTTTTCCCCAAATGGTCTTCCAAATGGTGCTATCAGGTGAAGCATTTTGGTGGCAGCAATAAAACCAGACAAACTTATTTCCTGAATTGCATTACGACGCCATTATAGGTCTGGCATAGTTAGATCACCTCACATGTTCAGGACACACACAGACACACAAAAATTGGTCCTTGTTGCTTAACAGCAAAAAAAATGCTAATAGCTTTCGAAAAACTTGCTGCAGTGGCCTGCTTTTCAAGTAAGGAATTATTAAAAAGCCCTTTTTAGAAATGGCCTCCCTTTGTTTAGATTGTTAATTTTTGTTTCCTGGAAATCAAGTTGATACTAACTGATCATGAGCTGGAAGGAGCTTTGGGCAGGTTGCACTTTAGGGTTCTATGTGCTCTGATTCTGTTAAGTCTCTTATCCTCATTTCATTTGTTATATTCACTTTATGTATATCCTGCCTTTATTATTTTTACAAATAACTCAAGGTGATGGACACCACACAATAGAGGTAGTCCTTGAGCTACAACAGTTCATTTAGTGACCATTTGAAGTTATAACGGTGCTGAAAAAAGCTACTTATTTTTCATACTTATAACCATTGCAGCATCTCTATAGCCATGTGATCAAAATTTCAGATGCTTCTCAACTGACTCATATTTCTGAGAGTTGCATTGGCCTGGGGAATATGATAACCTTTTGGGAACGTCTGACAATGGGGAGGCCAAATTCACTGAACAGCCATGTTATTAACTGTACAACTGGCAATGATTCGCTTAACAGCTGTGACAAGGAAGGTTGGAAAATGGGGCAAAACTCACTTAACAAATCCCTCACTCAGCAGCATAAATTTTGGGCTCAATTGTGTTCGTCAGTTGAGGACTACCTGAACTTCTTCCTCCTCCCATTTTCCCCACAACAACAACCCTTTGAGGTGATCTGGGCTAAGAGATTAAAACTCGTCCAAAATCAGCCAGCTGGTTTTTTTATGCCTAAGGCTGGCTAGAACTCCCAATTTCATATCTAAGATAGGACTAGAACTCCCAGTCTCTTGGGCTTCTAGCCTGGTGCCTTAACCACTACACCAAATTGATTCTCTCCCTTTTCCATCATAGAAAAGTGCTTTTTTCCTCAGGCAAAAGAAGAAAAGTAGGAAGAACATAGCAAGAGAAGCAATGGAAGGAAGGAAGTTAGAAGAGATATAAATATAATAACTACCCTCTGGATAGCAACTTCCTGAACCTTGGCTCATTGTTTGGTATCCTGAAGGGCTCTCCCACTCCTCCAACCCCTCATCACAAGGGATTTTAAGCATCCAGGGACAAATGCTTGAAATTAAATGTAGGTCTCTGATAAATGGGAAGTTACAATTTGGCCTTTTCCTCTATGCTTTGTCATATTCACGTGGCTAACCCAAGAGGGACAAACAAGTTGAGAATAAAAACTGAATCAAACGTAGGCATTGGTGGAATAAACTCTGAAAAGATAGCAGGGCTGAATTCCAATTCAAGGGTTAGCCAAACTGTATTTAAATTGAAATCAGAATGTTTCCATGGATAGTTGGCTTAAAATCTAATCTAACTGGCTTGTAGGTCACAACCTCCCGAGTTCTTGCCTGGCCAGAAGCTAAGGCTGACATTGAATATTTAGCATTGTTTCAGAGAGAAGACATAGTCAGCTGGTTTGGCATAAGATTAATAAAGCAATTACTAGAAAATCAATCATCAAGCCAAGATCCTAGGCCAGTTTCCCAGCCTTTTTTTTTTTTTTTTTTTGGAAAGACATAATTGTATTCAGGCTTAAAGGAAACCTGAAGTCATGGTTTTCCATTGCAATTTAAGATTCAAAGGACACATTGAAATTCTGAAGAATAAGGGTGGGAGCAGCTGGACTAAATTAACATCCTTCCAAAATTTGAAAAAGAGTATTTAATACATGTGGAAAAGAAATAATTATCTTGGCCTTCTTTCTTTGGCCTGGTGCTGTTGAAAATACTGTGAGGGATACTAGCAATATTCACACAATGTCGCTATGTCAGCTACTCTCCTGGATAAACCACTGAAGTCCACATCCTGGTCGTGGAAATGTCCAAGTCAAACAGGGAGTATCCATATTATTTATTTATCTGAGTGCTTATTTATTTCCTTATTTGTTAGCCAATTTGTCTTCAACTCTGGGCAAAGTTAACATAGGAGGCCATTGAACTAGGAAGGAGGGAGGGAGGGAAGGAGGGAGGAGGAGGAGGAGGAGGAGGAGGAGGAGGAGGAGGAGGAGGAGGAGGAGGAGGAGGAGGAGGAGGAGGAAGAAGAAGAATTTGTCTTTGTTTTTATTATCCTGCATCATCTGCCAGAAGGTGCCCAGGATGAGATGGATCTTTGAGAATGTTTTGAACTTTCTTAAGACAGCGGGAGCTATAAAGCTCTTCCAAAGAGGGGAGAGGGCAACCAATGATCCTCTGGGCAATGACGTTAACTCTCTGGAGTGCTTTCCTATCTGCCACTGTGCAATTGGCAAACCATACAGAGATACAGTATGTTAAAATGCTCTCTATGGTGCAGCGGTAGAAGATCACCAGCAGTTTTCCATTCAGTTGTTGTTTTCTGAGAAGTCTCAGCTAGTATGCTGGGCTCTTTTGACCAGCACTGCAATGTGAGCACCCCAGGTCAGGTCCTCTTTTATGGTAACACCCAGAAACTTAAAACTTAAAACTGGTCACTTGCTCCACTCGGTCTCCATTGATAAGCAAGGGCTGAATGTCTGATCTGTTCCTTCTATAGTCCACTATAAGCTCCTTGGTTTTATTGGTGTTGAGGACCAAGTTATTATCTCCTAGTTTCTACGCCAGCACCTTCATTGCTGCACCAACCTGGCTCTTCTTTCCTTTGGTCTCAAGGACAAAAGGGAATTGCATCACTGAAAATTGGAGAAGAGCCTTTGGTTGAGTCTTCTGGTTTTAGAATGTATAATTAATGTGTGAACTATCCACTCATAAGCTCTCTGGTGGAATAACTGGAAAGCAAATTCTAGCACACAGAAACCACAGCATAATTAATTCTGTTTCTGCTCCCTGTTCAAGGTGCCAACAAATACTTATGCTGTTATGCCAATGTTGTTGGAACTGCACGCAAACGGAGTTTCCCGCTCAGCTTTTATTTTTTTCTGTGGGTTTCTTCCCTAAAGCAAAAACTGGGATTTTTCATGAAATAATTTCAACAAGAAGAGATGTTAAGTGCACAAAGCAAGCAAAAGTAGAGTGAAAATTTCACTCAAGCAGAAAGAAATAGGTCCTGAGGATTCCCCCGCCCCTCCTGATTTTATACAGTCTGTTATCTCATTGACATCAAATTGGGGAAAAGTCTAATTAGGAGTAAAATTGAAAGCAAATAAAATGGTGGAAGTTTAAAGGAAGCTCTTATTACATGTTTTATTGTGCTGTGAATTATACAGAGTTTATAGGTCATTGTATCTTCTCCCCTTACTAGAGAGATTGCCAGGGAGGGCAGACAATTTTTATGTAGACTTTCTCCTCCAGGATTCAAACCCAGCTATTATGCATGCAGTAGCAAAATTCTGTGTTGCTGCAATGTCTACTAGAAAAAAAATGGTTACAGAGTTATAGCTGTCAATTTGTGACAATTTTTGGAGATAGAACAATCTTTGGAAAATGATGTTTACACACATACTTATTGGCTCTCCACTCATATAAACCAGGGAGTGCCCTTAACTGTTTGAGAACATGTATTTTCTTAACAGGGATGACATTATCCACTGTTATAATGTGTCAGTAAGTTTTGGTTATTCGGGTTTTCTCCCGCGTAAAATTGGAAGTATCTAGGCGATGTTTTGATGAAGTCTCATTCATCATCTTCAGGCTTGTGTCTTTGGCTCTGTGCTTCTCAGAGTAATGTGAGCTTGTAGCTGCTTCTTCCTTTTAACTGCTAGTGGGGGGGTGACTTGATTGGGTGGGGGCTTGGCTGTGTTCTGATTGGGTGGGGGTGTGTTCTCATTGGTTGGGGGTTTGGCTATGTTCTGATTGGCTGGGGGTGTGTTCTGTTCAGATGGGGGCTTGGTTGTGCTCAGGTTAGTCTTAGTTGCCGAGGGATTTGAGCTGGTGAGCTGTGATCCTGTTGTTTGGCTTCACATTCGTGATCATGCGTTCGTGGTCGTGGTCACGTTTGTGGTCACATTCGTGGTCGTGAGACTTCATCAAAACGTCACCTAAATACTTCCAATTATACATGGGAGAAAACCCGAATAACCAAAACTCCACATACAAATACCTACGAAAATCTCAGAAAACAAGTGTGTGTGTGTGTGTGTGTGTGTGTGTCTATATATATATATATATATATATGTCTGGCATTCAGCTTTGTTCGGGTATTTTCCCACGTGGTGCTTTTAAAGTTGTAGCAACGTTTCAGCAGAATCTCATCTGCCATCATCAGGCTTCTGTATGGTGTTTGTCTGGGAGTCAGACTTTTACAGTGGTTTCAGATTTAAATTTGGGGCAGCCTATTGCTGTGTCAGAATGGTTTTTTCTTCCTCCTGATTGGTTGAGAGTCTTGGTCTGTGTTTATTGGTCTTGGAGTTTGCTGTGTTCTGCTACTAGTATCTTCTGTCTGTTTTTTGGGGGGGGGCTCTTTTTGTATCTTGATTGGCTGGCAACATTGTGTTACTTTATTGGAGGCCTTTAGTGCAGCTTGGCTTCGGGTAAATGGACGGCTATCATTGGTTAGGAAGCTGGGTTTCATCTGGGTGCCTGGTTGGGGTGTGTTTGAGCTGGAGGTATCAGGGGGGATCTGTTTGTGCCCAGGTGTTTGCCTGGCTTGCGGCGTGGAGATTTTTTTGTTTGTGAGTGCAGGTTTCCAAATGATTGACAGCCTGGTGGAATCATCTCTTCTGTTCATGCTTTCTGGTCTTTTTTCAATCTCTATGGCTTCTCTGATGATTCTGTGGCTGGGATTTTCTATGGTGGCTAGGGTTTTGGTGCCATTGAAGTTGATGTTATGACCTGTGGCTTCCATGTGTTGGACGAGTGAGGAAGTGTGTTCCAGCTTTTTGACTGCATTTTTGTGTTCATCCAGGCGGGTGCTTATTCTTCTATTGGTGTGTCCAATGTATGTGGCCGGGCATGATGCACAGGGGACTTCATATATGCCTTGGTTTTCCAGGTCAATTTTGTCTTTGGGGTTCCTGAGGATGGCTGCTATTTTTCTGTCTGTTTTGAAGGCAGTCTTGATGTGGTGTTTGTATAGAATCTTACTAATTTTGTCTGTAGTGCCTCTTATGTAGGGCAGGACAGCTGTTCCACGGGTCTGTTCATCTTCTGGGTCTCTATTATGTCTCAGTGTGTTTTTGTGGATCAAGTTGGTGATTTTGCTTTTGTGGAAGCCGTTGGCTGTCAATATTTTAGTCAGGGTGCATAGTTCAGTCTTAATGTGTGTCTTATCTGCCAGGCGTTTGGTTCTAGTAATTAGTGTTTTAGCCACGGAATTTATATGTGCTGGGTGGTGGTGGGATTGGGCGTTGAGGTAGCGGTTGTTGTGTGTTTTCTTCTGGTATATGGTGTGTCCTAGTGTGCCATCTGTTTTTTTGTAGATTAGTACATCTAGGAATGATAGTTGTTTGTTTGTTATATATATATTGTAAATTGTGATGTCTATTGCTGGTCTAAGACCGTAATAAAGTTATATTTTTATAATCTATTTTTATTTCAATATTTTTCATTGTTGTGGAGCTGATTTTTTTTAAGTTATAGTGATTTTACTTTGACTTAAGAGTGCAGGTAGCATCAAAGTAAAATCTGGAAGATTAAAGGATAAATGGCTAAGTCAAATTCCCACGAATTTGATTTATCTGGATAAAACACCATTCTTAGAACTATTTAACCAACAGCCAAATCTTCAACTCTTAACCAGCTGCATTGTTTGTTATATTCTCATCAATCCTTTTGGTTGTCTTCTCAATTTATGGCTTCAGAGGCCAAGAAATTTCCCTAAGCATATATATATAATCAAGAGAAAAATATCTCATGTATTTTGAAATTTATGACCTATGCACTCATTTCATTCTGATTGCCAAATAGCTTAGGGAAGATAGTTAGACATATGACTCATTGATATAGTTCTCAATTTACAACCATTTATTTAGAATACAGAATAAGAGGGCTGGAAGGGACCTTGTAGGTCATCTAGCCCAACCCCCTGCTCAAAAAGGAGACCATTTAGTGACCATTTGAAATTATAATGGCACTGAAAAAGGTGATTTACAGCTGGTTCTCACACTTAGAACCAATGCAGCATCTCTTAGAGTCATGTGATCAAAATTTGGGTCAAAACCAGCCTGTATTTATAATGGTTACAGCATCTGAGATCATATGGTCACTATTTGCAAACTTTCAAGCCAGCTTTCAACAAGCAAAATCAATAGCCAGGCTTGCTTAATAACCAAGTGATTAACTCCTGCAGTGATTTTAAAAAAAAGTTGTAAAATTGGACTTAACTCACAGAACAACTGCTTTGCTAAGCAACAGAAATGCTGATCACCATTGTGATCATAGTTTGAGGACTATCTGTAAGTTTTTGTTTACAATACATTGAGAAATCTAACAAGGAAGCTTGGATGGAATGAACGATTTTACTATTTACCACCAGAATGAAAAGATAAAAGTCTTTGGAGAATATCTTTCTCCTTGGAAAAGTTAAAAGCTGTCAAAAAAGCATGTAAGGGAAAAAAATAGAGATCTGGCCAGATACTGATATCACAAATATGACCTTAGAACATCTCAGAGAAGCAGACACTGACAAAGAATCCTGGTGAAATGACATCCATCAGATAGAATAATAGAATAACAGAGCTGGAAGGGACCTTGGAGGTCTTCTAGTCCAACCTCTGATCAAGCAGGAGACCCTATAGCATTTCTGACAAATGGCTGTCCAGTCCCTCCTTAAAAATTTCCAGTGTTGGTGCATCCACAATTTCTGGAAGCAAGCTATTCCACTGATTAATGGTTCTAACTGTTAGGAAATTTCTCCTTAGTTTGTTTGTTTGTTTATTATTTTATTTTGTCAAGCGATTATAAGATAATAGGTATAAGTATAAACATAGTTATGAATCATGAAATGGATACATAGAAGAAAAATAAAAAGAAACAATAGGACAGGGATGGTAGGCACGTTAGTGCGCTTATGCACGCCCCCTACAGACCTCTTAGGAAAGGGGTGGTCAATAGTAGACAGACTAAGGTTAAAGTTTTTGGGGTTTGGGGAAGAAACCACAGAGTCAAGTAGAATATTTCAGACATTGACCACTCTGTTGCTGAAGTCGTATTTCCTGCAATTAAGTTTGGTGTGGTTTACCTTGAGTTTGTATCTATTGTGTGCTCTTGTATTGTTATGGTTGAAGCTGAAGTATTCCTTGACAGGTAGGACATTGCAATGTATGATTTTATATACTATACTTAGATCAGACCGATGGCGGCGTAGTTCTAGATTTTCTAGGTCTAGAATTTTAAGTGTGGTGACATAAGGTATTCTGCAACGAGTAGAGGAATGGAGAACACTTCTTGTGAAATATTTCTGGATGTTCTCAACTGTGTTAATATCAGATACGTAATGCGGGTTCCAGACTGATGAGCTGTATTCAAGTATTGGTCTAGCAAATGTTTTAGTTCTAGGTTGATTCTCTCCTTGATGAGTTTTTACCCATTGCTTCTTGTCCTGCCTTGAGGTTTGTTGCAGATTCAGATTGTTGCAACCCAGAACTAATAGCCTTCACAATAAAGGGCAATACTGGAATAGGTAATGATTAAAAAACATCACTCCTCAAAGAAATAGCCAGTGATTTATTTCAAAAGGCCCACTGTGAGTTCATGGCAGTCTGGTCTCTTCTTGAAAGCTTCTAGGGATGAAGCTCCCACACCTTCCGAAGGCAACTTTTGTTCCGTTGGTTGATTGTTCTCACTGTCAGAAAATTTCTCTTTATTTCTAGGTTGAATCTCTCCAAAGTGACTGAACAAACAGTATTCAGGACCTTGATTCTTAACTAACGATTTTATATGGACACATGAAATAAATTGTTTTGAGATTAAGTCATTTCTCTGTGTCTTTTTCCTATAGGGCTATTAGTGTCAAATCTTTATTTATGTATTGCTAGGACTTCTTCATTCAGCCAGAAAACTCCCTTTTAACCACCCTGTAATCCCTTTTATTGGAGTAGAGTTGGGGCCATTGAATGGACCTCAGTGTTTACTGGCTGGATGCTCTTCCTGACACCATACAGAGTTCACAGCAGATATTTTTTTCTTTGAGCCCTAGGAGCGAAATCTCTGCTGCTGCAAGGATTTCGAGTGGAAGGTAGGCATTTTCACCACTAGGCCACTACACCGCTGAGTCACAAAAATGTTGCAGGTTTATGGAACAAGACTCCACCTTCTGAAATCTCAAACATATAGGGCCTTTGCAAAAGCTTCAAATAAATTGCTATTATTCATGTGACTGAAATGGTCGAATGCCTAGGCAATTAAACAGGAATTCAATGTAATTGTTGTGCTGTCGTTGTGAAACCATCTTCCTCATGTAGCCTTTTTAAGAACAGCCCTTCGTGTGCTCACCAAAACCAAATAATGTCCTTGGCTTGAAATTGGAGTTAATGATGGAGAATATATCTGTTTGCAATCCTTTCTGATACTCATTTCCTTATTCCCACATAAATTAATGTCCTGCTAGAAAAGATGGAGGTAGTTTCCATGCTGTCCAAGTTGATTGTATATGTGTGAAAAGATAGAAACCTTATGGTAACAAAAGTTATTCTTCCAAATACATTGCCATAAAATCTCTTTGAAAGTGCAAATGAAAATATATCTTATTGTGTATCTGCACTAGAAGATTCTGTTCTTGTTTATTAGAAATTTGGACCTCAAATTGATGAGCTGCATGCGGCCAGCAAATCCTCCCCATTTACTAACACAATCAGGAACCTTTCTGGATCTATCAGTACAATATTCAGAGACAGATTATAATTCACTTTAAATTTTGCTATTTGGTAATCTGCCAAAACACTGAAATTTGGATGAATTGAGAATATGGAAGTCATGGACATTCTGTTAAGGACATTCTTAAAGTGAATGCTGAAATATCAGTTTGGTGGGACTTCTGTATCTATTAAGGAAAAGACATTGGAAGGTGTCGAAGTGGATGAAATATCCAGAGAATCTCATTCAACAATGTTTCATTATCAGGTATATCCAATAACATTTTGAAACAGCTAATGTCAGCTTGCTTCAGTTGTAGCCAACTCTCAAACCTTCAATGTACTCTTGATAATTGGCAACATTTTCAAAAGTGGTTTTCCACTGCTTTCCTCCTAGGGCTGAGAGAGAAGAACTGGCCCCATCATTCAGCTGGCCTTCATATCTAAAGTAGGAATGAAACTCAGGTTTCTGTACTCTTACTCCAGCATCTAATCACTAGATCAAACTGGCTCTCTTGGACCAGTGTAGACCTCTATTAAAGGTCCGCATAATCACACGTGGAAGTGAAAAAATATGCAAATGGTTGATCTTCTAAGCGTCGTCATTCCTAATCTTGCTAATAATTTCATTATCTCCAAATATCTCCACTTAAGCTTCGTGAAACTTCAAAATATCTATTGTTCCCCCACAAAAAAACAGAAGTTGCAAACAGTCCCATCCTCTTGCTCCAAATCTTTGTTTACCTGGAGTTTAGGAAACAATCCCAACATAGCAACCAAGAGATAGGTCAGACTCTAATTCTGCTGCCATGGTGGCAGAGAAGCCCTGGTGGCGCTGGGGTTAGAAGGCGGTATTACAGGCAAACTCCATCCATAGTCTGTAGTTCGATCCTGACAGGTTGCAAGGTTCATTCTGTCTTCCATCCTTCCGAGGTCCATAAAATGAGGAGCTAGATTTGTTGGGAGCAATATGCTAATATTGTAAACTACTCAGAGAGTGATGAAAAGCACTAGGGGCTGGTATATAAATCCAAGTGCTATTGCTATGGTGGTAGCAGAGTGATAGCCCAGATTTCTGTGACCCAAATCTGCTAGCCTGGGTCTATCAATCCATTGTTATAAAAACAAAGAAGCAACAAATTGTATGGCCAGCTAGATCATCCTTTTTGTCAATATAGCTGGCTATAAAATTCTCAGCCTGAACTAGCCCATTGTCGGCATTTCCAAATGAGAAATTAAATTCTGCCAAAACGCCTTTCTTTTCTTTAACTTTGAAAACAATTTTGTTGACAAATTCTGAACAGGGGAACTTCAGTGTCATGTTCTTTTATCTTATTTATTGCAAACTTAACTTTCCAGTATGTTCCGTGAAAACATACCAACCTGGCATTGGTTGTTTGGGAAAAACTACCATTGTTGCAGTCACTATTTTTCTTCTTTGTAATTCATCTCTTTCACTCTGATGTCAAATCTTTCAGGCTTAACTATATATATATATATATAAATTATGCATAGAATGCCACTTTAGTCCCTCTTCCTGTTCCATCCCACTTTGCTTTAGTTTCCCCATTTTAACTTTCAGCCTCTTTCTGGTTTCCAATTTCCCATGTCCCTCCGAATCTCAACTCCTTTTCTTCCTTGTGCCACCAAACAAAGAAGCTCTTTGAACTTCTTTCTCACAGAAACCTAAATCTTCCCTCTTCTTCCTTTGGGGGGTCTTGGTGGGTGCTGAAAGGTTTCCTCATCAGAACCAACCCTGTGACATCAAATCCCATGGATACCAGATGAGGGGCTTAATACATTAAGTGAAGGGGAAAAAATAACTAAACAATACAATTCCCAGACCTTCTACATTTGCATCTTAATTGGCTTGGAGACCTGCTGAATTATACATATACTTATATGTGGAGTGGGGTGGGTGCTTTTGTGTGTGTGTGTTTGTGTGTAGGTATGTAAAAGATTCACTTCAGAGTAGATTTAGAACATAGAATAACAGAGCTGGAAGGGATCTTGTAGGTCATCTAGTCCAACCCTCTGCTCACGCAGGAGACCTTATACCATTTCTGACAAATGGCAATCCAATCTCTTATTGAAAGCTTCCAGGGATGAAGCTCCCACAACTTCTGAAGGCAACTTCTGTTGCATTGGTTGATTATTCTCACTGTCAGAAAATTTCTCCTTAGTTCTAGGCTGAATCTCTCCTTGATCAGTTTCCATCCATTATTCCATTTATGTGGTAGTATACTATCAACTTCATGTCTATGGAGTTTCTCAGTTATGCAATCATGGCGGTCTCAGAGGTGCTTTTTCAAAAGGCGGCTGGACTTTTTTTGTTTTTTTCTTGAAGATATCTTGCTTCTCATCCAGTTGAAGAAGCTTCCTCTCACTTTTTTACCTTCATTACAGAGCTTTGATCACAAGATTGATGCTTACTTTTTTTATTAAACTGTAGACATCTCTGTGTCCCTTCAACTTATTTATATAATAATTTGTAGAACCAGTCTTGAAAAGCTTTTATGAAATGATGGAGCACATTTTTTCTTGTACTCCAGAGAGTAGGAACAATGAGATAAAATTACAGTAGACAAGATTCTGAGTCAATAGTATGAATAACCGGTAGAAAGGTTAGTAATAGGGAAATCTAGTAGAGTAGATTTCTGATATCACTAATATTTGTAGATTATTTCAAACATTCCTTGTAAACTTCTAATTCAAGGAACAAATATTACTTACACCTGTCCAGAACAAATTTCCATTCAGGATAAAGATCAATGGAAAGAGAAGACGTCTGGTAGAAAATATTTGTGCCTGAAATAATCTTTTTGATCCATTAAGGTCCATTTATTTCACAGTGAATTATTTATTTATTCTGGTTCCTGGATTTCAAGTCTTTTAGAAAAAAATTGGGTGTATTTGGGATATATGTGGCATGGCCATGCCAAAAAAAACCCAGGATCTGTGCGTCAGAAATAATTCTGATAGTCCCTCATTCAGTCAGCAGGTTACCAAATCTGTCAATGACAGTGATAACTGATGGTTCCCACAGATCATCAGTTCTTCTGTCATTTGAGACTTCATAAAGAGAAGACAACTGATAGGATCTACATGGGCAGAAGACTATCGGGATTGAAGACAGATGAAAGTGAACATCCTAGTTCAAATTGAGAATAATACTTACCCAGGCACAATTTTCACATTTTGAGACAAAAATTCTATTTCACAGAAGAGGCAGCCTCACATAGAGGCTCTTCTTAATAGGTAAAGGTAAGGTTCCCCTCACACATACATGCTTGTCATTTCTGGCTCTAGGGGGTGGTGCTCATCTCCATTACAAAGCCGAACAGCCAGCGCTGTCCAAAGACGTCTCCGTGGTCATGTGGCCCGCATGACTAAACACCAAAGGTGCATGGAGCACTGTTACCTTCCCATCCAAGTGGTCCCTATTTTTCTACTTGCATTTTTACATGCTTTCGAACTGCTAGGGTGGCAGACGCTGGGACAAGGAACGGGAGCTCACTCTGTTATGTGGTGCTAGGGATTCGAACCATTGAACTGCCGACCTTTCTGATCGACAAGCTCAGCGTCTTAGCCACTGCATCCTCATTGAGCCACCGCATCCCCATATCTTAATAGGACTATTCTAATAATACATTTGAATATTTCCAAAAAATATCAGGCAACTACAGTAATCTGCCTCTCGTGGCCTTTGAACAAACTCCAGTTTTATGTGTCTTAGTCGCCCACTTACCTCTTTCTCCTGGTGTTCCAGGTTGGCCAGGATTGCCAGGAAAACCTGGGCTTCCTGAAGATCCTTGCTCTCCCTGTGGTCCAGGTAAGCCTTGCCGTCCTGGTTCACCAGGGGGACCTGGGATAGTCCGTGTTGAGATTGAGTTGCTCGGAATCTGATTTAAGATGGAGCTGTATCTAGCCAGATGAGCTGCCAAGCAGACAAATGCAGAAAACATACGCTTTATCTAAGAACTCTATCCTGCAAAGTTTTATGTTAATAAGAATAAGAGGGCATTGATTTGAGTTATGAGTTGGGTCTAGCCCAGGGCTTTGCAACCTGCGGCTCTGGAGCCACATGCGGCTCTTTTGGCACTCTGCTACTGCTTCCTATCAGCTGATCTTACCACTGGCTAGCCCCTCCCCTCCCCATCACTCCTCACCTGGCCTGAGAAGATATGGGTGATGGCAGAGGATGGAGACTCGCTCCATATTCCAGAACAGGAGGTGATTGGGGGGGAGTGAGTGACATCAAGTTGGCTATGCCCACCCAGTCACACCGGTTGTTAAATTATTAGCTCCCGGTGTTTTCTTTTCTGTGGGAAATGGGTCCAAATGGCTCTTTGAGTGTTTAAGGTTGTAGACCTCTTGTCATGCCTCTGTCAGAGGAAGATGAACAGCCATCAGGGAGTGGGAGTATGGCTCCATTGGCTGTGGAGGAAACTGGGGAAAGGCAAAGTCCGGCTGGGCAGAGCAGGGAAAAGGTAGAACAAGGGAGAGGGAGTTCAGAGGAAGACCCAGGCCCACCCCCTCTTCATCCTAACGCACGCAGGGAGGAATGGAGAAGGGAGCAACATGGGTTGCATTGCTTATGGGGGAAGAAAGGACCCTGATTCCCTTCATTAGCCACACCTGGGAAGAGAGAGATGCATGCTGAGTGTGATATCTGCTGGGAACAAACATGAGTTTATCTTGTGTTGACTTTGGTTATCTGTGTTCCTGGCATCCTCCCAACTGTGTTGAATTACTGCCGTTCTTCCACTTCTAGAATTCCTTCTCCTGCCCTGCTGGACTAATTAACTCATCTTGCCTTGATTGGACTTATAGTTACAGTTTTTGTTGACCCCGTTTTGGACATGATTCTCTGCAGCCAAAGGCTGTTCCTGGGAGACTTTTTCTCCAGCCCAGAAGGTAACCAGGACATTGGGGGCAAAGTTGAAGCTAATAAAGGGACTCCTACTGATTATCTGACTGTGTTGCCTTTGGGCCATGCCCTGGGTCATCACACCCCTGCTCTAGCCCAATAAAGTACACAAAATGTAATTTTTTTAAAAAAAGCGCAAATACATCTAGCAGCTAAAACCTAGAAATCATTAGAACCATGATAGTAGAGCAGTTGTTATACTCACTTTGGATAAGCTGTTCACACACCTGACGAGCTACTGCCTGTACCATTGCATGGGTCTGAAGATCTCCCTGCACATTAAGGATATAGTGATACATCAGCTTCCATAAGCGGCATAAAATACAGATGTTCCTCACATACAATTCACCTTCACTAACTTGACCTCTTCCAAATGTGCTGAGAATACAATTCTTTGAACTTTCAATCCCCATGTGGCTTCCTGGGAATCCCAACTCATCTGAAGGGTACGAAACTAGAGGAAAGGTTGGGATGTCTTGGCAGCACAGCCCATGGCCATGATGGTGAACCTATGGCATGCACGCTGGAAGTGGCACACAGAGCCATCTCTGCCAGCACGTGAGCTGTTGCCTGCAAGAGATGCACTGCGCATGCACCCATGCCTCCCGACAGAGAGGCTGATTGTCAGGTATTTGCCGTGGTGGGGAGGGCGCCCACACAAGATGTGTGCACATGTGCGGAGGCGTGCAGCAGGCATGGGGGGAGTTGTGTACGCATGCGCATGGGGGTGAAAAGAGTCTCATGTGCATTGCATTATGGGTGCAGGCATGCGTGTGACAAAAAAGTTAGCCATCACTGGCCTATGGTGTCTATTCACAAGGTCCACAGGACTTACTCCTACATAAACACATACAGGACTGCCACCTACAGATCCTTAAAAAAAGAACAACCCACCTCCCAAAGTAGAGTTTTAGTCTAAAAATAAAGAAGCGGCCCTCAAAATCTGTGATTAAGGCACTTACACGTTCACCTTTCTCGCCTTTTACTCCAGGAAGTCCCTGGGTTGGGGAGAAGCACAACATGTAAATGTAAATAAAAGTTCCACACTCCTTTGTAATTCACTGGCCTTTTAAAATGTGGCAACGTGTAAGTCGTGGGTTTTCCATCCCACTGCAACAATAATTTAAGAAAGATGGGAGTGTACTTCCCAACACACTTCAAAGATGACCACAAAGTTTACCAGAATTAGTTAACTCGTGTGGTGTCTTTGTGATGAGGTGTGATATTCTCGTGAAGAGCTTTTGGCCATCTAGATATTGGTTGATATTTGGGTTAGAATAAAAGCATCTGTATATATAATTAGTATAAGAGCCGTGTTGGTGCAGTTGTTAGAATGCAGTATTGCAGAGTATTCTGCCAACTGCCAGCAGTTCGATTCTCACTGACTCAGGTTTGACTCAATCTTCCATATTTCTGAGGTCGGTAAAACGAGGAGCCGGATTGTTGGGGGAAAATATGCTGATTCTGTAAAGTACTTAGAGAGGGCTTTAAAGCACTGTGAAGCGGTACATAAGTCTAAGTGCTATTGTTATAATCGCTTCAAAAAATGGTCACAGGACTTTCATAGTGGATCCCACACTTATCAGTAGGATCTTTCAAACTCTGCTCTGTTGGAGAACTTGTGTAAAAAGATTTCTTGGAAGGCAGCCATTGTTTTCATTCTAAGTCAAAGGAAAAAAATTCAAATAAAGCTGTTTTAAATGTCTCCAGAGGCAAAGTAAATGTTACTTCAGTAGTGCAGTTCAGTGGTGGGATTCAATTTTTTTACTACTGCTTCTGTGGGCGTGGCTTGGTGAGCATGGCAGGGGAAGGATACTGTAAAATCTCCAGTCAGAGATGGCATTTGCTGGTTCTCTGAACTACTCAAAATTTCCACTACCAGTTTTCCAGAACTGGTCAGAACCTGCTGAATACCACCTCTGGTGCATGTCAAAACATGTCCATGTTTCCAAAATCATTTCTGTCTAGGCACATGGAGATAAAGCAAGGTGGAAATTTTCTCAGCTATACTGGTGAAAATCTACCACCCCAACTAACGTTACAGTTAGCATTGGGTGGGGGAGTGTAGAGAGACTTTACGGGGATGACAAAAGGACCTTTCATTCAAAAGCTACTTGCTTTATGTGGGAAGAGTATGATTTTGTGAAAACCATGGCTGGGAGGAAAAATGAAATATTTGCTCCCTACACACATGAAAGATTATTTTCCTTTAAAAGGATGGTTTCCAATTTGGCTCTGAGGATGTTAGAAGAATGTCCAGGTCTTCAGCAGAAATCAGGTTGCATATCAAAATTATTGGAACACAACAGTTTTGATCATGGCAATGCCTGAGAGAAATGCCTGGATATCTGGGTTGTCCTACCATATTGTCATTTGTGTCTGCTTGAAAAAACATTTGCTTGATCATTTGAGGAACTGTCCCAGCCGCCAACATGTGAAAGGCAAAAATAAGGTTACATTTATGAAGTATAGTTGAGGAGGTCCACAAAATAAAGTTGAGGAGATCCATCAAATAAAGATGGATCTACAAAATATTTATGGAATTATTCTCTTATATATCACAATGTACAAGTAAATTAGCCATTATTATTTCCTTTAATTGCTCATTCCATTAATGATCATTTAAAGTTATGAGAGCATTGGAAAAAGTAACTTATCACTGGTCTTAACTTATGGACCACCTCAGTATTCTCTGGGTTAGGTGATCAAAATTTGGACACTTGAGAACTGGCATCTATTTATGACAATTCCAACACCCTGGGGGGGTCACATAATCACCATTTCTGGTCTTCCCAGAGGGCTTCTGACAAGCAAAGTCAATGAGGTTGAAGCTGGATTCCTTTAACAATCATGGCCAAATAGGTCATAAAATCAGCCACAACTCACTTAACAACCACATTGCTTGCTGATATAAGTTTAAGTCACAATTATGGTCATAAGTAAAGGACTATCTGTACAGATGCAAACACACACACACACACACACACACAGACAAGAGTGTGGTGGACTTTTACTTACAGGTGGTCCAGCATCTCCTTGTGGGCCAACACTACCCATTATTCCTGGGACACCTGGAGCACCTGGTATTCCCTGCATAGAGAAAACAATAAAGTAATAGAAGTTCAGACAGCCTGATTCCCTGTTTATGTATAACTGTGCTTTGAAACTTTGCTGTTATTCTCTAACACCTTGACCCAAGAATCAAAAAGACAGCCGATAAGTCATGGTCAGGTTAACTATGCACTTCCTCTACTGGTAAATCAAATGGTAATCATTCCTGCAGAAGCACAGATATGGTCTCATCTACCAGCCAAGTTATTTGCTCAGCAAACTTTTCCACAAAAGCAGCAATAAATTTATTGACCCACGGATTTATTTAACAGATTAACAGACTTGGAAGGGAATTTTTAGGTCATCTAGTCCACCCCCTCCACCCCCCAAGGAAAAGAGTCTACATCATTTCTGACAAATGGCAGTCCAATCTCTTCTTGAAAGCCTCCAGTGATGAAACTTCTGAAGGCAAATTATTCCATTGGTTGATTGCTCTCACTGTCAGAAAAATTTCCTTTATTTCTAGGTTGAATCTCTCCTTAATCAGTTTCAATCCATTATTCCTTGTCTGGCCTTCAGATACAGAAATAAGTACAGAAATATTAGGAAATAAGTTGACCCCTTCCTCTCTGTGGCAGCCCCTCAAATATTGGAAGACTGCTATCATGTCTCCCCTGGTCCTTCTCTTCACTAGACTAGCCAGGCCCAGTTCCTGTAACCGTTCTTCATGTGATCATATAGAATTCTTTATTGGCCAAGTGTGGTTGGACACACAAGGAATTTGTCTTGGTGCAGATACTCTCCTTGATTTAGTCTCCAGTCCCCTAATCATCCTTGTTGCTCTTCTCTGCACTTTTTCTAGAATCTTAACATCTTTTTAATAATGTGGTGACCAACTGGATGCAATATTTGTCCCAGAATGGAAGACTTTCCATCTGTCATTCATAATGAAACCTCTTCTTTTGCATATCCATGACTATTTGCTTCTCAGGTGACAACTCCTGCATTGTCCATTCAATGAGATTCATTCAGGAGTTTCCCAGATTTTCTTTCATTTTTTTCCAATCATATCTCTTTGTTCTGCCCTCTCCTGATTACAGAGGTACTGGCTGTGTTTACATTTCACAGTAATTCATAGTTTGTCTAAGAGCACTTAGACAATTGGCCTTGTCATCTCCCAAATAAAATATGTAAAATCATAGGCTGGAAGGGATCTTGGAGGACCTTGGAGTTTTTCTAATTCAGTCCCTTGCCCAAGGCAAGTATCCTATACTAACCCAGAGAAATAGTTGTCTATTTTTGAAGACCTGCAGTGATGGAGCACCCACAATCCCAGGAAGCAAGCGGTTCCACTGATTATCTATTCTTACTGTCAGGAAATTCCTTTTTATTTCCAAGTTGGATCTCTCATTAAGAACCTTCTACCCATTATTTCTTATCCTGCCCTCAGGGGCTTTGAAGAATGATACTTAAGACTGATCTGGATTGTTTTAACTGTTTACAAATATATTCCCTGATTTTCCTTTCTTACAGTTCGAACTATAATTACAATGATCCAGGCAAAATAAAATGGGTCAAATTAACTGCTAGATGAAGAAAGTTTTTTTTTTTTTTTAATTTTTAAAGATTTTCTATTCCAGTCCCAAAGATGCTTTTTTTTTTTAGGAGGCAACTGGACTTTCTTGTTTTTTTTTTCTTTTGAAGACATTTCACTTCTCATCCAAGAAGCTTCTTCAGCTCTGACAGGACAGTGGGGAATGGAAAGATTTGTATTCCTTGCAAACAGCTGGTGATTTGCATCCTTTTAGAGGATCATTGAAGCACTTGGAGGTAATATCTGTGTCTTTGGGGTCACCTGAGTAGTTCTCCTGGTCCCTGAAGTCTGCAATTTTTCCTCTGGAAATCCATTCCTACTCCCACACCATTACCATTCAATGATCCACTAAAAGAATGCAAATGACCAGCTGTCTGTAAGGAATATAAATCCTTCCATTCCCCACTATCCAGTCAGAGCTGAAGAAGCTTCTTGGAGGAGAAGTGAAACACCTTCAAAAGAAAAAACAAGAAAGTCCAGTTGCCTCCTGTAAAAGTACCTTTGGGACGACCATGAATTGGATGACTAAGAATCTCTACAGACCATTTGCTATTCCAAGTTTTTGGCCTTGAGGTCTCTTTCCCAAGTTGGATCGATGGTCTTGACATGGAAATTCCATGGAAAAAAACCAGAAATGAAACTCTGAGCCATGACATCCCTGATCATTAAGTGCATCATTCGATGCCAAAGCTGGGACTAATAATTCTGGAAATAACTCCTTAATCTTTGGAACTGACTCGGGGTTTTAGCTATTGCATGTCATGGTTTAAATTAGTTCAGAGATTCGTGACCTTTCAAAAAACATAAAGATTCTGATTCATCATCCATCATTTCTATTTTCTAAAACAGACCTCAAATCTCATTTGAGATCCAGAAGTGTCTTTGGAAATAAAAATGATGCCAAAGGCATACACTTTATTTCACAGATAATTAGATATTTTTAAAAGTATAGTTGTTTAAGAGGTACATTATTTGTGGGGATATGAGCATCGTCAGCCATTGTGTGGGGAAATCCAGAGTTAACAGATTAACTTTGTTATTTAGCAATGAAAGCAAGTTAACACATATTCCTCATTCCCCTTTTGTGATTCAGAGTTTTTAACCATTTTTTAAAGAATGGAATAATATGATTGTGTTTACCACTGGTCCTGAGGAACCTGGAGGTCCAGTTGGTCCGTCTTTGCCTGTCACGCCCTAAAAGACATGAAAGTTCTTGGATTACTGTTTTGCTCATTATAACGGTTTAAAAGAACTAGCCATATCATATATATGAAAGTTGTATTAATTCTCATATAGTTATAATACAGAGGTGTCAAACTTGATTTCATTGAGGGCCTCATCAGGGTTGTGTGACCTTGGGGGGCCGAGGGGCATGGCCAGCTCAATGTCACTCATTTCAGGGGCGCCTGTGGGGGCTCGAGCACTCTGCCAGTGAAAACGGGCTCCCAAGCTCTGTTTTCACCTGACATGGCCTCCTGCAACCCTCTGCCAGTGAAAACGGAGCTCGGAAGGACCGTGTGCGGGCCTCATAAGCTCCATTTTCAGCTGTGATGGCCTCCTGCAACCCACTGCCAGCATTTTCACTGGCAGAGACACCACAGGCCAGTCCTTAACTGATTCCAGTGGGTGGCCCATGGGCTAGATCAAAGCACCTCGTGGGCCAGATATGGCCTGCAGGCCTTGAGTTTGATACCCCTGATATAGTACTATATAAAGCTAAATAACTGAACTCATTGTTATCTGTTTCCTTTTGCTTAATATTAACCAAAAACAAGTAATGGTGGAGAATTCCAATAAATGATTTGGATTAATAAAATGGATGGTTGTTGTAGAATTTTTGGAAACCTTTTAAACTTAGTTCCTATGGCTAAAGTGTATTACTCATATGGCTGTTTGTAGGAGAAGGAGTAGCAAAAACTGGGACAGAGCCAAAAGAGGAATCAGCCTAGAATCCCTATGTAGCCACAATCAAACAAAGTCCAACGTCCCATGAATTTGTCAGCTCTTACTTAATACCAAGATAGTGGTCTTAGTTGAGTAGATTCTTGTGCCTATTCATGATTCATTAGTAATAAATTACTAATTACTAATGAATAAAATCAGTTTAATTGTAATTTCATGTGTGGTCCTGATCTTTTGCACCTGACACTTTCTATGCAAGATTTCTGTAGCATTTACAATAAAATTCACATTTATGCTTTAAGCCAAATATTCTACTTTTGGAGTCACGTAGATGTTCTTGATTGATTGAATAAAGCTAATGAGGAATTGTTGCAGTTGAGTCGTTCATAGTTTGTTTCTGCTATGCTCATTTGCTATACACACACACACACACACACACTTCATTTCCACCTTTGCATAGACCATGTAGTCCTGCTTCTCAAGGTTTTGCAGTGTGGGCATGTGTGCAAAAAAAGGAGATTAACTGGAAAGCAGTTTAGGAAATGAATTCATATTGCCATATTCTGATAAATAACAGATGTGGAATTCTCTTTGCTTATTCTTCCAAGTTCAAAACTTAATCCCAGAAAAATTACAGTAGGACAGTTTGTAATAGTATTAGTGGCATGACAATGGTGAAGGCAACTTTTAGCAACACCTTTGCTAAAAGTGTTCAAGTGGAGGTCAGATCGTAAACTGTATTCCTATTCTGAACAAGAGGACGGACTCCATGCCTAACTGGTCCAGTTCATCTCTAGTTTCCACAGCATGCAAGTCAACTGGAGAACTGCTACTTTTAAGACTATGAAGTTGCTTGTTGCATATTCTGCATATTTTAATCAGAGGTGGTATTCAGCAGGGTCTGACCAGTTCTGGAGAACCGGCAGCGGAAATTTTGAGTAGTTCGGAGAACTGGCAAATCCCACCTCTGACTGGCCCTGTCCCCATCTATTCGCTACCTCTCGAGTCCCAACTCATCGGCTGAGTCTTCTTTTGTTGCCCTGCACAGGAGAACAGAGCTGGAAAGTAGGTTAGTGGGCTGGGGAGGGAATGGGGATTTTACAGTATGGTTCCCTTGTCATACCCACCAAGCCACGCCCACCAAACCACCCCATGCCCACCAAGCCACACCCACAAAACCAGTAGTAAAAAAAAAAATTTGAATCCCACCACTGATTCTGATGTTGCTTCTCACATGGCATTCCTTTTACACCAAAGCACGCATGCCCACACAGACACACACCAAATTTAAAATATGTCTGTGAAGATTCTCAATCATTTGTCTGTGCCAAAGATACTTTTTCAAAAGGCAATTGGACTTTCTTGTGTTTTTTTTTTCTCCTTGAAAATGTTTCGCTGCTCATCCAAGAAGCTTCTTCAATTCTGCAACTTCAAAAGTTTTTTGGATGAAAAGCTAAAGTTTTCAAGGAGAAAAAACAACAAGAAGAAATCCAACTTCCTTTCGAAAAAGCACCTTGGGATACATAAAATATATATGTAATGGCGGGGAGCGGATAGGATCAATCAATTGAAAATGGTAGGCATGGCAAGGCAAGTGAAACCTTGCCGTTTTTAATGATATGCCACAATAATACAGATTTAAAAGGGGCAGGGTGCCCTTGATTAACACAAGCTGAAAGCAAGGTCAGCTTTAGAATCCAAGTGATTTTAGTAATGTGAGAGTGCTGTTATCACACCCAATGGCAAATGCATTGTGCACATACTATTCTGAGAAGGAAAATATTATTTGATAGGATGGCCAGCAAAGCTGCCTTAATTCTCCAAGTGCCTCTAAAACTTAAAGATTCTAAGTTTTACAATGTAGTTTTTAGATATATAAACTTGGAAGAAAGTCGTGAGATGAAACATATAAGCGGATACTTTATGATACATACCCATTGTAATGTCTTATTTATTGTAATGACTAAGCTGAGAATAAATGTATGGCAAAAAATTGTTTCTCTTCCTCTCCCCTACGATTCCTGAGACAGAGAGTTTGATAGTTTGCTTAGAATCATAGCTGGCAGGCTAGTTTTTTCCTTTAAAATAAACAAACTCTTGTAAAATAGTTCCCTGTCATCTGAACAAACTTAACATCTGTGTAATGTGCTTAGGAAAAGAATCATATGGAAGGAAGAGGGTTTTAACCCTGTTACTAAATGTGCTTGCAGAAATAGCAAAGCAGATCAGTTTGACAGAGGGAGAAAGAGAAGGAGGGGGAGAGGGGAAGGAAAGGAAAGGAAGAAGGAAAAAAAGGAAGGAAGGAAGGAAGGAAGGAAGGAAGGAAGGAAGGAAGGAAGGAAGGAAGGAAGGAAGGAAGGAAGGAAAGAAAGAAAGAAAGAAAGAAAGAAAGAAAGAAAGAAAGAAAGAAAGAAAGAAAGAAAGAAAAAGAAAGAAAGAAAACTATTACAATTAGAACATGGAAAGTTAGCAGAACACAATCCTATTTTTTACTGTTTATCATTCTTGGCTTTACACACAATGACTCAATGACAGACTAAAGCCAAGGAGATGGAAAATTGTAGGCAGTTAACTGTCATGGATGGTAAGCAAATAAACAATCCCAGTTATGAATAGCTTTATCCCACAGCCTCCCTGTCCATGAAAAGAAATGATAGGCACAAAGATGCTCGAGAAAAGTCGTGCAAAGCAGGAGAAAGGCATATTTGCTTTACTGTTTTGAAGAAAGGCACTTTCTACTTGGCAAGCATTTTCCCCATAGGTTTTGCACTGTCCTGTGCTACTTTTATTATTCAAACAATGCTATCATTATTGCAAACTGACATACTCTGCCCAGGTATTGGGAGGCTATGGCCCTCCAGATGTTGCTGCAACTACAATACTACCATTCCTCACTACAGCTAGGAAGCTACAGGTTCTCCACTCCTATGCTTCATGCCTCACCCAAGGTATAAGACCAGGTTATGGAACCTAAAAAGATGTTTATTTTTAACTTAAAGTTAAAATATTTATAAGTTATAGCAAGTTAATATATTTCCTTCATCTATGCTTTGTCTCTTTTTATTGACATAAAAATGGCATTAGCACTTAGACTTTTACACAGTGGTTACATGAATCAATCCTGAGCCAGTGAGGATTGAACTTCTGGGAGTGGGCAGAGTTTGCCTGCAATACTGCTTTCTAACTACTGCACCACCACAGCTCAATAATAATACAATTGAGATCTTAATATTATGGTAAGTAATTCATTTCAGGCCAAAACTATTGTCATATAACTATGTACTTCAATATGACATGCAGTGGTCCTTTTTTATGTTATGCTCAATTTTGGATGACAAGTTATATAATTTTAGGCTTGCATCCTAAAATGCTATTACTGTTGATAGAACAGTTACTTTTTTCTTCTTCTTATCAGTACTTTCAGCTTTATGAATAATAGTATAATTTACAACGTGTGTGTGTGTGTTTGTGTGTGTGTGTGTATTACAAACTATTCTAAAAATACGAATTCCAGGTATACTTGTAAAAGAAGAAACAGACACCCTGCAATCTCCAGAACTTAAAATTACATTTATTGTACTTATTAAGCTTAATACTCTGATGTCAACAGAGGTTGACAAAAGCTTAGTAAGTACAATAAATGTAATTTTAACTTCCAGAGATCGCAGGATGTCAGTTTCTTCTTTTACATACATACATACATACGTAATAAAAATTACCGCATTGAAATCTGCATTGAAACAATACAATGTATCAAGATTCATAACATTTCAACAGGAAAAAAAATGGGGTATGACAGAAAAGCCTGCAGAAATTAATATATTTGTTATATTCATCATTCTCCTTCCAATCTTTTTCATCTATCACTCATTTCTTCACAGCAAACACTCCATCCACAGTTTCTGTTATTAAACTCTGCCAGTAACTATCATAACTTCAACCAGACTCTCAATAGCAGCTATTACCAAAGATGGTAACAAGGTTGAAGTATAAGCCAGATGTTTCGAGATCAGGTGTGTCAAACTGGTGGCCTGTGGGCCAGATGCTTCATGTGCAGGCCACGCCCATCCCAGCTCCGCAAAGGGGAAAAAAAACATTGCGAAACATCACATGACGGCAATGTGACACTGTGAGTTTGACATCCATGTTCTAGACCTTCAGACAACCCTCAGTGATCCATCTTCGGTCCTTAGCTTCTGATTCCTCTACAGGTGGTCCTCAACTTACAACAGTTCATTTAGTGACCATTGAAAATTACAATGACACTAAAATAGTGACTTGTCCTTCACAAATTCCTTCTCAAGAATATTTGAAGAAAATAAAAGATTTCAATTTTTAAAAAAATCCTAAAACACAAAGCTCATTGAAAAAATGTGGTGTGCACCACATTTATATACACACTGACTGACAGTTCTAAAATTGTACTCCCAGACATCTGGATAACATACGGAAAACTGTTATATATTTAGATCAAAGCGAATCTTCCTTCGGAGTAAATATTTATAGAGGCAATTCTAGTTCATGTCTATAACAAATAAAAGCTCCATCCAGTTTGATAATAGCATTTGCTCCTTGCTAAGAGTGAACCAAAACCCCAACAACAATATCATGAACTGACACAAACAGGCCATCGATGGAGTGGAGTAACTCGCTTCAGGCAACATCAGAGGCTGTAGAGAAAAGGAGGCAGAAATTCATTTCAAAATATTTGCTGGAGTGGAAGGCATTGGGACTGCTTCAGCAGGAGGAAGAAATGGTAATATCCCTTTTTTCCAGCCTCTATATTCCAAACATCTGGAAAGTACAGTACATCCATCTCAGACACGAAAGAATAAAAAGCCACCTGTAAAAGAAAGACTGCACTCCAATTTCATAATCTCAACCAAAATTAGCCTTTTGAAGCCAATCTCTTATTGAAAATAAATTTGGGGAATTGAGTTGACATTTGTAGTGGTTCTTTGCAGGTCCCCTTAAAGTGAACTAAGAAATGCTTTTATTCTTAGCCTCTGCAGATTCAACATCTGTCAGCCATCCTGGGTACTTCCCTCACCAGGATTCACCGTGAAGCATCTTAACACCACTAAACTAAATCAGAATTTTCTGCTGGTAGAGAAGAATAAAGGGTCTCTAGGACTGGTTATGGACAACATGTTAGATTAAGCTAAAATGGACTTTGGTGTTTTGGAATTCAACAGGTTGTGTGATAATCCAACCACTAGGAAATTGTCTGAACCAGACTGATGTTGTCATGCTAAATGATAACATGGTTTCTTTCTTTGGGTCTTATATGACCTTAATACAGGAATTGTGTTTTGATGATCCAGGCATAGCATTGAAACATGTAATGTGAACTCATCCTAGTAAGAGCAGTTTACAGTATGTAAAATTAAGCGTTAGAAGAACAGAGCAAACTGAAGTAGCTGGATGATTACTATTAATTCTTTCATATTACCCTTGGACCTTGGCTTCCATCTCGTCCTGGTGACCCCGTTGGTCCTGGAATACCCTGAGGAACACCCCCAAAAAAGAGTCAAATTATACACTTAAATACACATTTCTGCTAATAATAGCAATAATCCTGTAAATTTACTTATCCATATTTCTAAAAAGAATATATAAATCTAAATATAGACTGATTAATGGCATTGCTCGGTCCACCTATCACTTTTCTTGAGCCATGAAGCTTCAGATAAATGTTCTGAGGGAGAGTCAAACCAATTACCTTGGAATCAAATGTCTGAACTGAAGGTTTCATTATGCCTGCAGCTTGCAGGGACATCACAGGTGTAAATGGGCCAGGCATTGTCAGCATTCTCACTAGAGAATTGTGCAGGTAGCATTGCATGCAATTGCTTTCATCAGACAAAACATGGTGAGACTTTGTTATGCACCCCCAGCAGCACAGAACTAGCTGAGTCCTGGAACTTTGAAACATATTCTCCATACTTTTACAACTGTCAAGGTTCAGCCCTTGCCTGACACCTGCTAGGATGCCAATTCAGATACACCTTCCATTTCCAGTTCCCAAGCTCCCTTCTTGCAACACTGAGGATCTTTCATAAGCAAAAGGTGGAAAATCTGGAGGATAGCAAGGTGACCTGGAGAAGAAGATGTTGACATTAGAGGACCAATTCTTTAGCCTACTCGAGTCTGACAGGATTTGCTTTCTAATTATTTGAGAGAGACTGGCCAAGCCAGGGGCAGAAATCAAACAGGGAATTAATCTGGAATCCTACATGGGCACAAAAGACATCTCTCACATACACACCACTTGTATGCCATTGAACTTTATCTAGGTTTACTCAGGTACAAGCCCTCAATCTGAGAAGATTCCTGTGCGTAGACTTGAGCAATAAAACTACTAATTGAATTCTACACATCTGGATCTGGTTGTTCATGACTGACATCAGCATAAGACATAATGGTCTCAAGTACCTTGACCCAAATGGTGCTACACTTCCTGCACATTGGATGTAGAGAGCACGAGAGTGTAGTACTTATAGTAACAGTTCTACACATTAACAAAAGCACACTCAAAGTTCTCCAAGAAACATGCACAGGAGGGTGAGAAAACCCAAACTCTCCTGTTGTTCGTCATTTGAAATTTAATTATTCAGCCCTAAGAATAATGCCATCAAGATGAAGAATTTAGAGTCCGATCCTCTCTGATGTTCTCCAATTTCTAATTGATAACCACCAATACCTCTGACGGGAACAAAATTCACAGAAAAACTTATTCTTAATTCCTCTGTTGGTGAATGATTACAGTAATAATAGTAATAGTGCTCAGTCACTCATGCATGGTCATCTCTCCTCTGCATTACTGCAATGTGCTCGACATGGAACTACCTTTGAAGAGTTCCAAAGGTGTTTTTTCAGGAAGCAACTGGACTTCCTTGTTTTTTCTTTGAAGACATTTCACTTTTCATCCAAGAAGCATCTTCCGCTCTGACAGGACACTGGGGAATGGAAGGGTTGTCAGAGTGGAAGAAGCTTTTTTTTTTTTTTTTTTTAAACAAATTTTATTAATTTTACAAACACAATACACAAACTAAAACATCTTTTCTGAAGGCTGCCTGATCCCGGGTTAAAACTCTTCACACAGACACAAATTCAAACATCATATTCATTTTGTATATCCTTCCATATCTTGTTATCATTTTCTTTTCTTTTTTTTTTTTATAAACCAATTTTATTAATTTTACAAAAACAGTGCACAAACAATCAAAGCATAACAGCTTACAACCATTTTCAATAGCATTCTTTGTCTGTTCTATTTCCAACTATCCATTCATCTTTTTTCTTTTACTATACTTCTCCTATACACTATTTGGAGTGACGCCTTTACCCTAACTTAAAAGTACTTCATATAACACTTAATTTATCTTGGGATTTTGTTTAATAAGTTCTAAATTTATACAATAAATTTTATACTCTAAATACACATATAAAAACACAATCTTATATACCTTCCAGAATCCCCCTTTTATCCTTAATTAGATTCACCCATTGTCTCTAAATAAGCTTTTTTTCTTTAGATCTTGCTTTCCACCATTGCAGCTTCTCCTCCCCCCCTTTCTCTCTTGCTTATTCTTCTCCTTGCCCTTTTTACCCCTTTGTCTCTCCTCTTCCCTTTTCTTACTCCCTTCCCTTTGCTTTCTAACCTTGCATCCACCTTTCCTCTCATTTTTCTTTTTTTCTTTTTGTTGTTTTTTCAAACCTTAAAATCCCCTTTTTCTTATCCTCTTTCTCCTCCTCCCCTGGAAAAAACCCATTGTTCATCAAAGATGGCTTCTTGTTCCTCTCCTTCTTTGTCCCAGTCCTTCTGCTGCGTAATCCACTTTTCATAATACATAATGCCATTTCTAAAAATTGAAATAAAGTGCCCAAAGTATCTTTTCCATCTTGTTCTTCCTTTTTATATTTTTGATATTCAATCTTTAGTGCATCCACAAGCGATGCCATCCTGAAAAGAAAAATTTTCCCCAAAACAACCACCCAAGTATTTTTAGTCAAAAATAATTCAAAAAGAAAGTTCCAAAAGTTAATACTTTTCTTCCTTCTTCTATTCTCTTTCTGGGGTTACTGTTTAATCAAAGAGGTCCAATTACCATATATCTTTCTTTGAGATTCTAGGCAATCTCCTCCTTTTTCCACTTCTGCTCCAATATTTTTCCGCTCCCTTCCCACTTGCAACATCAATTTTTAAATAATCAAAAATCCATACCTCTAATAAAGGTTTTCCAATTTCTTAAATTTTTAAGTCCAATGTCCAAGCAACTTTCAGAATATTTCACCTTCAGTGCCCAAACAAATTTCAAATCTTCTTCTGCTTTTTTCATGGGGTGGGAGAGTGAAGAAAAAAAAAAGTTCCCTTTAACAGCTTCTCCGCCGCTTTCGATCTTCTTAGGGATACAATGTATCCTCCAGCAATTCAGACAACTCAATTCCAACGAATTTAAAGGATGTTGATTGACCCGGCTCAGCCAGCACTTTCACTTTTCTTGCTTCCTCCAGCACGATCTTACCCGGTTGCAGACTTCTTCGTGGCGGCCATTACTGACCGCCGCTCCACCACCTCAGGAAAAAGGGGTTTTTCCGGACGAGGAGGGGGTCTGCGACACCCCCAACCCCCTGTCCAGCTCCCCTCTCTCTTCGGCTGTCCCTACAGGGCAGCCATATCCCCCTGACCCATTTAGATCGGGGGTACCTCGGCGGCTAGCACAGCAGGAATTGCGAGCGGTCGCGAATTCCTGCTGCCCCGAAGCCACGCAAAAACCGGAAACCGGAATAAGAAGCTTCTTGAATGAGAAGTGAAATGTCTTCAAAGAAAAAACAAGGAAATCCAGTTGTCTCCTGAAAAAGCCCCTTTGGGACAATCATGACCTGGATGACGGAGAACCTCTAAAGATCTTTACCTTTGAATAACATTCAGAAACTACAATGGGTTCTGAATGCCCTGATGCAGACAGTTCTAGATACATAGCACATATAACACCACTGTTACACAAATGCACTGATTCCCAATCTGCTTCCGGATCCAATGTAAGGTGTTGGCTATTACCTATACACCCCTTTATGGCATAGATCTGAATATCTGAAGAACCATCCTGCCCCAATGGGATTGGTTCATCCCACATGTTCTGGTGGAAGAGTCCTACTGTAGACTCCATCAGCCAAGGAATTTTGGCTGGTGGGGTCTATGAAAAGAGCCATTTCTGCTGTGGCCCTCCATCCTTTGGAACATTGTGCCCACAGAGATGAGGTCCGTCCCCACTTCTCCTGGTCTTCTGAAAGGGACTTAGGACCTGGCTCTGCCAATTGGCATGGGTTCAGATGGAGCTTTAGGCTGGAGATCACTGGTGCAATGAACAGAACAAGGCACTATCTCTGCTCTGTGATTTTTGGTCAATTTAATTCTTGCAATTGCAACCGTTCCTATATTTATAACTTTTATATTTCAGTTTTTATTGCTTTGTAAACCACCCAGAGTCACTCCAGATAGTGAGATGGGCAGTATGTAAATTTAATAAATAAATAATAATACAGCTCTGAAATTTCTAATGACTGAGTAATTGCAGTAATTTCATTCTAGACCAGAAATGATTACCTGAAGACCCGGACGCCCAATTTCTCCCCTTTCTCCTTTTTCTCCGGTTGGTCCCTGAAAATGAATAAAAGCTCTTTATTATTTATTTCACTGCCCTCCTTTTTTCTCATCCAAACAAAATGATTAATTTTCTATTTCTTTCTGGAGAAGGAGAAAAAAAGGAATCCTAACATTGTTTTTGTGAGACTATGTTAAGAAAGTTTTCAACTATGAAAGAAAGGGTGGGGTAGCCCTTAATTAAATCCTTAAGCCATGGCATCCAATTCTTTTTTAATTTTAGCTTGTTTTGATCTGCAGTTGTCGGGCAGACAGTAGATTACATCCATTACACAAGCAGACTTTTAACCACAAAGTTGGTTTTCTTTAGTTCCTCTTTGCCTCCACCTTCCCATATCTATGTCTCCATATCTGGCCTAGAGGGAAGGAGAGAAGAAAACAATCTGCGGATACAGCCCTAAAATTATAAAGAAAAGTAAGAAGAGGAGAATCACAAAACAACTTCTTCTTCTTCTTCTTCTTCTTCTTCTTCTTCTTCTTCTTCTTCTTCTTCTTCTTCTTCTTCTTCTTCTTCTTCTTCTTCTTCTCCTCCTCCTCCTCCTCCTCCTCCTCCTCCTCCTCCTCCTGCTCTTCCTCTTCCTCCTGCCATATCCATCATCGGATGTTGGCGATCATGTTGGCGATCCTATTTTTATCAACAGTACGAAAAAAGTGCTGCTGGATTTTGTCCAAAGCAGTCTCTTAGACTTTGAAGCCATGATGTTCTTCTTCTGCCTGGACCTCAAATTTGCCTTCAGTCTTTCCTTGGAGGATTAAGTGAAATATGCCATATTTTTGTGGGTGTTGCATCACATGTCCGAAATATTTGCTTTTTTTATGGTTTTGATGATTTCTCTTGGCTTTCCCAGGCAATTTATCACCGCCTCATTTCTGATTTTGTCAGTCCAACTTATACATAAAAGCCTCCTGTGAATTTACATTTCAAATGCTTCTGGTCTCTTCAAGTGCCTTTCTGTCAGAGACCAAGTCTCCCCTCCGTAGAGCAGGATATGAAGTCTGACAAGCCTGATTTTCAATTTCAGGCTTATGTCGTGACTGCAGAAGATCTTTTTCATTTTGAAGGATGCTCTTCGAGCTTTCTCTCTTTACTTCAGTGGTCATGTTCCAGCTTTCATGTAAATTAGAACTGATGGAATATTTTTCTTACCCTTATTATATTATGATGCTACTTTTTAGGATATTACTTTTGATGCTACTTTGTCTAGATCAAACTTTTTATAAAATCCCCCAGGCTGTCATTGCAGTGGCTGAAACTACACAAAAAAGGAGACCACTGTTGGATCAGATGAAAGCCCCATCTAAATCAATTTCCTAGTTCTGACAGCAATATTTATTTATTTATCAAACAAATGCCGCCAGAAGCATGTCATGGAAGCAGCAACACTCTTCTGCTTGTGATCCTCAGCCATTGGACAAGAAGTATCTAACAGAATCACAGAGTTGGAATGAACCTTGGAGGTCCAACCCAAGGGGTGAGATTCTACCGGTTCAGACTGGTTCTATCGAACCGGTTGTTAAGATTCTGCGCAGTTCGGAGAACCGGCAAATCATGCTCCTGGCTGGCCACACCCCTCTCTGCCGGCCCCTCCCCTCCCCACCCAGTCAGTCCTTATCGCACCTGCCCAACATCGCTGATTGCATTCTCCCCCATCCAGTCACTTAAGGTATTTCTTCCCCCCCCCCGAAGAGCAGCTGTTCCAATAATCAGCTGTGCCAGGATCCCACTCACTGTCTTATTGCTTCATCCAGGAGGCTTCCCTGAGGCCAAGGAGGCAAAAAGGGGTGCAGGGGGAGCTGCACCCCCACGCGCTCTGTTTTTTGCCTTCCTGGGCCCTTGGGAGCAAAAACGCCCCCCCAGGAGGCTTCCCTGAGGCCCAGGAGGTAAAAAAATGGGGGGGGGGGTTTGCTCCAAAAAAAGAAGAAGCAAAGAAGAAGCCATGCCCACCCAATCACATGGCCACACCCACCTAGCCCCACCCACAGAACCAGTTGTTAAAAAATTTGAATCCCAACCCTGGTCCAACCCCCTGCTCAAGCATCATCATAAACTTACTGGAGGTCCTTCGATTGAAAGTCCGCTTGGCCCTTGTGGTCCAGGAGGCCCTTGAGGGCCCGGAGATCCAATTTCACCTCGATGCCCTTCAGGTCCCTACAAGATCATCACAAAATCCATGCTCAAAATATAGTTATACCCTTGATTTATTTACATGACCTACTTTATCCTGCTGTTTATGCTAATGCGTCTCAGCAATGTTTACAAACACAATATAAAAGGAATGAAAAAACTGAACTGCAGTCCTTGACTTACAACTTTAAGGGACGGTGGTAAAAAGGCTCGCCATGTGACTGGACTTATTTTTATCTTATTAGCAATAGTCACTAAGCGAACCTCACAGTTGTTAAGCAAATTCTTGTGGCTGTTAAACAGACATTTTTGGTCCCTAAGCGACTGCTGCAGTCAATAAGCAAACACCATAGTTAAGCAAACCTATAGTCTATGCGGGCAGGTTTTTGCCAGAAACCAGAAGTGAACACTAGTTCCCAGACTAAATGTCATAAATGCTAGTCATTTGATTACAGGGCACTGCAAAAAGCAGCTACAGATAGCCCTCGACTTACAACAGTTAGAATAGAATAGAATAGAATAGAATAGAATAGAATAGAATAGAATAGAATAGAATAGAATAGAAACAGAAACAGTTGGAAAGGACTTTAGAGGTCTTCCAGTCCAACCCCCTGCCTAGGCAGGAAACCCTACACCACCTCAGACAAATGGTTGTCCAATCTCTTCTTAAAAACTTCCAGTGTTGGAGCATTCACAACTTCTGGAGGCATGTTTCCCACTGGTTAATTGTTCTAATTTCTTCTTGATTCTAGGCTTCTTCTCTCCTTGATTAGCTTCCACCCATTGCTTCTTGTCCTGTCCTCTAGGGGTTTTGGAGAACAGACTGACCCCCTCTTCTTTGTAGCAGCCCCTGAGATATTGGAACGCTGTTTGTTTAGTGGCTGTTCATAGTTACAACAGCACTGAAAAAGGTGACTTATGACCACTTTTCACACTTATGACCATTGCAGCATCCCCATGGTCACGTGATTTACATTCGGATGCTTGACAACTGGTTCATATTTATGACGGTATTGCAATGTCCCAGGGTCATGCGATCACCTTTTGCAACCTTCTGACAAGCAAAGCCTGAGAAGAACAAACTACGGGTGTTTAAATGCTGTAAATAAGTAGTGGGGATCTTTTCTGGGTCAGCAGCATGTCTGATTCACATTCAATGTCCTCATTATTTATTAATTCAACTTCAGTCTTTTTAAAATCATTGGGGACACACAGATGCTGACTGAGACTTTGAGATGATATTCGAGGGAATTGAAACAGTTCATCAACCAGGAATGGTATGATCCCATTCCTAGCCTTATTATGCTACATGTGGTGTGTGTGTGTGTATTGGGTGAGCAGCATTTTATCCTACACGTTGTGTGTTTGTGTGTGTGTGTGTCTGTCTCAGTGTGTGTAGGGTGAGGAGCGTTCACCAAAACTACATTGTCCAATTTCAGATAGTTTTGGTGGTGCAATTTACTGGCCACTCCAAGTCTTGTGCAAAGGTAGTTTTGTGTTTATGCGTACTATAGATATATAGGTGGGCTGTAGGAATTGTATAAAAACAACACATCACAAAAACATTGGCATTCCTGAAACTTTTCATACCATTTTGGTGCCAAGTGCATGTATGTAACAGTTTGACTTAACAGGATGGAGAAAGTTTAAGGAAGAAGCTTCTTTGCAAAGCTCTAAAATTGAATGTACACATTAATAGAGTTGAATTAGGAGTAACAGAAGATGCCATGATTTCTACCCATTCCTTGCCCTTTTTAGCAATTTTCCTGTTTTTCCCCCCAAAAAATTGTTTTTCTCCCAATAGTATGTATTTTTTAAAAAAAGATAACAAGACAAAATGTAGGTTACATTCTACATAGACAATGAAATCATTATGTGGGCTGGGATATACACAGACTATCATGCAGAAGGAAGCAACATTGGCAAGTTACCTTTGGGCCATCATCACCACGGCTTCCTTTCGGACCTCGGAGACCTGGACCTCCCTAACAAACACATTTAAGATTAAAAGAAATCAAGTAAGTCCTGTTGCTCAAAGGTGCAATGTATATTTATATCTCCTACTCATTCAGAGTTTTAGCCAAACAGTCATCTTTTAACTTATCTCAGTTTCTTTTCCTACAGACAGAATTCAGTACTACTGAAAATAACTTGTTCTCTCAAGGATGCTGTTGTTTTGTAGTAGTTCTGTTTGGTTCTAAGCCTGGTTGCAGAATTCTCCAATACTGAGGCCATCATCACCATTCATCAACCATTATCTCCTCCTCCTCCTCCTCCTCCTCCTCCTCCTCCTCCTCCTCCTCCTCCTCCTCCATATCACAATTCATATTTCACTATTCTACACCCTGAATATCCCTATCTTTTTTAAAGAAAGCACAATCGGAATTCGGCTTTCACAAAGCCAATGGGGAATTTTCTATTAAAAAAATGTCATTTCTGATTCATTTTTGCACTTTTCTTCATTTTGGAGACCAGCCAACTATGCAGATAACTGACACTTGAGCAAGTGCCCAAGGGTAGATTTCTGTCTTACCCCTGGGACCACTTAGTAAGGCTATGCTTGCTTTAAAAGCAATGTAGATGAAATACAAGCCCAACATATTTTCAAGGTATTCTATTAGGGAAGAGAGAAATGCTAAGGATGTCTCTAGGCGTGGTCATTTTTGCCCAAAGGTCCTAACCAATATCTGATTCACTAATTTGATTGGTGGTCCAATAATGTACTACATTTGTTCCATCTAGTCTTTTTTCTTTCAACAAGTATCAAAGATGGAACAGCTTAAGTTTTGATTGTCATCAGTAGTAAACATATATCTGGAAAATTTTCAGCACTCTAAGTAATGGAACAAGAGCAAGGAAGCCTTTCTGTATATTTACTGTTATTTCAAAGTAACATCTAGAAACAGGAAACCTAATATATGGGACACACAAATATCCCATCCTTTGTATCTCAGTGCCTTTCAGATGTATCAAGCCTACCACCCAAACTAATGGGGAACAACAGCTGATCTTCAATATAAATGTACTTCAGAGCAATAGTAGTTATTTTAATTCAGTGTGTTAAATTCTCAGCCCACAAAGAAGATAGATTTTAGCAGGTTGCATCACTGAGCTACAATCTCAATCTATCCAATAAAATTTGATACTTGGCCACCAGGGAGTACTTGAAGGGGGACATTAGTAAAAGACCAATAAAGTAAAATCTTACAGGTGGTCCCGAGGGCCCAGGAGATCCTTTGTTGACTTCAGAGCAGGAGCAAGAATGTGGAAGGGCAGGGCAGCCTTTTTCATCTCTCTAACAACAACAACAAGGTTGTGTTATCTTCAGTATATTCCAAAATAGCTTGATACCCGTGCTTCGCTACAAAACTATGTGATCAGGCTTAGTTTTTGGGAAGGAAAATAAGGGAGGTGGAATTCTGCCTCTGCCTACCAGCATCCATCAGTATTCATCTGGCTAGCGTCCTGTCAATGTGTGGGAGAGTTGAGGGCCGTTTGGAAACTCAAACAGTATTTGCTGTGTGAGCAAGAAGGAGACAGCAAGGAGCCTGGGTGTGGCTTAGATCAACTGTTCTGTACTAAAGCTACTTTGTGCTGTAAGGGTAAAACTGAAACTCCTCTCCTCTGCTTGTGTTTTGCATTTGGAACAGATTTCTTTTCAGGTGGGGAAGGAGAGTAGAACTCCTTAGCATCAGAGTGTGTTAATAATATACGAAATACTGATGCTCTGATGGTCATTTAGAGAAAGCCTTTCCTAGTGAGCACCTAGAAGCCAAGAGGAACATACATGCCAAATTTCAAGTTTGTAGGCTTTACAGTTCTGGAGATTTTGTGAGGATACGTGAGTGGTATTTTGCTTTTATATATACTGTATAGATTAGGATACCCTGGATGTTGGTAACAGGTTCCTCTTTTGCAGACCTTTCCAGGCATAGTTATAATTGAATTGCAAATGACTAAATAAGTATTCTTAATGAGTCACATCTTACCAAAGCTGGAAGTTCACAGCACTTATCTCTATTGGCCCATGAAGTGGAACAAACGATATCAAACATCTGCAGCTGGAACTAGTTAAGAAGGAAAAAAATAATTCCAAAATGATTAGGCACCATCAAATAAAAACATAACAAATACTGAAGGCAATAATCATTCATGAGTTGTTTTATTTTTACTTACCAAACCATGAACCTAATGCTTGCCTATGAGATATGGTTGTATAAAAAGATTTTAAAATCTGCCCAAATTTATCCAAAATTTCAACTGAAGGTGACCTCCAAATGGAAGCTTAAAGAAACTCATCCCTCTCGAGAATCATACTTCCAGCAATCTATCTTTTATTTTTAAAAAGTAAATTATTTCCAGGAAAAATATTTCAGGTCGATACATGTAATCCTCAACTTATAACCATAATTGAGCCCAAAATTTATGTGGCTAAGTGTTGTGGTTGGCTGGCAGCAGGTGCGGACAGCTGAGGAGACCTAGGACTCAGATGAAGGGCCAGGACCATTAGGGAGTGGACTGCTACCTTCAGAGATTGTGGGGGCTGGCAGCAGCGATGAGGAGGTTCCTGAGGAGCCTATGCCAAGTGTCCATGCATGCAGGGCTGCTTGCAGGAAAGAGCATCTGCAGCATCACGGGCGACTCAGAAGTAAGGCTGCAAGGTAATGGCCCCTCCTTCAAGAAGATAAAAGCCAGCTGTGAAGCGAACATTCTTTGCAGGAAGCAAAGACTTTTGAAACTCCAGCCTCATGGACATTGCAGTATTTTAAGTTGGTATTTGAAGACTCTTGTGTAGTAAAATATCTCTAGGTAACCTTATCTGTTATTCTTGGCAGCCTCACAGTTTTGGCGAGGCTCGTACTTATCAAAGTTAATTAGTTTGCAGCAGCCTTTTAACCGGGGATTCGTAAGAATCATTTAAAGGTTTCTGTTCCCTTTGGTTCGTGTTTGCTTTATTGGAAAAGGGTTTGGGTCAGAACACTAAGTGAGATAGGTTGTTAAATGGATTTTGCCCGATTTTATGACCTTTCTTCCCCCAGTTGTTAAGTGAATCACTATAATTGTTAAGTTAGTAACACAATTATTAAGTGAATCTGGCTTCCCCATTGATTTTTCTCATCAGAAGACGGCAAAAGGTGATCACGTGACCCCAGGACACTGCAACCGTCATAAATATGAGTCAGCCAGTTGCCAAGTGTCCGAATTTTGATCATGTGACATTGGGGATGCTGCAATGGTCGTAAGAGTGAAAAATGGTCATCAGTCATTTTTTTTTCAGTGCTGTTGTAAATTCAAACGGTCACTAAATGAACTGTTGTAATTTGAGGATTACTTGTACAATCATGCTGATGACAGCAAACTCCTCTTTGTTTTCCAAAATTATTCCTCTTTCACCTCCGGTACCTAATCCTGTAAATGTCATAATGTTGTTGTATTGAGAACAACGCGACAACTATGACCCATGTTGCTTCAATCAAGTCCAAAATCAGAGTTAAAAAGCATATAAAGATGTAAATATTTATTGAGAATCCATAGCTCAGCCCACAGGGTTTCCATTTAGCTTCCTTCATTCTGAAATAAACAATTCCTCATCAATCTCCAAATGCCAATTCCCCTCTCATGCAACATTTCCAACAGAACAAACACACAGTTTCCTGAAAGATGCCTGAAGGAACGAAATTTAAATTAAGAATACATACTAGCATAATTCAGTCTGACATACCGGCAGAGAGACACAACGCTTCTACAAAGGGAGACGTTCAGGTAAATTCAACGGAGGACTTGGTCAAGGAACATGTGCATAAGAGCACCAACAGGCCTACCATCCCTGTCCTAATGTCCCCTTTTATTTCATCTACTTATAATCATGTTCCTAATTATATCTGTTATCTAAAACAGGGGTCTCCAACCTCAGCCACTTTAAGACTTGTGGACTTCAACTTCCAGAATTCCTCAGCCAGCTGGCTGAGGAATTCTGGGAGTTAAAGTTCACAGGTTTTAAAGTGGCTAAGGTTGGAGACCCCTAATCTAAAATAGGCTTGACAAAATAAACAAATAAGATCAATAAATAAGATAAATAAATTGATTAAAAATAAATAAATAAACACTGGATATCTCAGGGTGGAATGGGATCTTCAGGCTCCTATCCTTGGCTGTGCCTCCTTTGCCTCCCACCTCCCACCTCCCCCCATTTACAGCCAGCTTTCCTCCTCTGCTGGCCCTCCTCCAGCCATTCGCCCTGGCTGATGGACCTCTGCCCCTCCACCCCACGCCCTTTGGCCCAGCCCCTTCGCCAAGATACTGTTTGTCCGGGGCCCTTGGCCACACGGGACGGTTAGCTGCCAGCCAATCAGGTGGCAGGCAGAAGCCAAGGTGCTGCAGGGAGAGCATGCGATGGGCGAAAGACAATCGCAGGGGCTGTGGGGCTATGCAGGGAGGTGTGGCAGCCCAATGGCAGAGGCTCATGGCCTCAGGCGCTTGTTAGGGTTAAAAAGGAAGGGAAGCAGTGGTGGTATTCTACTGGTTCTGCCCGGTGTTGCCAAGCCGGTAGCGCCGATAAGCAGCGGAGACCAAATCTGTTGTCTCCGACACTCTGCTGTTGGGCCTACCTTTATTCCCTGCTTTTGAAGCGCAACTGCTTTGCATGGCACAGCAGATTGCCGCACGGCAGCTGCTGAAACGACAGGGAGAGTACAGGATTGCAGGAGGTGAGTCAAAAAGACTCTGTGCCTGCGCAAAGTGCACATTTGATGCGCACGCTAAGTATATATTGTGCGCAAAGCACGCCCACCAAGCCACGCCCATGGAACAGGTGGTAAATTTTCTTTGAAACGCACCACTGAAGTGAAGGGTGGGAGATTGCATCATGCCCTGCTCCCCAGCTCCCACTCTCAGCCCCATGGAAGGCTGTAAGAAATTTCCATGGCCAAGGGTAGGAGCCTGAAGGTCCTACACCCATGATGGTGAACCTATGTCATGCGCGCCACAGAGCCGTTTGTGTAGGTGCACAAGGCCCAGCCAAACTTACCTGCACTGTGCATGCGCACACCTCCCAGATGATTTTCAGCCCATTTGAGGCTGTTTTCAGCCTCTCAAAGGCTCGAGAGAAGCCTCTGCAGCCTCGGGAGGCCAAAAAACAAACCTTCCAGAAATACTGGAAGTACTGAAACAGGCTCATTTTCAGCCTCCCGAGGCTTCCCTTGAGCCTCCAGGAGGGTGAAAACAGCTCGGAAGGCCAAAAATCAGCTGGGTGGTGCGCACATGCGTAGTGCATATATATATGTCTGGCATTCAGCTTTGTTTGGGTATTTTCCCACGCCATAGTAGTGGTGCTTTTAAAGTTGTAGCAACGTTTCAGCAGAATCTCATCTGCCATCATCAGGCTTCTGTATAGTGTTTGTCTGTGAGTCAGACTTTTACAGTGGTTTCAGATTTAAATTTGGGGCAGCCTATTGCTGTGTCAGAATGGTTTTTTCTTCCTCCTGATTGGTTGAGAGTCTTGGTCTGTGTTTATTGGTCTTGGAGTTTGCTGTGTTCTGCTTGATTGGTGTTTCTAATATCTTCTGTCTGTTTTGTGGCTTTTTTGTGTCTTGATTGGCTGGCAACATTGTGTTCCTGTATTGGAGGCTTTTAGTGCAGCTTGGCTCCGAGTAAATGGATGGCTATCATTTGTTAGGAAGCTTGGTTTCATCTGGGTGCCTGGTTGGGGTGTGTTTGAGCTGGAGGTATCAGGGGGGATCTGTTTGTGCCCAGTGTTTGCCTGGCTTGTGGTGTGGAGATTTTTTTGTTTGTGAGCCAATCAAGATACAAAAAGAGCCCCCCCCCAAAAAAAAACAGACAGAAGATATTAGAAGCAGAACACAGCAAACTCCAAGACCAATAAACACAGACCAAGACTCTCAACCAATCAGGAGGAAGAAAAAACCATTCTGACACAGCAATAGGCTGCCCCAAATTTAAATCTGAAACCACTGTAAAAGTCTGACTCACAGACAAACACTATACAGAAGCCTGATGATGGCAGATGAGATTCTGTTGAAACGTTGCTACAACTTTAAAAGCACCACTATTATGACGTGGGAAAATACCTGAACAAAGCTGAATGCCAGACATGTAAGTACCCGTGAAAACTTAAGAAAATATGTATATATATATATATATATTTGTTCAAATTTTTTAAAAAAACATTTTTTTAGAGGAAACTATAGCATTCTTGATGCTTTAGCCTCATGGACCACAAGACAGCATCAAAACACAATTTCCTGAAAAAAATACACTGTACCTAATCAGAAGCACAGTCTTTGTTAAAGTTGAAATTGTGAAAAGAATGCTGCTATTCATTTTAAAATGCATGTTTGTGGACATACATAACCTCCAATCAATTCAGTTTCAGGCAACTGGTTTTTGCTTCCTGTGGGTGTATAGTTCACTTGACCACTTATCATTCATACAACCATGATTTTCCAAACAAAAGCCATCATTTCTTTCCTTTTATTTTCTCACAAAGCACCCTTCAGTTGCAACTTTTTACAAGATGGCCTTTGTCATTCCTTGCTGGAACATGGCCACAGGGGTTGCTTGGTTCAATTGTCTTAGGGGACTTGATATATTAATTACTGAGCTTAACTTAGGAGTCTGAAAATACTTCTTTGTACAAAGCACATAATTTTATGTGGAGGGAGGGCAACTATGTACTTCACAGGCCAAACAAACTGAAATCCATTAGGTTTAAGAACTTCATTTGGTCAAGAGAGTTCAAAGGACATGACCAAATTGTTCAGCTTTGAAAATTAAATCCACCTCTTCTCTTTTATTAAATTCTCCTCTTGCTTAATTAGATAACTCTAACAATGCTCTAGAAGAGCTTCTCTTGTTGGGAACTGTCATCTTGAAAAGGGGATAAAAGTACAGGCCAGGTCTCAAGTTCAGCATGGTCAAGTACTTCCCAGAGAGTGACTCAAATGACCTTTTCCCACTTGAATTTGACCACAACACAAAGATGCCTTGACAAAGTGGTAGAACAGACACCAGAGCTAAAATGAATGAAGTGGATAGTGGTATAGCTGAATTAATGCTTTGTGTCTAATTACAGAAGGGGTTACATCCAAGGGTGGGCTTCAAAAAATTCAGCAACCAGTTCTCTGTCTGGTTGCTGGGTGGGCATGGCCATGATGGGCGTTGCCTAGTTGGCCATCTGCACCATGGCAGGGAGGGGCATTTTCACTTTCCCCAGGCTCCGGAGGCTTTCCTCGAGCCTCTGGGAGGGTGAAAACGGCCTCCCCTGGCCTCTGGAAGCCCTCCAGAGGCCGGAAATGGGCCCATTTCTGGTCTTCCAGAGCCTCCAGGAGGCCCGTTTTTCACCCTCCCCGAGCCTCCATGCGGGTCCTGCACTTACCTCACATCCAAAACGGGCCACATGGAGACTCCTTGGAGGGCTGGGCAGGATGGGAGGGGCCATCCAAGGGTGGGATTTGGCAGTTCTCTGAACTGCCTATAACATTAGCTATGGATTCCCCCAAACCCAGGTGAGCCTGTAGCAGCCCACTTCAGGTTACATCAATCCCTGAATAAATAAACCAAGGAGCCATCTTGCCCCAATAGGACTGGCCTGCCCCACTCGTCCTGGCAGAAGAGACCTTCTGCAAACCCCATCAGCCAAGGAATTTGGGCTGGCACGGATTAGGAGAAGACCCTTTTCTGCTGTGGTCTGCAACTTTTGGAACATCATGCTACAGGAGATGAATCCCCTCTCCAACCTTTTGGCTCTCAGGAAGGACCTGAAAACCTGGTTGTAGGTGGTTGATACAATGACAGAGAAGGTATTACCTCCTCTCCACCTGGTTTTTAGTCTGTATTTGATCTTTTGAAATTTTAATCTAGAATTTTAATTTAGAATTGTTTTTATATCTCCGTTTTTCCTTTAATGTAAGGCTCCCAGAGTTGATTTGGACAGCGAGATTAGTTGGTATATCAATTTAATTAATATATATATCTTGCTGAATAAATAATCCATTTTTATCTCAGCTCCTTTACTTACTGGTGCAGAACTGTCTCTTGGTCCTCTTGATCGAACCATTCTCCCCAGTACTTCAATCCCATTAGAGGTGATATTTCCTGCTGCGTTGATCATCTTCTCAGCCACTTCCTTGCAATCAATCACTACTTTAGCGGTGGTTTTGCTGATAACCATATGCAGCTGGAAGAGGAGAAGGATGTTTTAATATACAACAAGAGAGCCAAATGACTTGCATTTTGAAAAAAAAGCTCTTTGTAATCCTTTTAATGCAATTCACAGACATGCTAATGCTTTGTAAAGTTTCTATAGGCACAGAGAGCTACATTCTCCTACATTCCTCAAGTAACCTGTTGGCCACTAATTCCATTTTGCAGCTAGGAAGGAATTTGTGTACAAGATGCTGAGCTTGTCAATCAGAAAGGTAGGCAGCTCGGCGGGTTCAAATCCCTAGCACCACGTAACGGAGTGAGCTCCTGTTACTTGTCCCAGCTTCTGCCAACCAAGCAGTTCGAAAGCATGTAAAAACGTAAGTAGAAAAATAGGGACCCCTTTGGTGGGAAGGTAACAGCGTTCTGTGCGCCTTTGGCATTTAGTCATGCCAGCCACATGACCACAGAGACGTCTTCAGACAGCGCTAGCTCTTCAGCTTTGAAATGGGGATGAGCACCGCCCCCTAGAGCCGGAAATGACTAGCATATATGTGCGAGGGAAACCTTTACCTTAAGAGCAAAAGAAAGACCTCATTGAAGATTAAGGGTTGAGGGATAAATGGGGCCTAAGCAGACACAGAATGGGCAAGATCAGCCTACTTGACCCGTACCTCTGTATCAGAGACCCATATCATATGTGGGTTTGTATGGCTTGTCAATGGCCAAATTCCAAAAATAAGGAGATCATGGCATGACCTGAAAGAATGTCTGAAGAGCTTTGGGGCGGGAGAATAGATGGCATCTTAAGGTTTAAAACCCTTCAAATGTCCCTAAGCCACTCTAAAAGCAAGAACCACATCAGCTGTCAACTTTTCAAGCCATATTGACACCAGACACTTCCACACTGCCACATTCTTGAGCCTGGGAAAATGGGAGGGGGGAATTTTTTGAAGTGTATGTGGTTAGACATAATCACATTCTTCTTCTAAGTCAAGGTCATGTTATTTCTGCACCTGGGTGAGGAGAAGTCTCAAGTTGGGACAGATGGTGATTGGGACATGTGATGTGATGATGGGTGCAGGGGATGGATTTGTAGTTTTAACTTATTGCAAGGAAACCCGGAACTTTCAGTTTCAGGATTCCCCAAATGTGCCAGTTTACTATCCAAATAAAACAGATCTTTTGAGAAGAAGTCTGCCTCAGAATTATTTGTTGGAGTGGCGGTTTTCTGGAATGCTAACATCAGCTTTATTCATCATTTCAGAAACAGAGAAAGTTCTCCTGTAGAATTTTGTTTAGATTTTTTAAAATCTTACCTTTATTATTTTTATAAATCATTCAAAGCAGCAAACATATCTAATACTCTTTCCCTTGTCTTATTTTCCCCACAACAATTCTGTAAAATGTGTTAGGCTAACAGATAGTGATTGGCCTAAAGGCACTCATCTGGCTTTCATGGCTAAGATGGGACTAGAACTCACAGTCTCCTGATTTCTAGCCTGTTGCCTCCCCCAGTAGACCAAATTGGTTTTCATTTGTAGGTGGGGTTTTTTTTCTTCAATTTTTTGCACATTGGCAATTTGCAGAGTTATAATAATTTAAAATTAAAGAAAATAAATCAAAAACAATATATAAATACACGAGAGCTAAAATATGAAATACTGAAGACTAATCCCAGAAGAAAACTATTCTGCTAGTATGTAAAACAGAGTGGTATAAAACCGTGTAAACATTTAGACAGCTGCCAAATTGTTCCCCTTCTTTCTAGACAAGTTAAACAATTGTCTTATTTCACTCTTTTGCAATGATATAAGCTCTGAAACAGAATTTGGCAGCTTTAAAAGTGACATCATTTTTAACAGCCTGAGAAGAAATGAAATTAAGAATCTGATTATCAGAGGATTCAGCCAAAAAAAAAAAAATAGTTTACTTATTCGGACATTTCTTGCGGCCACAGAAAGCACACTAATAAACCACATGGAGCCTTGGAGATAACTTTTTTTCTTGTATATTTGCTCTATGAGTTTGAATCCTCATAAATTTTGGAGAATAGAGCAATATTGGGAAGACAGGTTATTTTGTATTTAAAAGATTTTAAAAGATTTTTTCCAAAAGTGCTTTTCCAAAAGGCAATTGGACTTCCTTGGCTTTTTTTTTTTCCTTTTCCCTTTCTTTTTTTCCCCTTTTTCTTCTTAAGTTTGCTTCTTGGATAAGAAATGAAACATTTTCAAAGGAAAAAAAAACCAAGAAATTCTAGTTGCCTTTTGGAAAATCACCTTTGGGAAAACAATGACATGGATGATTGAGAATCTCCATAAGATCTTTTTGAAGCATATTTCAGCAAGTGTCTCACCTTATGGAAACTTCCATAAAATATTTTCTTTATGTCAGGCCCTTCAAAGGTTACCGTCTGGAATTCCCCTTTGTAGTCATAATTGAAGAAAGTCAAGGTTTTGCCATCATCTGCATAGTGTATGAGAGAATAAGGCTCAGAGAACTGTCTACATTTTCTTTTTAAGGTTATATATTGGCTCATCATATTTTCAAGCAAAAGTCACGATCAGCCAGCTGGCCAAGGAGACAATGAGAAGTGCAGGCTTCTACATTTATCAAAACTCATTCCCAAAACCAAGCAACCTGTATAGGCAAAAGGGGAGGGAGTTTTGACAGGTAAACTGCTCTTATAGACAAAGTGTGATGATTTAAATTGGTTAAATCTCAGCATCCCACAGGCAAAAAGAAAGTTATTTAAATCCACTTCTTTGCCCATACAAGCCCAATGAGGTTAATGAAATTCCTGGTCTGTTTTGTAAACCAATGAGATATGAAAGACACGCAGATATAAGTGATAAAGGTGGACAGTCCTTATCAAACAATGACATCTAGGGAATCTATAGGTACCTCAGCTTAGATACCTTCCATGAGAAAAGGTGATTTATAAATATTTTATTAGTTTTTTAATCCTGCTTTTACTGTTTGATGGGTAACTTGAGGTAATAAACATACACAATACTTGTTCATCCTTCACATTTTGCACAACAACAATCTTGTGAGGTGGGTTGGGCTGAGAGAAAGTAAATGGCCCAAAATCACCCAGCTAGTTTTCAGAACTAAACCAGGACTGGAACTCATGGTCTCCTGGTTTCTAGGCCAGCACCTAGGCCAGCACTCATGTATCATATTACAAATAAGAAATAGGACATACATAAATCAGTAGAAACGCTTATGAAAAATTGGGTAGGAAAAATAGATTCCTTCAAAAAGAAAACAACAATTATGACTTCTGAAATCTCTTGTTGATAGCATGCAAAAAATACAGATGGAAATAATCAGTCACAGCACACCCACAAACCACAGACACTTACTATCCAAAATAACTCCAACCAATGGCTCATAATTTTCATTTAAAATCTCCCACAGAGCAAATGGTTCCAGAGGTGTTTCAGGGAGGATGCGGAAGAGAAAAGTTATGGTGTAATCTGACGGGAGACCCTCTGGATGAACATATCTGTGAAAAGAAAGTAAGTTTGCAGATAGGATATTAATACAGAGAAATCCGACATCAGGAAATGAACCATTTTCATTGACAAAAGGCTATAGGAGGCTGTATCAAGTGCCAAACTCTGTATGTAGATGAAAGCTATAATCCATCTGAGGATAGAACTGAGGAATAGCAATAGCACTTAGATTTATATACCACTTCATAGCCCTCTCTAAGCAGTTTGTCCCCAACAATCTGGGTTCTCATTTTACCGACCTTGGAAGGATGGTAGGCTGAGTCAACCTTGAGCTAGTCAGGATTGAACTGCTGGAGTGAGCAGTGAGTTACCTTGCATTCTATACACCACAGATATCAATAGGTGTCCAATTTTGCCCCTGAGCACCTTTATAATTTTATTGGGTAGGTGCTCCAACACCGCAAATTTTTAAGAAGAGATTGGACAAGCATTTGTCCGAAATGGTACAGGGTTTCCTGCACAAGCAAGGGGTTAGACTAGATGACTTCCAAGGCCCCCTTCCAAATCTATTATTCTGTTATTCTGTAAACTTCATTTAAAGGGCTTATTTTTGGTCTCATCAACTCTATGAATACTTGTAGGGTCACAGAAGAGATAATGAATACCTGCAAACAATGGTAAGTCTATATCTGTCTTTGCTATACCTGTGCCCTGCAATCCATCAATTCTACCAGTCATGATAAAATTGCAGCTTCCCCCAAACATCTTATCAATCCTTGCCTTCCTTATTCTATCGTAATTGTAGAGTTCTGAGTCAGCCTTATTGAAAATCTGCCTACATGGATCCCCATATCCTCAAAATCAACATGCTCCATCAAACTGCATACAAGATTCCTGAATAATGAGGGTCACCACCTCTATACACAGCTGGTAAATACATCCCTATGACTAAATGTTTTCATGTTAACACTTTTTCCTAACTTTGACTCTTGTCCATGAAATTGGTTGCTGGTACTGTTTCATGTTTTAATGTTCTTTTTTAGGAGTAGAGAATGCTATACATCTGTTTATATCTTTTTCCCCAGCCTGCTGCCCTCCAGATGTGTTCTGGGAATTGTAGTTGCCTCACAGCTGGAAAGCACCAGGTTCAGAGAGGCCATATGACGTTATGTTTTTAATTTGCTGGAATTTTATCATGGAAAGAAGCTAGGAGAATCAAATTCTTAAAAACGAATAAAATCAACAAACATATATAATTCCCCCTTAATCCTCAGTAATATTTGTATGCCTGTAATTTTTCCGATGGCTGATAACATTGCAATGTGATAGATAATATGACTTTGCATAAAATTAATTCATATGGGATACTACAAACCGTGCAATAAAACTGCAGGTTTTATTCCTTATAGTAATATTGACTTTGCTGATATTTTTATTCCCTGTTGGTTATTTTAAATAATGGGGAGGTTTGAGTACATAGATCAAATTTTCCTACTTAAAAGCATCCTTAAGCTCCTGGAAGATATGTTGCTGATTGTTAATGCAATTAAATAAGACATTTCTTTCATCTTTTATAATTCTCATGAGGAAAGCTCATATATCTTGAAGCAGGCATGCAACTAAGAGTAACTACACTGAAACCAGCAAGCATGTCCTATTGAGGTAGTGTTCAAAGTCTGTGATATTCAGCTAAATTTTGGTAATATATACTCATGGGTTTAAACTCTCTGTACTGTCTGCTCATCGCTCCTGGGAACAACCCCCACAACCACAATGAGGCAACAGAGCAGGATTTGTGGTGTTTGTATTGTGTCCATATTGATGGACAATATTGAACACCATACTAGAATTACAGGTAGCCTTCAGTTTACAACTCCAATTGAGCCCCATATTTCTTTTGTTAAGCAAGACAATTGATAAATGAGTTTTGCCTCATTTTATGACTTTCTTGCCACAGTCCTTAAATGAACCACTGCAATTGTTAAGTTAATAATACGCAGGGGTGGGATTCAAATTTTTTAACAACTGGTTCTGTGGACGTGGCTAGGGGTGTGTGGCTAGGTGGGGCATGGCCATGTAACCGGGTCGGCATAGCTTCTTCTTCTTCTTCTTCTTCTTCTTCTTCTTCTCTTCTTCTTCTTCTTCTTCTTCTTCTTCTTCTTCTTCTTCTTCTTCTTCTTCTTCTTCTTCTTCTTCTTCTTCTTCTTCTTCTTCTTCTTCTTCTTCTTCTTCTTCTTCTTCTTCTTCTTCTTCTTCTTCTTCTTCTTCTTCTTCTTCTTCTTCTTCTTCTTCTTCTTCTCTTCTTCTTCTTCTTCCCCTTCCCCTTCCCCTTCCCCCCTTCCCCTTCCCCTTCCCCCTTCCCCTTCCCCTTCCCCTTCCCCTTCCCCTTCCCCTTCCCCTCCTCCTCCTCCTCCTCCTCCTCCTCCTCCTTCTTCCTCTTCCTCTTCTTCCCTCCTCCTGCTTCCTCTTCCTCTTCTTTTTGCAGCAACCCCCACCCCATGCTCCAGGGTTTGTTTGTTTTTTTTGCCTCCTGGGCCTCAGGGAAATCTCCTGGGGGTGCATTTTTGTTCCAGAAGCCTTCCCTGAGGACCAGGAAGGCAAAAAAAAGGGAGCAGGATGATGGGTATGCAGCACCCCCTGCACCCCTTTTTGCCTCCCGAGCCTCAGAGAAGCCTCCTGGGTGAAGCAGTAAGACAGTGAGAGGAATCGTCGGAACAGCTGATCATCAGGAGGGGGAAAACCTTTAGGAGTTACTGGGCAGAGAAGAATGCAGTCAGCGATGCCACACAGGTGCAATAAGGACTGACTGGATGGGGAGGGGTGGGGCCAGCCAGTTCTCCAAACTGTGCAGAATTGTAACAACCAAATAAAATAAAATCCCACCCCTGGTAATATGGTCGTTAAGTGAAAGTGGCTTCCCTGTTGACTTTGCAGAAGACTGAAAAAGATGATCACATATGAGCCATGGTGGCGCAGTGGTTAAAATGCAGTATTGCAGGCAAACTCACTATTCACTGCCAGGAGTTCGATACCAACCAGCTCAAGATTGACTCAGCCTTCCATCCTTCCAAGATCAGTAAAATGGGGACCCAGGTTGTTGGAGCAATATGCTGATTCTGTAAAGCACATGGTGTAAAAGCACCATGAAGCAGTATCTAAATCTAAGTGCTATTGTTAAGTACTATCACATGAACCCGGGACACTGTGATGACCCGAAGTGTAACACAAATGTAACAAAATCCAAAACATAAATAAATGTCCTTTAATGCCTCCAACTTGGCCCCACTGTTCAATAATTCTCAGTTGGAGATAAAATGTACTCAAAAATAGTCTTCAAAAGAAAGCAATACAGTCCGAACTTAATGAGTAGATAGGTGAACTAAAAAACCAAACAAACTACAACGAAGAAATTTCCACAATGGAACAGGATAAGTAATTACCAACTTCAAGGAGATAACAAGGCACAGTCTGTTGGAAGGACACCAACCAAGATAACTTCAGCCCAAAATAAAACACACTTTGCTTCTAGCAATGCTGTGTTGTAATCGTCTCTCTTATATAATATTCTCCCCAGCTGCAACCAAAGAAGGGGATCGTGGCTGCTTCCTCTCTCATAAGCCAAGTTGTTTCCTTCTCCGTTCCTCCCTGCGTATCCCAGGATGCAGAAGGGATGGACCTGGTTCTTCCTCTGAATGCCCAGCCAACTTCTGCCCTTACCCAGCCTCCTCCACAACCTCCGGAGCCACATCTCCACTCCCTGTCGGCTGTTCCTCCTCTCCGTCAGAGTCCGACTCTATCAAAGGCATGACAGACACTGCAAATATCATAAATACAAGCTACCATAGTTCCCTAAATCCATATTCTGATCACATGGCCATGGGGGAAGCTGCAATGATTGCAAGTGTGAAAAACAGCATGTATTTTTTTTCAGTGCTGTTGTAACTTTGAATGGTCAATAAACAAATGTTGTAAGCCGAGGACTAACTGTAACACTGTAAGTGGAACCATCATAACAGATGATACTGTATTGAATATAGTAGGAGTTGCAAATCTGAACACACATTTGAAACACATGTCTAAAGTATGATTTGTGATCAACATTTCATCAGTATTTCCGAAATAAAAGGATACTGAGGTGGCGGAAGTGAATAATTAGGAAATATCTGCAGGCAAACAAATGAAAGAGAAATTCTTGAAGATCAAAGGATTTTGTCAAGTGATCATGTACAATTTAAACTTGGTGGACTTTTACTGGAGTGGGGATGTCTTCAGTTACAGCTTGGAATTTCGAAAGAAATCAAAGGAATGTCCATAAGCTTGGGAAAAATGCAGATATCCCTAAATCTGAACAGCTAATGCAATAGAAGGATTATTATAGCTCTGAGGTATAGGAACTTCCTGTAAGACATCCAACCAATGAGCAAATCAAATACTTACTCCTAACTTCTTCTTTTTTTGTTTTATTTAAAATACATATATTCAATTCATTTTTCATTAAACAGTGTGTCGACTGATTACAAATGACTTGTGCCATAACAGTTAAATTTTACAACCATATTCATTGTTTTAATACTAATTCTCTATCTTATCATATTTGTATACAAATTATTTCTATTACTATAACATTCCTCTTCTTAACATATTCAATTTTATTAACATATTTTCTGTATTTCACGGGCCTGATAATTATTTCTAGCCTTCATATTTTTTCTCTAGCCATTGATAAAATAATTCACATATTTGATAATATTCAGTTTGTTCCTTCTCTTTAATTGCAAGTGTAAATCTGTTCATTTCTGCACATTCTAATATTTTCCTTATCAGATTCTCTTCTGTCGGAATCTTTTCATTTTTCCAATTTTGTGCAAATACAGTTCTAGCTGCAGTTACTACATGGATAATTAAATATCTTATCTTATCTTTACTGTAAGTTTCTGGTATAATCCCCAACAAAAACATTTCAGGTTTTAAATCTATGTGTTGTTGTATCATCTTTTCCACCACGTATGTATTTTTTGTCCAATATATTTTTGCTTCTAAACATAGCCACCACATATGATAATATCATTCTGATGTCTGGTGACATTTCCAACATTTTGCTGATTTATCTTTCAACATCCTTGCCAACCTTGCCGGTGCAAAATGCTCCTAAATTCTAATGGTTTCTAGGAGATAGCTTTTGTACCACAAGAGACAATTTTATTTAACTGGGAAACGTAACTAAATGCTTATTACTTATATATTATTGACTTGATTGTTCCAGTTGTACACAAGGGTTTGATTTGGAAAAATAACACGCAATATTCTTCCTCCACTCTTCCTTCCTCCACCCATGTTCCTCTAATGCCACGTTACAAATTTGCCTGCCCCTCCCCTTCACCCCAAGTTTTGCTTTTCTAATCTCTAAAATCTGCAAGAATCCACATACGAGCTAAATTAGCTCTATCTCTCCACTTCACAAAATGCTCTTTTTCCAGGCAATACTGTTTTCAGCATTCAGCCCTCATGCCAGATGATGAACCATTTTAACAAATAAGGAGGGATTTTTTAGCATAAATCTGGCCCCAGGAAAGATTAATCCTGGTAATACGCCAGTGAATGTGTAGGCAGCTTCTCATTAAGAGCCGAGATGGTTACTGTAAATGTTTGAGAGTAAAAGAATCTGTTCATATTTTTTCTTGGAAAGCAAATTAAAATTTCAATCCAAAAATAATTTGACAGTGAGATGTCTACCCAGGCATCTCTCCAAAACCAGCACAACTTGTAGACCTTTTTTCTTCTTCTTAAGAAATGAATAATTGATTAAAGGGAGAATGATGGATCATCAAAGATTAAACAAGACCCAATATGGAAGGATGTCCTACTGTGCTGGTTTTGAGGTGTCTTCCATCTCTACAAAACTTTTCGCACATGCAGAATAAATTTAAAGCCTGGAGAAACTTAGAGCAATAACCCAAAGTGGATTTCATTCAGAGTCCCAAGGTGCTTTTTCTAAAGACAACTGAACTTTCTTTGTTTTTCTCTGAAGACGTTTTGCTTCTCATCCAAGAAGCTTCTTCAGAATTGAAAATGTTTTTTGGAGGAGAAGTGAAACATCTTCAAGGGATAAACAAAGAATATCCAGTTGCCTTTGGAAAAAGCACCCTTGGGACAACCATGACGTGGATGACAGAGCTGCAGATATAGATAGTCTTCAACTTATGACTGGTTGCTCAGTGATCCATCAAAGTTACAATGAACCCACCAAACAATACTGACGTCCTGGATTTGAAGTTATAACAGCTGTTCTCCCTACATTCATATGACAATATTTTGGGCATTCAATATGCAAATATAGCTGTTTGCAGTGCCCGATAGTCACGTCACTGTGATTTATGATATGTTCCCAAAAATCAACATTTACTTCCAGTTTCCAGCAAAAACCACTCAGTAACAAACAATAGGTTCATTCAATGATTGTGGCATTCACTTAATGACTGTCACAAAAAAGGTAGTAAAATTGGTCTGGTCACAGGGAGAAAGCAATTATGTTGGGAAGAGTTAGTGGTAAAAGAAAACAATAACCTTCATGACTTATAATCAAAATTATGGGTTCAATTACAGCCATAATAGCAATAGACTTATATACTGCTTCACAATGCTTTATAGCCCTCTCTAAGCAGTTTACAGAGTCAGCATATTGCCCCCAACAACCTGGATCCTCATTTTACCAACCTCAGAAGGATGGAAGGCTGAGTCAACCTCGAGGCTGGTAAGATTCGAACTGCCAAATTGCTGGCAACCAGCAGTCAGCAGAAGTAGCCTGCAGTACTGCATTCTAACCACTGCGCCACCACGGTAAGTCAAGGACTACCTGTACCAGATATGAAACTAAACTGCACAATATATACAACTTTCCAAATTTAAGAGGAAAAGAAGGCCATGCTGCTGGATTTAGTGATTTATCCATAAATCCCTTGACTTCTGCAGTGGTTTTATCATTTGCCTTTGCACTCTGCAATTTCACTGGAGAAAGCAATTAAGCTGGAAGAGTTAGCGGTAAAAGGAAAACAGGCTGCCAAAGCACACAATGATTGGGCACCATCAAAGCTTACACCAGCCAGAGACTAGAAAAAGGGTCTTCAAACTTGATAGCTTTAAGACTTGTGGACTTCAACTCCCAGAATCCCTCCTCCAATCACGTTAGCTCAGGAATTCTGGGAGTTGAAGTCCACAAGTCTTAAACTTGCCAAGTTTGAAGACCCTTGGATTAGAACAACTCAAAGAACTAATTCAGGATCGGAAGGTGTGGAGAGAACTGGCCCCGAGAGACATAAGAGTTGACCTAGACCGAATGGATAACATAATCATTACTCTGCAATTACAGGGAAATAACAACTCTACAGCATTACCCAGTGCTGCCTAAATGCAGTGTAAATCTCTCCTATTCTTATCCAAACTAAGGGTACAAGATACGTATAGTAGCAGAACTTCTTCTGGGTCCCGTTGCATATTCCACGAGTGGGGATTTGCAATGGTGAAATAGCTCAACATCCACCTTCATTCCAGATAAAATAGCTTTATTGGAACGCAATAAAATTGAATCACAAGGTCTAGTTTCTGGCTTTTATACAGAGAAGGCTTTGTACAACTGCTAGATAAGCAATGGCCACTTCCTAGTGCTTTCAAAATAAACCACCAAGAGCTTAATGTACAATTAAATGTTGATATTCAACAGATCTAGGTAGTTACTCAACTACAGTCAAACAATTATGACTTGGCTTTGAAGTTTAAATTAGAAATTTTCTGGTGAAGACAAGCCTATCAAGTTCCAATTTCAGTCTGGATCCTTGCCAGAAATCTATCTATCTACTACAGCTAAAACTTCAGTCTTAGTTCTCTCTGGAGCTTCTCTACAGATGAGATGAAGGCCACCCCCTTAGGTTTCTCTTGTCTTAAGTAGCCACATTAAATGGTGCCCCTCCCTGTGATATTAGGCCAGCTACTTCTTAGTGATTGTCTCAGCTTCAACCTCCAGTAACATTAGATATCTAATCCAGTGTTTCTCAATTTTGGCAACTTTAAGATATGTGGACTTCAATTCCCAGAATTCCCCAGCCAGCAGTGTCCATGCATTTTAAAGCACGATGGCTGGGGAATTCTGGGAGGTGAAGTCCACCCATCTTAAAGTATGCTGGCTCAGGAATTCTGGATGTTGAAGTCCACCCATCTTAAAACAGATTGGCTAGAGAATTCTGGGAATTGAAGTCCACCCATCTTAAAGCATGCTGGGTCAGGAATTCTGGATGTTGAAGTCCACCCATCTTAAAACAGTTTGGCTAGGGAATTCTGGGAATTGAAGCCCACCCATCTTAAAGCACGTTGGATCAGGAATTCTGGAGGGTAAAATCCATTCCTCTTAAAGCGTGCTGGCTGGAGAATTCTGGGAAGTGAAGTCCACCCATCTTAAAGTTGCCAAGGTTCCAAAACACTGATCTAATCCATCTATGTTGGAACTACATACTGGATAAGAAATTATCAATTTGTTGCCTTACATGGAATTAACACAGTGAGGGTGATAAGAATGAAGTACTGGACTCCAGACATGTCACTAGAAGGCAAAATCATAAAACTGCATCTCACTTCCTTTGACCATGTCCTGCGGGGGAATTCACTGGAGAAAGGAATTATGTTTGGAAGAGTTAACAGCAAAAGGAAACAGGCAGCCAAAGAACACGATGGCTGGACACCATCAAAGTTGACACCAGCCGAGGCATAGAAAAACTCAAAGAACTAGTGCAAGATTGGAAGATGTGGAGAGACCTGGCTCATAGACTCAACCAAACGGATAACATCATCAACAACAACAACTTACAAGCTTAAGATTTGATCATTTCTGAAAGAACATATATCATATTACTCCTTGGCTCCAAAACTATGCATACAGTATGATTGGTTGCTTAGCAAATGTTTGAAAATATAAGTTTCTCCCCAAAAGGTACTTATGACTCAGGTCTGAAGTTCTGATGGCTGCTCCACCCCTGTAGTCATGTAACCATATTTTCAATGCTTGACAACCAGCCCGCATTTACAGTTGTGTGACCACAATTCACTTTTTTTTTTTTTTTGCTGAAAACCTGTATTTACTTCCAGATTTTTGGCAAAATGCTCTGTAGCAAACAATGGGTTTGCCTAACAACCATAGCACTCACTTAACAACAGACACAACAAAAGGTCATAAAATCAGTTGTCAATTATATGACTTTATGACCGTCACAACTTACAACTCTAATTGGCAATCTCCATTATGTTTGTAGATTGGTTTCCATCTGTGTATGCAGCTTATACACATAGTATTCATATACAATGGATTTAAACCCTTCACTGGTGTTCTCAGTTAACTGCTATTTCTTGTTTAATCTGAATAGGAAAAACTATGGAGAGTTTAAATTGGCTTATGTCTTGAACATGCTCACTTCTAACCATGTTTTGTTTTGTTTTTGTCCAGACTGATTTACACTTATTCAGATGAAATGAGTGGTACCTCAGTCCTCCTCGGTAATTTGTTCCGGAAGATGTGTAAATACTAAAACCGACAGGTACCGAGAAAAACCACATGATTTACTACGTGACCTGCTATTTTGGCCTGAAGAAATAGCAAGTCACGAAGCAGCCGGTATCAGCAAGTTTTCCTTGCACATCGACTACCAGGAAAAAGACAAGATTTCTGCTTCAAAACACATTGAATATCAAATTTGATGAGTTTTGAAGCAGTCAACTGATGAGTATGATGACTGTACTGGGGTGATACTGAAGGTTGAAGCAAATGTTCTGATTGCCTTCTAGAAGTCACAGTAGAAGAGAAGTAAGAGAAATCTGGACTACAGATGTAACACTAAACTTCGATTTAGTGCTGTATCTTATTGCAACTACTGACTCAACTTTGCAAATTAAGCTGAGAGGCATCCATCAGATTTCTGCTTGGAATTCTTTCAAGACAAATTAGTGAGAAATCTTTCAGGAAAGAAGGAAATGTCTGGGGGAGAATTTCCAGATGCTGTTTCTTTTTCCCCCATTATCCTTTTCCCTAGGCAATACTTCTTTATCAGGGAAACTTTTAAGCCAAAAAGCTTTTTTTTGCTGGTTTGTTTTAGTTTTTTTTTTTAAATGCAAAACAATTGTCATCATGTACAAAAATTGCAAGATAGTTTTGTTACTTGATACAATTTTAGCGATATGCACAATGTAATCTGTGCGCAAGGCTGCATGCAAAAAAACATATGCACAAACCCATATATTAATATTCTGTATTTGCATATATGTAATTGCACAGAGGTCCCTCTGAGCAACGTGGATGGTTTCTAAATTAAATAAAATTAAATAAATAAATCACCCTAACTCCAAAATAATTGAACTCCCATTTGTAGATGCAAAAATTACATTGATATTACATTGTTAGATTGCATAAGTTCTATTTTTTAATAGTTGCCTACAGCTATAATATTACAGATTGTCCCTAACGTCTGATCATAAATTCTTGTGCAAGGCTCTTCAAACTTGGCAACTTTAAGATTTGTGAACTTCCATGCTGGCTAAAGAATTCTGAGAGCTGAAGTCCACCAGTTGCCACATTGGGAGATCCCTGTTCTTGGGTATAAACCTTCTGTGCTTGAACTTGATGAATTATCCTGATTCTTTGTGCCTGACAATAGCTTTATCTTCAGTACGTACTTGGTTGGCTGAGAGACCAAAGCATCCTTATGCAGTCTATAACAGTGGTAGGCATTAAACGTTCCAGGTTCCATAGACACTCCTTCCACAGATGCAAACTCTTTGTCAACCAAGCCAAACATCTCCATCATTTTAAATCCTGGAAACCAAAACAGAGGGATATGTGTGTCATTTCTATTTCTTAATCAGAATGGGAAGTTAAATATGAGTTATGTAATGAAGAGTTTAGCAACTCAGGCACTGCAAATTCTTACAATTTCTGACAATCACTTGATAATTGCACAACTAACAAAACATGACTGTATGCTTTCAATTTCCATTGTATAGGAAGTAGAAGCAAACTAAGGAAAGACGGTACAGGTATTCCTACATTTACAACCAGTTGTTTAGTGACCATTCAAAATTACAATGGCACTGAAAAAAGTGACTTATGACAATTTTTCACACTTACAACCATTGCAGTATCCCCATGGTTACCAGATCAAAATTCAAACATTTGGCAATTGGCATGTATTTATAATCTTTGCAAAATCCCAGAGTCCACGTTAATTTTGCTTAAATGCTTCTTTCTTTCAACACTGGCCTCCAAATATAATTTCCTTACCCCGTTTATGGTGCAGTGAAGGCACCATGTAGAATGTAATATTATTATTATTATTATTATTAATTATTTACATGGGGTATAGCCATTCCAGTGGACTCTGGGTGGCTTACAAAATCCAAAAACAGTAAAACAGTTAAAAGCATACAACACACTCCAGGACAAAACAACTAACACAATAATAAAAACCACTCAAATACCTCATAAATAACACGGAATATTAGATGAATCCCTCTCCATAAGCTGTAACTATTGCAAAGAAATAAACTATGTACATATTACATTATTCACTCATTACTTGTCACATGAAAAATGTACTTGTTTAATAACAACATACCTGCTAAACTATTGCCATCTTTATACACCAATGGACAAGCTGTAAAAGGAAGAAAACAAATTATCTCTCAGAAGAAATATTGATAATGCCAAATTTATTAAATTTTTATCAAAAACTGCATCAACAGCAAGAAATCAAAACATGACAAAGCTTCAGAATGTGGCCTGTAAACACAGCATTTTTAAGTGTCAGAAATCAATCAAGCACTCCTTTTGCCATGTTTCTCACACTATAGTATTTCCTATAAACTTTAGAAAGATCTTGGGGCTATTGATTCTTCACTTACTGAAATAAACACAGCAATGTTGTCTTTGTTGTGATCAATGGAATTTCTCCATCTATTTTGAAAATCCAGTCCACATTTGGAAAGCTTCACAAACAAAGCCATGACTGCTGTGTGGCTGCAGTTTGAGGGGAAGCAGATGTTTGAAAACTAGCAGACATGTCTTTATTTTGTACAGTTGAAACAGACAAACAATCACTGCATTGTTACTCCCTTTGGCATTCAATAGCTCATGATGACACTGCTATATGAATTGTAGCCATTACAAGTTAGTCCTCCACTTATGACTGTAATGGAACCCAGAATTTCCATTATAAGTTGTGAGGGTCATAAGTTGAGATGTAACCAAATTTGATTTTATGGCTTTTTTTGTGGCAGCCATTAAGTGAACATTGGTCACTAAATGAGCATGACAATCATTAAGTGAAAAAATGGTGGTTGAGCAAATCAGTATTCCTTTGAGCATTTTTGCTGGAAACTGACTTTAAAAGGCTGGAAACCAAGAAAATATGTCATAAATCTTGGTCATACAACCACAGAATGCTGCAAATGGCCATAAAGATAATCCAGTTGCCAAGGGCCCCAACTGAATCCATCTGACCACCAGTGTTTGTGCAGTCATCAGAAGTCTGGAATTGGATTATAAGTAGCTTTGGGGGGGGGGGTGTTCATATTTTCAAACAGTTTCCAAGTGACTGATCGTTAATCAAGGACTATCTATATTATATTGGATACTTTATTACTGCAATATATGGTAGAAATAGAGTGAATGCTGGTATTAAGTAGTGTACAGACATGATAAATACAAACACGGTTTGTTATTATATTATAACCAAAATAATAAAGCTAATATTACATACATACCCATGCCAAAATGAATCAGGATGCCTTCGTTTCATTTGCTTTTTTCTAAAATTGCTCAATTTTTAAAATTATTCTCTTTTTTACTTGCAAATTGACCATCATCATTGTCAAACATATTCCAGCCAATTCTGTCCTCCTAAGTCTTTTAAAGGGCATTTTATTTTTATTTTTATTTTATTTATTTATTTGTCAAAAGCTTACAATATAACAAAAACAAGAATAAACTTAAGCTTAAATACAAGAAATAGGAACTAATAATTGGGGAAAATAGGACGGGGATGGTAGGTACGATTGTGTGCTTATGCATGCTCCTCTATGGGTTTCATCTTACCATAGATAGAAATAGTCTATCCAACTTGGAGAAGTAGTTTTTAAATGATGGGACCAGTGTTTTTCTATATGTTGTATGTTCTTAATGGACTTAATTATAGTAGTACATTTGAAATTGTTATTAGCTATTTTGAGCACCATCCAAATTGCCTATAAATGCAACACACTTTTCTCTAATGCCACCATCAAGTATGCACTTATCTGGGAGAAAACATTTAACTTAATGGGGCTGACTTCTAAGTAAACACGAAGAGAAACAGGATGCTGTACACCATCATTCTGAAGATCAAGTTAGCAAAACACATTTTTAAAAAAATTTGGGGCAATAGGCAGGAACGAAGTAAAGAAACAACTGCTAACTTGCGGAGGCTGTTTCACAGACAAAAGTGATCAGTTCATCTTCAATCTTCTTGAAGGCATCAAAGTCATCCACAAAGAACACATGTCTGTCGCTCGGCTTGCTGCCAATGTTAACCAGTTCTGCATAATCAGCATCTGCTACTCCAATGGCAAATATACTGAATCCTGGAGAAGGAAGGAAGGAAGGAAGGAAGGAAGGAAGGAAGGAAGGAAGGAAGGAAGGAAGGAAGGAAGGAAGGAAGGAAGGAAGGAAGGAAGGAAGGAAGGAAACATTTCTGGGATCAGTCAATTGGTAAATATATAAATAAAAGTTGAATATATTTTTATTAATCTAGTTGAGGCTTCCTCAGCCTATCTCTTCCAAATGTGTTAAGATTAGATAATTTCTCTAAGACATAGGTGTCCAATCTTGGCAATTTTAAGACTTGTGGACTTCAACCCACCCAGAATTCCCCAGCCAACCCTAGACATCCCTGATCTCAGAGAATGATGTGTATTTATATACAGAGGGAAGATTGGAGAAGATTGTTCTAGCTACTTCTTGAGCCAAACCTAGTTTTCTCCAAGGACCAGAACAGGTCATAAATAACCTCCTTGCTCTTATCAACACCATCTGTTTATTCTTTCTGCATATTCAAAAAAGGATTGGTTTTGGCATCCTATTTTCTTTGGCTGGCCAAATTTATTTTAGGAACAGAAATGACCCATGTCTGAGTCAAATGGATAAAGAAGCATATTTCCCTTATTTCTCCCAATAATACATGATCTAACACTAATATTTGCCCTGCCAGCATACCACTGTTGTAAAGTGGAGTATTTTAGGAGTGAAATTACAGAAATTATAGCCTCAACTAAACTTGGGTCGACCAGGTTGAAGAAGGCAATTGTAAACACTAATTTGGAAGCTAATTCTCAGGAAGGCTTGATTCTAAGAAACATGCCATAGATGTATGGTATGTAAGTGTCCAATTAGCTAACAGATATGCAAAAAATTAGGGATCACATATATATTACACCATTATTTGCTCAATCATGACTTATTGAATAAACTATAACTGGCTAAGTTCACAAAATACGTTAACAGAGTAATCTATTTATTTACCATGGAAGGCCAGGCACATTTGTATCAAACTGATGACATTGTGAAGGTTTTCCAAGAAAATGAATTTTTACCATCTAGTTGCATCTCTCTGGAAACTTGGTTCACATCATCTTGAGATCGTCCATCTGTGATCACTACTAAAACTTTTGGGATCCCCTTCCTGGTCCCAGACTCCAAAGTAAATAAGATCTGCTGTGCGTGTTTAATTGCTCTGCCTGGGAAGGAAGGAAGGAAGGAAGGAAGGAAGGAAGGAAGGAAGGAAGGAAGGAAGGAAGGAAGGAAGGAAGGAAGGAAGGAAGGAAGGAAGGAAGGAAGGAAGGAAGGAAGGAAGGAAGGAAGGAAAAATTATCATGTAATGTTAAACCACTATTGATTGTCTAAGAAAAGTTTTAATGAACTCAACTTTGTAAACTCGATCTCTTCTCCTACAACTCTTCCAGCCATTCAACCCACCTGTTTTGGTGTTTCCCCCTTTGTAGGCAATGTGCTGAATGGCATCTAGTAGAGTTTCTTTGCTTCTGTAGGCATTCAATTTAAATTCTGTCCTCGTATCATCACTGAACTGGCCTATTGCCACCTGAATAAGAAAGATGCCTTAATAATCATTTTTGTACATAGTTTTAGCAAGGGGACTTTACTTTCTTTTTAAAAATCTCTGCCTATGAGTCAGATATGGGAAGGAGCATGAAACAAGAAGGGTATTTCAGAAGAAGAGGGCTGGTTATCAAACTAAAGAAAGTATGAAAATTTTTCCCCTCTCTCAAAACATTAGGGTCATGCAAATAATTTAATTTGGTGGAGATTTAGAACAGACAAAAGGATACTTTTTCAACTAGATCTCCAAACTTGGCAACTTTAACACTTGTGGACTTCAACTCCAATAATTCCCATGGCTAGCTGAGGAATTCTGGGAGCTGAAATTCACAAGTATTAAAACTGTCAAGTTTGGAGACCCCTCATCTAGATCTTGATTAACCCTGATGAAAAAATAGAGTTTAAAAACTATGGAGAAAGAGTCTTTGGATTGTGTTGGATCAGGAATGTGAAACCCCCCCCCCCCCATTAATTTTTTCAGTACCCCAACCACAGTTTACTCAAGGTGACTATAATTTGATACAACTGAAGACATTTCATATACAACTTCAAAATGTTCATATACTCAATGAATCTTCTCTCTTGCTCACCTGAGTTCCATCAGGACCAATCTTGTCAAGAGCACCAACAGTGCTATATAGAAAGCCAATTATTTTGTTGAAATTTGCATCTCCAATACTCCAAGATCCATCCACCAAAAAAACCAGGTCAGCCTTTGCAGCTTTGCAAACTACAAAAATACACAAAGTACTTTGAAATAAAAAAAAGAAAAGAAAAGAAACACCAATTCACTGATCAAGTTCCAGTTCCAATTGTGGTCGAAATTCAAGGACTACCATACCATGGTTAAATAATCTTTTTTTAAAAAAAACTTTTAGTATTCTCTTTGCAGAAAGATTACCTTCCTTGGCTGGAGGAATTGTAGGCTGTGGAGTGGTGGTTGAAGGAGTTGGTGGTGGCTCAGTTGGGTAGGGCACTGAAAATGGAGAAAAGAAAAATTAGAAACAATGATGAAGCAATGGTAGCAGATATATTGTATGTGCCTTACTGAGATGTTTGGAGATCAAGAATAAAGTTTGAAAAAAAAAAACATTGTCCTAAGCACAGCTACCAAGATCCCACTTATAAAGATCTGAAGTCCTTCCTCAAGTTCAAAATCCCCAGGTAATGGAGCTAATATATAGTCTATTGACCAATCAGATGCAGAAAAATAAGTTTCCACTAATGATACCAGACCTGACCATACCATCTGCTAATCACAAGTGTTTCCTTCAATATTTGAACAAGAATCTGAAATGTGACTCCCAAAAATTCAAACTAACATAGATATTAATCTTATTTCATGAAGCTCCTAATTCTAAAGTCTCTGATGCTATGTATATCAGAATAAACTATAGGGAAAAAAATCAGAAAATTAGATAGGAAGATGGAATCTCTGTTTACTTCTGACATCTCACACATGAGCATTCATCAACATAATATAAGAAACAATCCACTTACGTGTTGCCTCTATTATACTGATGGCAGGCCCTTCTAATTCTTGAATTTGTGAATAAATGCTGATATTGTATTTTGTGTCAGGATAGAGTTGAAAGAAACAATGCCTAGATGCCCCCCAACCTAATGGTTCTTCTTCAATTGCCCCATCTGAAAATAGAGAACATTAAATGATCAGGACTTTATTGTCATTTTCTAAAATACACAGCAGAATAAAGAACAACACCCTAAATACAAGTATATTTTGAACTGTGATTTCCTACAGGGAGGAGGACTATGTATATGAACATGAATTATTCTTGTTTCTGATATTTCTTCATGAATACACAACTCTAACCTACTAATGTTTGCCTTTTAGTAGTCCATACGAAGAAACAGAATCTTGCAAGGCTGTGTATGTTTTTCTCTTCTCCTATCCCAGTGAATCAAAGAGAAGTTAGCCTGATTCTCTCCTAAACACTATCTGGTTTTCCACGGCTTAAGGAATGCTTCATCCCTCTTTGCTTGTACACTAGTTCTTGCCTATTTTCTTCAAGATCATCTCCCCGATGCTTTACAACTAAAGTAAGTTACTTCAGACTGTTGTGACAGGTGAGCATGTTTGGGATTTTAAAAGTAAACAGTGAGCATGTAAAATGGTGGCCATGGGGGCTTGCCATTTTACAAAATGGCTGCTACGATAGGCATGAAAATCGAATAGCCTTATAAACCACCTAGCATTGGTCATCATCATTTTTATGTTTGAAAAACACCAACTTCTCACATATTCACTTTTAATTAAAAGAAGAAGGACTCTGTTTGAAAAACACCAACTTCTCACATATTCACTTTTAATTAAAAGAAGAAGGACTCTATTTAGCAAGACTACTAAGCTCCAAAGGAGATGTCCTCAGGTACATTTGAGTCTCATGATAGAAATGTCAGACTTCTGCCACACTGAAGACTTCAGATTGCTACCAGAATAGATTATTTAGTCTTTTAAGAGGGCAGTTTCAATAGTTCAGAGCTTTTAATCACATAACTCTTGTCTTTCAGATAAGGGGAGACTCTTACCTGAATGTTGAATGGGGAGCATTTTGCTGGTTTCAGGTGTGGCTCAGTGTAAATAAAGACAGAGTCCAAGTATTTGTCTCAATGAGCTTTATGTGTTTATTCAGCTGAATAAAGATGGACCCCTTCATAGTAAGAGGGAACACTGGACCCATTTCGACACTCATATTTATATGTTTCCTATATTGTTCACTCCTTCACCCAGAAAGACTGGCACACACACACACACACACACACACACACACACACACACACACAAGCAAACTGGCACACTCCACATAAGATAAAGAAGTACAGAAATAGCTATCCACCTCCCTTGGAGGTCCTTCAAGGATATTTATTGTCACCTCAGGGACACTGGGTGTTTCCTGAGGGACTTTTCATGACCTTGAAGGCCTGCAGAGGCAATGGTGACATCGACAATTAGATTCCTGGTCAACAGGAGCACCTTAATAGTTGAGTGACAAATGCATAATATATTGACTTACCAGTAAGAGATTCTATTACAATTCTGTAAGCAGTTGCGTGTCTGTGGGGCTGCCATTGGACACATAAGCTTGTCATTCGGGTTTGATAAGCTCCTAAGTTTGTCACACCCAAATACACTGCAACAAAAAATACAAATACAATATTATTCGTGCTTTTTTATCAATTCCATCAGAGAGGAAAAAGGCGTATTTTGTCACGATTTGGCTATCTGAGGAACCATAGTTTTTGCTTTGTGGAATTCCTCTTATAAGCAAGAGGTGAACTTGTAATTGTTAGATCGGGGAAAAGAGACTCGAGACCAGTGTGACTTTCAGCTCATTTATTTTGTTCCTAAAATCTGTTTTAACCGTGGAGCCGCAGCAGCCTCTTTTATGACGGCTGCTCGCGGCTAGTGGCCAATGATGGCTCCTTGAATCTCCCACCGTCCAGATGGACCAATTGGAAGGTAATAAATACGGCCCAATCAGAATAGGGTAAACGTGCCAATCAGCAAGCTGTATTGGTGGACCAATCAGATTTTAGGATTATGAGTATATTAATATAGAACACCAATGTTATGCCAAAATCTGCCTTGCAGATTCTGAAATGTTTTCCACCTCTGGAGTAAAAGAAGGTTTTGTCCTTCTATCACATTGCATCAATGATGCATTGAACAAAGCTGATAGTTGGAGATAGTGTTGGGGTTTCATATTACAGATCTTTCCATCATTCCAAAGACTCCCTTGCTGTCCACACCTCCTGGTCTGAAAGAATCTGCAGGAGAAGTGACCTCATTTTTAAACTGTGAGAATCCTGAAACACTGTGGACTACTGTACCCTAACACTTCTTGGTCACCTGGTCACGCAAACATCAGACTCAAGTTATGAGAATTTCATGAACATTTTATTTTCCTCTGAAATACATGAGAAGAACATACTCTTTTTCATCAGACTGCAGAAATAAAATTTCATGCTAACACCAATAATGAGAAACAGGAGACATGACAAGGGGAAGTTGAGGCATAACATCTGAAGGGCTTCAAAGGTTTTAGAGAAAGGAACCTCAGAATCATACGTTGGTCTCATTACTCTTCTCTTTATAGATCGCAGATTCCAGACAATTTAGACAATTTTGCACAACATGCTTAACCAGGAAAGTTAGGAAAAGGGAGATAACATTCACCAGTGTTAAGTTCTGCGCATGGGCGCAAGGAACGGAGACGAGATGGTGAACAGTGAACTTCAACTCTTTATTAATCATTCTGAACAGAGCAAAACCCTAGGGCAACAGCAGCCCTTTTATAAGCAAGCTGCCGCTCTAGTAACCAATAAGAGACGTGGAGTGTTAACCCCCTTAACCAATGAGAGTGGCTCGTTAACAGCCAATCAGATTCTCCTGAACGGACCAATCCGATATCGCTATTATCGGCCAATCAGAAGTGCAGGGCTAGAACCCTGCTCTTTTCTAAAGCTTTTGATAAACTTTATTTAAGTGTTTTATTAGTTCATAATAACCAGGTTTCAAATATCCATAATGGTACAAGTTTTCCAAACTATTCCAAAGAATGGAACTGACCACTTCTTAGTAATCAAAAAGAGGTTTTTGGATCTGATTTTTAAAAGGTGATCTTCCACTTTCTGTTCCAAATGAAAAATATCCAAGAGAGACCCTCATTCTTTGTGTCATACCCAGATTATGACTCCTTACTAAAACAAATGCTAAAGTAATCAGTGAAATATAATCCATGGGGGGGGGGGGAGGATTTAAAAAAAGCCAAGTTTCTTACATGTTTTGGCAACACTTGCTAAGGCTTCACTAAATCCTGTAGGGTAAGAAGCAAATACTTTAACATTATACTCTGTTCCACTAAGCAAATTCAAGATAAGGATGGTGTTGACGTCATCACCCACAAAGGTTTCAAGTGCCGGTCCAGGAACTAAAAGAAACAAGAGAGGGATCTGATGAACAGGGTTTAGGTTAAAGATGCTGGGAAGTTCCATGATTACTTTCTGATTCACAAAAGTGATCCTTAATTTGAAAGCAAGGATACCTAGCAAGAGGCCTATTATAATGACACAATAAATAAATCTGATAAATAAATTATTTATCTATTTTATTTAATATTTATTGTATTTTTATCCCGCCTTTATTGCTATATAAATAACTCACAGCAGTGAACTCACATAATTATCTTTCCTTCCGCTATTTTTCCACAACAACAACCCTGTGAAGTGGGTTGGGCGGAGAGAAAATGACTGGCCCAACATCACCCAGCTGGCTTCCATGCCCAAGGCAGGACTAAACTTGCAGTCTCTCGGTAATCGGCTCAAAGTTATCCAGCTGGCTTGATGCCTTAAACAGAACTAGGACTCACAGTCTCCTGATGATTGGCCTAAAGTCCCTCAGCCAGCTTTCATGCTTAAGGCAGTACTAGAACTCACAGTTCTCCTGGTTTCTAGGCCAGCATTTAACCATTATAACGAACTGGGCCTTTCAAATCATTTGTTTGTTTTACAGGCTCTAATCTCTGAAGTTCAGGAAAAAAGAAAAATAGTTAAATATTTCTTTGTTTAGGAGAGCTGTGAAAAGCTGGCTCTTCTCCCCAGCTTTTGCTCCATCATGCTGGAGAGCTTTTGTGTTTTATTTATTTTATTGTAATTTCTTGGATTGATGGAAGTTGCCAGAATCATTGAGAATTGGGCAGCATACAAGTTTAATAAATTATTATTTTTCCCTTTTGATTGTTTTTCTACACTCTCAAAAATCCCCTATTCCAGCAGCTTTTTCCTCCATTACAAGAAGAAAATTTATCTTGTATCTTATCTGTGTACAGAAGAATAATTTGGTGAGAATTGGGAAGGAACATTATTTACACAAAGTATAACTGAGATACATAAATGCATAAATAAAGCAGGCAGGCAAATATTTGAAGCACTCACTATTCACAGGTTTATATACAATCCTATACCCCATCGTGGGAGATCGAGGTGCATCCCAGCTAATCCTTAATCGATTATACCATTCATCCGAGACTTTCAGATTTTGTGGAGGAGAAAGAGGCACTAAGGGGAGAAAAAGCACATTATAAGTTATATATTTTTTCCCAAAACATCTCAGAGAAACAGCTTAATTAAATACAAGTTCTTGCTTATACTTGAGCCTTCACAACTTTGTACTCACAAGTTTTTCCTGGACCTGACAAACTGACTCCTTCCCCATCAGCATAGATTGGGGTGATCATAATTTTGTATTCAGTATCTGAGAGTAAAGGTTGAAGAAGCAAATTGTTTTGCCTCGCAGGGACCGTAACCTGGAGGGAAGAAATATTTAAAAACAAATATTACAACTGCATCGTACAATATCTTTCAGGCTTGACTGTAATAAAAACAAACAAAAAAACATGCAGAGAACACAGAACAACTTTGTGTTCAAGCATATATCTGTGTATTTTGTTATATGTGAGTTTTTCAGAACTTGATATGCCATAATTTCCAAAGTTTATTTATTTATTGTATTTATATTTATTGTTTATTTATTTATTGTATTTAAAGTTTATTTATTTATTGTATTTAAAGTTTATTTATTTATTGTATTTATTGTATTTATATTTATTGTATTATATCCTGGTAATGAGATAAAGATCTAGATTTTCAGATACAAGGATACATACATTTTCCCCATTTGTGGGTTTAGCATTCTTAAGAAAACTTCATATATGAAACAAGGCATCGCTGAAAAGATAACTAAAAGCTTGCTGGCTGCTGTCCTATTAGCCAATGAAAACATGGAAGTGTTAAACCCTTGAACCAATGAGAGTTGGCCCGTTAACAGCCAATCAGATTTCCCAGAAAGGACCAATCCGATGTCGCTATTATCGGCCAATCAGAAGTGCAGGATTAGAACCCTGCTTTTTACTTAAGGTTGTTAAAACTTTATTAAACGCCTTTATTAGTTCATAATACCCCTTCCCCCTAGGTTCCGTTTGAGGGGTGCGGTGATGTAATCCCGTAGATATGCAGGTTGTTTTAACTATCTATTAGATTTGCGCTGTCCCACCGGTTCCTGTCTGTAGTCCGGTTTCGGTGGAACATTTTTTGATTTATCTGGTACAGGAGGTTCCGCATCTTCACAGGATGACTCGGCGCCACTGATGCTGTCGTTGTTGTCCTCCGGTCTCTGCGGGCTCGCCTCCGTTGAGGTATTACTCTGTGGCGAGGCAACCCCCATTCCTGATTCTTCTTCAGGTGACACACCGGGCTGCTTGACTTCCTTCGATTTCGTCATCCAGCATCTCGAATTCGGTTCCCTCGACATCCCCTCCCCCCTCAGCTTGAGGGTCACAGGAGTCGTGAGAACTGGGTTGCAACCTAGAGCGAAGCTGATCTATATGGCATTTCCATATTTTCCCATCCCTTGTTTGTATGCAGTACGATCTGGGCCCGGTGGCTTGGGTTACGGTTGCTTTGACCCACAACGGTTCGCCAGAAAGATTTTTAGTGAAGACTAAGTCGCCTTCCTTGAATTTGCGGCACTTTCCGCTAGATCCACAGGGTTTCTCTGGTGCGTAGGCCGGGTGGAGATGGTCGAGGTGGGAGCGAAGCCTGCGTCCCATCAAAAGTTCAGCTGGCGTTTTGTTGGTTATGCTGTGTGGGGTGATGTGTTGGAGTAGGAGTATTCTGTTCAGTTTGTCGTCAATGTCCCCATGGTCCATCTTGTGGAGAGTTTTTTTAAGAAATTGGACCATGCGCTCGGCCCTTCCATTGGCCGCAGGGTACACCAGCGAGTTTAGCACATGGCGGATGCCCTGGTCCACTAAGTATTGTTCGAACGCCAGGGCCATGAACTGGGGTCCGCTATTGGAGACTAAAATGTCTGGCAGGCCATGTGTTGCGAATAGTTTATTTAATTTGCGGATGACTGAATCGGTTGTAGTAGTCTTCATCTTGTGGATTTTGAGCCAGTTGGAATAGGCATCCACTGTTAGGAGGAACGTATGTCCCTTAGTAGGTCCCGCAAAGTCAATGTGGATGCGGGAACACGGCCCCCGGGGGGTTTCCCACTCCGTTGGAGTTGCTCTAGGTGGGGCACTGCTGACTTCTTGGCACTTTAGACAAGTCTTCACCCAGGCTTCGATCTACTTATCGATGCCTGGCCACCACACGTAGCTTCGTGAGAGCGCTTTCATACGCACGATGCCTGGGTGACCGTCATGCAATGCTTTCAAAACTGCTCATTGTAACCGCTCTGGGACGACGACTCTGTCTCCCCTTAAGATTGCATGACAGACCTTGGGTGGGAGGAGGGATCGTCTCATTTCAAAATCTGTTAAGCTTGGATTTCTGCTATTGTTTTTTAATGTACTTCCTGCCTCAGGAAAATGAAAATTTGGACCATCCATTTTCAGTAATATTACTCAAAGGAATTTCTGGAGACTAAAAAGAAAGAGTTATGCATTGCCAATCTGTGATCCAGGTCAGAAATTCCATTCATGAGAATAGTTGTTTAAAAAGCCCGTATGGGAGAGTGGATTCGTATTTACAACAATGAGGTTTGCTTAACAACTGCCATAAAAAATGGTAGAAAGTTGGGTCTGTTCATGTGGTGCTTCAACTTATGACTGCAATGACTTAGGACCAGGATTCTTGGTCATAAGTCCAGGACTCCCTTTGAAAATGAATTGATTCTCCACTGCACATATAGCAATAGCACTTAGCATTAGAACTTAGACTTATATACCACTTCATAGTGCTTTACAGCCCTCTCTAAGCAGTTTACAGAGTCAGAAACTAGGTCTGCATTTTACCAACTTCAGAAGAGTAGAAATGAACTTTGAGCCGGTGAGGATCGAACTCCTGGCAGTGAGCTGAGTTAGTCTGTAATTCTGCAATCTAACCTTTGTGCCACCATGGCTCTTAGTATAAAAATCATTCATATAAAATTATTCTCTCTCATAGAATATACTACAAACTGCTCTTATACAAAGAAACTCATAAGCATGATGCCCCCGCAAAATGTTCCTCTTCCTTTGACCAACCAAAACACAAAATGGAAGAAGACATAGAAAGGATGCAGAAAGAAAAGTAGAAGGAGTAGCTGTGCAGGAAGAGAAGGAAAAAGAAAGTCGGAAAGCTGGATGGTGAGAAGGAAAGCAAAAAGACAACAGGGGAAAGGAAGAAAAACTAGAGAAATCCTCTTTAGCTATTACAAAATGGGTGAAAATCCACTGAGAAAAGTAGCTACTCCAAGGAAATGTTTAACTGTCAAAGGCTTTCATGATTTTGAGCAGAGATGTTAACACGTATTTTGCATATCTGGGCCACTCCACTTATTTCCATAAGTTTCTTATCTTCCGAGCAGTGAATATAACACATCCCTCCCTCCCCCATTCACAAGTAATTATGTTGAGAGGAAAACAGACTGCAATGAAAGCATGCTATGAAATTATCCTGATGTTCACCGGAGGAGAGAAAAAATCCCTTTATGCAATGACTTCCTAGGTCATGTATTTATCGAACATACTTCCTAGAGATTTGACTTCTTTAACCCAGGGGTGTCCAACCTTGGTAACGTTAAGCCTGGAGGACTTCAACTCCCAGAATTCCCCAGCCAGCTTTGCTGGCTGGGGAATTCTGGGAGTTGAAGTCCTCCAGACTTAATGTTACCAAGGTTGGACACCCTTGCTTTAACCTGTCTCCTATGCCCCCAAAATCCAAAGATTTGACATAGCCACCAAGAAAATCCAACTTTTCTTCTTGGGATCAAATAATGGAGGTAGAGCTGAGAAAAAGGCCTCTCTCCCAGATTGTGAAACTGGGCAGGTTCCGATGAAACACGGCTTCTTTCAAATAGTTGTAAGCGGGCTTCCCATGTGTAACCTTTTTGAATTGTGTCCAGAAAGTAAGGGAGGGGCCAGTGAAGCTGCTATAAGACAGAAATGGCAGGCTGAGAAGATTGAATCAACAGCTTGGCCAGAATTCAAATCATTTTATGGTGTATAGTAATCTTTAAATCTTTCAGTCCTTGTTCCTCGTTGTAATTTCCTTCCAGCTTTCTCATGCCCAGTGGCCTGAAATGCTTTCATCTATTTATTTCATGTCTCCATCAGAGAGATTCTCAAGGTGGATAGCAACCATTTGCGAAGTATTAAATCAACAGATGAAAGCAGACAGGACCCTTCATTCATCATGATTTCTCCTCTAAGCCACGAACATTTTTTCTATCCTCGCTGTCCCTATTTCAAAACAAGTCCCTCTTTTTTTCCAGATCTCTTCTTAAAGCCATGGATTATGAGTTTAACCCATTAAACCTCACCCCTAAACGACCCAGAATGGGTAGGCATAATGTTATGCAATCATATTCATCACTGACAACCTTGGCCACGATGGGGCTGCAAAGTGGGAATCCTGGAAGTTGAAGTCCACTCATCTTCAAGTGCAAGATTTTTGGAGAACCATGATGGGGAGGCAAAATTGGGTCAGGTCTATGAGCACAGCAAGTGTTAACCTACCATGCTCTCCATGTGAATGGAGAATCCCCCACCTCCTGCTTGCAAGAGGAAAAGGGGTTTGTTGAACTTTGTGTTCACCAAATGGCACAAGATACCATCTCATTGTCCATTTAGAATCTAGCAGAAGAAAAGTCCTGCTCAACTTTTCATATCAACCCTTTGATATTTGCCAACACAACATGTCCCCACCCTCTTTATTACAAATAGTCCTCAATTTACTGCACAATCATTTAACAGATTTAATAGATTAACAGACAGTTGGAAGGGACCTTGTAGGTCATCTAATCCAACACCCCACCCAAGCAGACACTACACCGTTTCTGACAGATGGCAGTCCAGTCTCTTCTTGAAGGCTTCCAATGATGAAGCTGCCACAACTTCCAAAGGCAACTTCTGTTCCATTGGTTGATTGTTCTCACTGTCAGAAAGTTTCTCCTTATTTCCAGGTTAAATCTCTCCTTGTTCAGTTTCCATTCATTATTCCTTGTCTGGCCTACAGGTGCTTTAGAAAATAGCTTGACCCCTTCCTCCTCTCTGTGGCAGCCCCTCAAATATTGGAAGACTGCTATCATGTCTCCCCTGGACCTTCTCTTCACTAGACTAGCCCAATTCCTGTAACTGTTCTTCATATGCTTTAGCCTCCAGTCCCCTAATCATCTTGGTTGCTCTTCTCTGCACTTTTTCTAGAGCCTCAACATCTTTTTTATAACGTGGTGACCAAAACTGGATGCAGTACTCTAGGTGGAGTCTTACTAAGGCTTTATAGAGTAGGTATTAGTACCTCCCTTGATCTTGATTGTATCCCTGTTAAGGCAACTTAGGATTTATTTAGCAGCTGTTTGAAAGGTATTGGAAAAGTGACTTCCGACTGGTTCTCCCACCTATGACCATTGCAGCATCCTCACAGCCACATGATCAGAATTTGAGCACTTGGCAACTAGCATGTATTTACGATGTCATGTGCTTCTCATTTGGGACTTTCCAAGCTAGTTTCCTACAAGCAAAGCCAACACAGGAAAGCCAGATTCAATTAAAATTCATTTAATAACTGCAGTAATTTGCTCAATCACCATGGCAAAAAAAAAGTGGTCAAATCAGGTGTGATTCACTTAAGAACCACCTAACTTAGCAACGAATACTCTGACCCCAATTACAGTTGTAAATTGAGGACTAACTATATATTCCTATTGATTTTAAATTGTAAGCCCAGGGTCCTAGTTAGTTTTTGGCTTATGAAATTGCACAATGCATTCAGTATTGGTGGAATATATCATTTTACACAGATAAGTAAATGATACTAGCAAACTGAGGCTTATATTATATAGGCAATTGATACTTATCACGTGGAGAATGTTCCCTTTGATTCCAAGTTACGAATAACTCTTTAAAAGTCCAAGCTAAGCTTTAAACCAGTTATCTGTCAGGCCATCATCCTTACCATTTCCTCCCCATGACCACCGTCAGCCTTCATATATGTCACCCTGAAATGGGAAACACTGAGGTCCGTAATGTCCCATTTGACTTTCAAACTTGAGGTAGTTTCATCTTCGACCATGAGATTTTTTATTCCTGTCCGAAAGACTACAAGAGCAACAGACACTTTACACAGCTTTAAATCTTTTGAAGCATCCAGTCTGGATATCAAAGGATACTTACATTTCTTCCCCATTCCAGTGAACTATTTTACAGCAAATCATAAAATGCAATCATTCTAAAAATTCTAAGCATCTTTGCTCAGAGTAAAGATAAAGGTTTCCCCTGTCCAGTTATGTCCAACTGTAGAGGGTGATACTCATCTCCGTTTCTTAGACAAGGAAGCCAGCATTGTCTAAAGCAGGGGTCTCCAACCTTGGCAGCTTTAAGACTTGTGGACTTCAACTCCCAGAATCCCTCAGCCAGCTTTGCTGGCTGAGGAATTCTGGGAGTTGAAGTCCACAAGTCTTAAAGTTGCCAAGGTTGGAGACCCCTGGTCTAAAGACTGTTCCATAGTCATGTGTCCAGCATTACTATATGCCAAGGCACACGGAATACAGTTACTTTCCCACCAAAGTGGTAGCAATAGCAATTATACTTATTTGCTGCTTCACAGTGCTTTGCAGCCCTCTCTAAGCAATTTACAGAGTCAATGTCTTGCCCCCAACAATTTGGGTCCTCATTTTACTGACCTCAGAAGGATGGAAGTCTGAGACAACCTTGAGTCTGGTCAGATTTGAACTGCTGAACTGCAGGCAGCTGGCAGTCAGCGGAAGTAGTCTGCAGTGCTGCATTCTAACCACTGCACAACCACGGCTCTTAAGTGGTACCTATTTATCTACTCACATTTGCATGCTTTCAAACTGTTAGGTGGGCAAGAGCTGGGGCAAGGCATGGGAGCTCACCCCATTGCATGGCGTTCAGGTCTCAAACCAAGACCTGCAGCTTTCCAGGCTGACAATCTCAGCATCTTTAACCACTGAGTCATCGTAACCCCTTGGTCTGAGTAATGTTAATGAATCACTTCTTGACTTACATATGTGTTCATTTTTTAAAATATATTTTGTACCTGCTGTTGTAGGCTGAGTAGTAGTAGTACTTTCTGTAGTAATAGTAGTAACTTCAGTAGTCAGTATTTCAACTGGAAAAAAGCAACACAACAAGCATGTTTTCAGACAGAATTCCATACTAACAACAGCTCCTATATGTTTCTTGTGTAGGTATATCTATATGGCATACTGATGCAGAATATTGTGACTGGAGAAGATAAAGTCAGGTTGAACTGAAATGAAAGCAAAATCGGGACTAACTGGCAGAATTTTAAAAGAAAGAACTCAAGATAGAGCTATATTAGAAGGAGAGAGTTGAGCTATTTCCAGGATGATCAAATTTCACTAATAAAGGAGAATATTTGTAGCTCAGGATTGACATGAGGAGTCCTTGGTGCTCTCTGATCGTGCTTGTTTTCTTGCAGATGTTGTATTACCCAAACTAGGTAACATCAACAGTTCTAATGATCAGACTAGTACCCAAACTAGGTAACACCATCAGATTAGACTGATGATGTTACCTAGTTTGGAAAATGAAACGTCTACAAGAAAACACACAAGCTCAGAGTGCACCAAGGAGGACTCCTCAGATCAAATTTCAACTCAGCATCTCTTCTGAATGTTTAGACCAATGATGGGATTAAAAAAATTTTACTACCAGTTCTGTGGGTATGGTTTGGTGGGCGTGGTGTAGCTTGGTGGGCGTGACTTGGTGGGCGTGGCAGGGGAAGGATACTGCAAAATCTCATTCCCTCCCCAACCCACTAGCCTGCTTTCCAGCTCTGTTCTCCTGCAACAAAAGAAGACCCAAATCTACTGGGACTTGGGAGGCAGAGAATAAATGGGGCAGGGCCAGTCAAGGGTGGTGTTTGCCGGCTCTCCAAACTACTCAAAATTTCTGCTAACAGTTCTCCAGAACTGGTCAGAACCTGCTGAATACCACCTCTGGTTTAGACTAGCATTCTCAACCTGGTCCCCTTGAAGATAGGTAGATTTCAACACCCAGAATCCCCCAACCAGCCATGAAACATCTCTTCAGACAAAGTAGATTACATTTCAGTAGCCAAATGAACATAAATGAACATACTGTTCTATATATCAGGACTTCAAGTAAGAAGACAGAAGTACCAGATACTTCTGAGCATTGGCTTTTTAAAGTAAAGTATATACTGAGAAATATATAGGAAGGATAACCATAGTATTTCTCATCTTACGTGTGCTCCCAAGTACAGCAACAACATCGCTTTCACTTTCATCATCAAAGAGGGCCACCAAGGACACCTCGTATTCCATATCGGGCAGCAAGCCTTCAATTTCATATGTGTCCACATCTCCACTTAAGATGATCTGAAACAGATAGAATGGGAGGTTTAGAAGGCAGAGAAGTGAATTATACTTCTTTTGGAACCTGCCCGGGTATACCTAACTCATTTTCCACATTCGAGAAACATTGAGAAATGTTCTTCTGAACGAATTGATCTGCATTGAATAACCATTAAGCATGCTCATTCTTCATTTAGCTCCTTTAGTTGCTGACTCTCTAAATTTGTGCTTATTATTTATTTATTAAACACATATACATAGCTGCCCAATTCACACATAGGTGATTCCAGATTTTTTTTTTTTACAAAATTTGCTGTATAATAAAAATCAATTTTAAAAGCCCCCATCCAGAGTAGCAACAGCACAATCAAATCAGTCATGCTCCAGTTCCATTCGTAGTCCCCAGGAACACTGAAAGTCATATGTTAAGGGCCTTTTGGAAAAGCAACAGGGTAGGAGCCAACCATACCTTGGGAGAAGGTACAAAATACTTGTGCAAATATTCCTTGAGGCATTTTCCTCAAAGAATTTCTCTTGGCACTGCTTTGGCTTCATAAGGAGCCAGGCAAATGAGTTTTTAAGTAGAGTATAAGCAAAAGAGAGACAGTTTGGTCTTTTTGTTGAGACGCCACACTACAAAGTGGGAGACTGTGAATTCTAGTACCACCTTAGACATGAAAGCCAGGTGAATGACTTTGGGCCAATCACCAGGAGACCATGAGTTCTAGTCCCACCTCAGGCATGAAAGCCAGCTGGGTAACTTTGGGCCAATCACAAGGAGGTGCTGAATTCTAGTCCCGCCTTTGGCATGAAAGTCAGCTACATAACTTGGGGCCTGTCTCTCTCTCTCAGCCCAAGTCACCTCACAGGGTTGTTGTTATGCAAAAAATAGGAGGAGGAATGTGTGTTGAATACAGTATATTCGTTACCTTGAGTTATTTGTAAAACTAATAAAAATAGGATACAATTCTATATATATTAAAGCGAAATACCACTCACGCATCATCACAAAATTTCCAGAACTGTAAAGCCTACAAATTTGAAATTTGGCACATATGTTCCTCTTGGCTTCTAGGTGCTCACTAAGAAAGGATTTTTCAAAATGACCATCAGAGCATTAGTAATTCATGTATTATTATTAACATGCTCTGAGGCTAAGGAGTTCTACTCCCCCTCCCCACCTGAAAAGAAATCTGTTCCAAATGCAAAACACAAGCAGAGGAGAGGAGTTTCAGCTTTAGTTTCACAGCACCAAGCACCTTTAGTACAGAACAGTTGAGCTAAACCACGCTCAGGCTCCTTGCTGTCTCCTTCTTGCTCACACAGCAAATACTGTTTCAGTTTCCAAACAGCTCTCAACTCTCTCACATACTGACAGGATGCTAGAATACCGATGGATGCTGGTAGGCAGAATTTTTTTCCCTTATTTTCCACCCCCAAAATTAAGCCCGACCATGTAGTTTCGTAGTGAAGCACGGGTATCGAGCTAGTAAATAAATAAATAGACAATCAATTGCTTGCATGCTTTTCACAAACGTACTCCTCTATTTCTATCATGACGTCTACTGAGACTCTGCTTCTTAAAATGCGCAAAACACAGTCTGTCAGCAGCAGTTCAGCTTGCTATACGAAAAAGCATGTAAGGGCAAGAAACATCATTACCTCGTCAGCTTCTTCGCCAGCCAATGGGATCCATGCTAGACGGTAAAGAGCCACATCAGAGGATGGTGGCTTCCAGGTTACGGTTAAACTTTCAGTGGATACTTCAATAATTTCCAAAAATTCAGGTGATGGAACTTTCTCTGCAAGATAAAAGAAAAAAAACCTGAAGGATTCCAAATGTGTCTGGATCAAGTTAACTTTGTTCCCTAAACATGATATCTGAAATTGCTTCCAACTCTATGGAATATAAACAGACACAGTAAACTTTCTACAGACTTTTTAAAAGTTAAACTGATTGGCCAATTATAATTGCGCATATATTACTGTACTAAAAGCAATGTTCATGAAACAATGAGGATTTACAGGTCGTCCTCAATTTCCAAAATATTCATTGCTAAGCAAGACAGCGGTTAAGTGAGTTGTACCCCCATTTTATTACCTATTTTGCTACGGAATCACTGCAGTTGTTCAGTGAATCACGTGGTTGTTAAATGAATCTGGCTTCCCCTGTTGACTTTTGCTTGTCAAAGGCCAGCTGGGAAGATTAGAAATCGTGACCCCAGGACACTGCAATTGTCATAAATGCATGCCAGTTGCCAAGTGCCTGAATTTTGATTACATGACCATAGGGATGCTACAAGAGTTGTAAGCATGAAAAGCTATCATAAGTCACGTTTTTCAGTATCATTGTTGTAAGTTCGAACAGTCACTAAATGAACAGCTGTAAGTCAAGGACTACCTATATAGAAAAAAAGTTGAAAATTAGAAACCGACTTGTTTTCTGCAATTGCAACCCTGAATTCTATATATTCTCTTCTGTTGGAATAAGTTATTTGCATTTTTCCCTTTTTTCTGAAATCAGAAATAAATCAGAGGATGGCAAAATCCTTCTAAGCGGCTCTTTTATTTCTTCCTTGAGATGCTTAAAAGTTCTAAAACGTAATCAAATTATGTTTGTAATTTTTCTTTTTAAAAAGCCTCTGCAATCAGAAAGTAAAGTCTGCACTATTCTTACTATTAACCTTCTCATCACTCCTTATCACCCATCCCCTCCCACTTGTGACTGTATGACTGTAACTTTGTCGCTTGTATCCTTACGATTTATATTGACTGTTTCCTAGTATGATTTGATTGCTTATTGTACCCTATGCCTATCATTAAGTGTTGTACCTTATGATTAACTCTTGATGAATGTATCTTTACTTTTAGGTATACTGAGAACATTTGCACCAAGACAAATTCCTTGTGTGTCCAATCACACTTGGCCAGTAAAGAATTCTATTCTATTCTATTCTATTCTATTCTATTCTATTCTATTCTATTCTAATATCTTTGTGAAGAATCTATGAGGTGTTTGGCTGTATCTACATAATTTGTTCAGGAACTGGCACAACATAACTTGACTTCAAGCATGCTGCATTCAAATTTCTCTTTCTTCTTGTAGCAGCCCAACTTTAACCAAGATATTGGGCCATGTTTTCATCTGCATTTGTTTTCAATAATATAAGGTTTCCAAGCTGTCAAGTGTATAAATTGAGAGCTATAATCTCCTTTTCTTAAGAAAATATGAATAAAACCAAATGTTCCTTCCAAAAGAGTAGAACAATATTGGGACTATAGCTAGACTGCTTTCAAAAATGCAGCAAGACTTCTGCTGGCAGGCCCAAGAAGGTCCCACAATCCATCTGCACTCTGATTCAGGTGACCCTGAGGATACAGATAAATCCCCAAGGGGCCTCAACGATTCCCAGTGAACGAATGACTGATCTTCAGAGTGCAAATGACTAGATGACTGCAAAGAATACCAATCCTTCTGTTCCATACCATTCAGTTGGAATGGAAGAAGCTTCTTGGATGAGAAGCAAAATGTTTTCAAGGGGAAGAAAAACCCAGAAAATCCAGTTGTCTTTTGGAAAAGAACTCTTGGGAGAACTATGACCTGGACGATAGAGAATCTCCATAGACATGCAACAAGACTTACTTGTGCTAAAGCTGCCCGTCAGTGGCTCAGACTGACCCTCGCTATAGAGGGAGAAAACGGCTACAGTATATTCAGTGAGAGATGTCAAGCTCTTCAAAATATGTTCTGACACTTGATCAACTTCTTCCTACATCCCAGAGGCGACAGGAATGAGAAAAATGATTACAAATCCACATCTACATGAGGATGGAAAATTCATATCTACGTCAAAAATAGAAAAGAGGCTTGGTCTAATTCTTCACCCAGAGATTTCTTCACAGTTGAAAAAGAAAACTCAGGTTAGAGACTCCAGGCTGCATCAATCAGCATCTTGTGAATTTCCCATCTTATAGAAAGGAACAATCTGTTTGCTCCCCTTTAGCTAAATGGAAAGGAGGAGCAGAGAAAAGGGGGCAGGTGCCAACAGGGATGGATGGAATCAGAGTGTTATACAAATCACTACCGGTAGTCCTTGATCTTTTGCCCACAGCTAAGCCCCAAATTTCTGTTGCTAACCGAGACAGTTGTTAAGTGAGTTTTTCCCCATTTAGTGACCATTCTTGCCATAATTGTTAAGTGAATCACTGCAGCTGTTTCGTTAGTAACAGGGTTGTTAAGTGAACCTGGCTTCCACATTGACTTTGCTTGTCAAAAGGTTGTTAAAGGTGATCACATGACATTGGGACACTGCCACCGTCATAAATACATTGTGGCTTGGATTGTGATACAAGCCCCCACCATGTTGCATATGTTGACAGTCCAAGGGACACCACTGCTAGAAGGGCAAACTTGGCTGAGCTTGTCGATTTTATCCAAAAGGAGAAAAGAAAGGAAGGAATTACTCTGCTGAACACCTGAGCATTTACAGACCAGATGCCCTTCCTGATGCCTACACAGAGTTCACAGCAGATAGACTTTTTTTTTTTCCTGTGAACCCTGGGAGAGAAACATCTGCTGCTACCTAGGCCCAAACTCCCAACCTTCCAAGTGGGAGGCAAGCGTCTTTTTCATTAAGGCACCATGGCACTTATCATTATTCCACACTAAGCTTAAAAAAAGAAGAAAAAAAACCCCAAATATCTCCTCTTTCACAACAGTGAATTCAGCAGCTCCATATGAAATGGACAGGAGAAAACAGCGAACGTGGTGGTGATCAGCCCCACAGCACCCACAGCATATACATCAGTTAACTGGAATGAAGGCATTTCTTTAAGAAGACTTGAAGTGCCACAAGTGAACTGGACTGTCCTGTTTATGCTAGCCAAGAGGAAACACGTTATTTCTGATAAAATTCAGATGGCGATCGCCTTCCAACAGCCATGGGGGTGGGCTAAGGATGACATCATCCACTACACCCAAACTGATTGGTGGTTCATCCTCTCATCAGGATAACCAGAAAGTGTGGGTTAGCCCTAAAGTTAATTGAGTGGGTGCTGATGTCAGCATGATACAATCACCCTTGGCCCAGGTATTCAAACAGGACCATGATGTCAGAGACCATCAGTCAGCCTAATGGGCTGAGGGGAAAAAAATAAACAGAACAACCCCAGGACATGTGTTTGTTATTTTTGTTTTGTTTTAAAAGTGCCCCAAAAGGAATATATCTGTTTATGAGCCAAACAGCTGTTCCTCAATTTTCTTTAAAAAGGGTTATCCTACCTATCAGCTTCACCTGATGGGAGGGGAAAAAATGGCTGCAAGTTAAAATGGACTCTGGGGGAAAAAAATATGCATTGGAATATTTATAATATTCTGGACAGGCCAGATGGAGATCTTATTCCCCTGGTCCAGTGGCCGCATGCTTCCAATTCAAGATTCTCTAGTCATTTCCTGTTTCACGTAGGCTGGGAGAACCAGCTGCTTCAGTTACTAGAGGTGAAGATAGGTTGAGAGCTAGAAAGAAATCTAGATTTTCTTTTTTCTTTATTAGAAAGCCATTTTTCCCAAGGCAGAAATGGTGAAACTGTCAATAAACAACTCATATCTATTACACAAGAACAGTTTTTTCCTGAACACCATCACTCTGCTAACAAATAATTCCCTCAACACTGTCCAACTATATACAAATACATTTACAAATAGCACTACTACTACTATTAATCTTCTCATTGTTCCTTATCGCCCATCCCCTCCCATTTGTGACTGTATGACAGTAACTTTGTCATTTGTACTGACTGTTTCCTAGTATGATATGATTGCTTATTGTACCCTATGACTATTATTAAGTGTTGTACCTTATGATTCTTGACAAATGTATCTTTTCTTTTATGTACACTGAAAGCATTTGCACCAAGACAAATTCCTTGTGTGTCTAGTCACACTTGGCCAAGAAAGAATTCTATTCTATTCTATTCTGTTCTGTTCTGTTCTGTTCTGTTCTGCTTTGCTCTACTCTACTCTCTACTCTACCCTATTCAAAGCACAAGAAGCATAAAGTGAGCCTCTTGTTATACTGTGAAAATGGCCAGAGGAAAAGGCATTGTGTTTAAACCCACAAGGGTCTAAAACAGGGGCAACAGGCCTGTTGCATCTTGTTACAGCTACAAAGATTCTTTACAAGCTGTGTCATGTTGAAATTCTGGAAAGCCTCAGCCACTTTCTTGCCAGGGGAAGGAGAGAGCCAGACAGGCAGGGAATGGAGAGATGTATGTGCCAAGGATTATAAATAAATGTTGATTGAAAAAGATGTAGATCTATATCAGCTTGGATGAGGAGTTTGCACGGATGGAGTGTTCTCAGAATTTATAGCAGTGAGGACTGCCTTGGGTAGGTGTTGTTCAGCCTCAGCAACCTAAGGATGTGTGGACTTCAATTCCCAGAATTCCACAGGCAGCCTTGAAGTCCACCTACCTCACGGGTGTCAAACTCGCCACCTTACGTTGCTGTTACGCGACATATCGTGATGGTTTTTCCCTTCACGGAGCTGAGATGGGTGTGGAGCATCTGGTCCGTGGGCTGCCAGTTTGACACTCCTGACTTAATTTAAAGTTGCTAAGGTTGAGCAACATTGAACTAGAGAGTCTAGGACATGGGTGTCAAACTCACACGTCATGTTGCTGTCATGTGATGTTTCACAATGTTTTCCCCCTTCACGGAGCTGGGTGGGCGTGGCTGGTGCACAACTCATCTAGCCCGTGGGCCACCAGTTTGATATCCCTGGTCTAGGATTATAAGCTTGGGGCCACTAGACCAGGGGAGTAAGATCTCCATTCTGGTCTGCCCAGAACATTATAAATATTTCAGGGATTTCATCCTAGAAAAACAACCCATGCATATTTTTCCAGAGTCCATTTTGTTTGCTGCTATTTTTCCATCTCATCAGTTGAACCTGTATCATTATTTCTATCTGTCCATCCATCCAGTCATTCATCCCTCCATCTAGCCATTATCCCAGAAGGCAATAATAAATTAATTCTTTTTGTTTTTTAGCAAATTAATTCTTTATGTGCTGAGAAAAAAACATGGACATGTCCATTTAGACAACGGTAAGTCAAGTTTCATTTAAAGAAGACTGCCTTTTCTTTTCTTAGCATATTATACCATTTATATTGAATAAAACAAACATTTAAAGAAAAGCACCTCAAATCCTACATGATGGTTGATTGTAAAGCACAAAATTACTTCGCCATGCCATTGCTTGGAAAGAGAATATGAAAAATGGGAGGTGGGAAACTAATGGCTTGAATAATTAAAGAAGAGATTTTAAAAAAATGAGCCATATGCAAAATATAACAAAAACAATGTACTTATGTAGGGAATTCAAACTTCATTGAAGAGGAAGCTACAAATGCTTTCTCAAACCTTTGAGATGGACCTGTTTACCCCCCTTTGATAACCATTCTTAACCAAAGAAGTTAATCTAACTGCTATTATATGAGTTATTGCCAGACTTGGGCGGGGGGGGGGGGGGCGAGAATATTGGTTCCACAGAATAGTTCTGTTTTAAAGTTCTTCCTGTTTATTCTTTTAAAAATCTGCTTACCTCATTAGTTTCGGTCCCATCTGTCTTAACGTACATAATGCGATAGCCTTTGACCTTTGGGGAAGCTGGATCCCAAGCTATTTTGGCTGAGTTGTGATCCACATTTGAAAACTTCAAATTTCTTGGTGGACTTAAAGGCACTTGAAAATGGAAATGAATCCGTATTACAAATAATATCTTTCTTTTTCGGTCAGTCGACCTATTGTGATATATGGCTTCCAGTTGACATTAAGCATACAACACTATGTGTTTGATATAAAATCTGATCATGTTCAATGCAGTGCTCTCACCCAAGAAAATTCACATTGTATGGCTATTGGTGGGATTTTGTCACGTGTATGGCTTGAGTTATAGAGTTTGTTACGTCTGTAAATATGCTAGACTTTACAGCAAACTAAAGCCCAGGGGTGGACTTCAATAATTTTAGCAATGAGTTTTATGCCCGGTTGCTGGGTGGGTGTGGCTTAGACAGCCTCCTGCACCATGGTGGTGGGGGGTGTTTTTGCCTTCCCTAGGCTCTGGAGGCTTTCCTTGACCGGGTGAGTGAAAATGGCCTCCGGAGGCTCTCGGGAAGCCAGAAACGGACTTGTTTCCAGCCTTCCCGAACTTCCAGGAGGCCCGTTTTTCACCCTCCCCATGTTGTGAATGCTCCAATAATGGAACATTAAGAAGAGATTGGACAACTGTTTTTCTGAAATGGTATAGAGTTTCCTGAGCAGTGGGACAGCAGGTTTCCTGAGCAGGGAATTTCCTAAGCAGGCAGTTAGACTGGAAGACCTCCAAGGTCCCTTCCAATTCTGTTATTCACTCAGAAACAATGAGAACTTCTTAAATATTTCAAGAAGTTCACTTGGAACGATTCTATATTCTAACACCTTCTTCTCCGTCCCCAATTTGGCCCTACATCGGATTATCTCAAATCCTTCCAAATTCCCCCATTTCCTGCTTTCCATGAAGGCTCAGTTCCTACCCATGTTTTTTTTTTTATTCAGGAGACTGAAATCCATTCTACTCCATGTTAACTGTATCTCTGTTTCTGCGAAAATCAATTTGGTGGTCAATTCAACATCCCAGTTTACATTAATAAGCATCAAAAGGTAAACTCTCCTATCCCACATGTCACAAAACATTCCAGGGTTAGAGGCAGTGGTGTATTAACCATTAAGCAGACTAAGCACATGCTTAGGGCATCAGGCCCAAAGGGGGTATCACAAAAACCTTTATGTAGCCTAAGATTGCCTTCGTTTGTACAGTATGTACAAAGGAGAGGGGCACAAAGATTTGTCAGTGCTTAGGGCACCAGTGAGCCTTAATTCACCACTGGTCAGAGGTAAAAACATCTAAGAATGAAAAAAAAATTGTCCACAATCATTATGCTTCCTGCAATAACTCAGTTTTCTGCTTGTTCCATACTAGCAGGCTTGTAGGCCTGCATTCCTATTGGTCCGGAAAAGCCGGGCCGTGATTGGACAATACTAAGCGTTCTGATTGGTTCGTGACCTGTATTAGATTCATACATTCAGTTCTTTACAAGACAAACATACAACTCAGTTCTCACAGTATGCATCTACGTGTGGGGAAACAGTGAATGCTTGACAATTTGAATTAAAGGAAACCTAGCCAATATGGAAAAAATCACTCTCAAACACAGTTTTCCAAAGCTGTTATAAATTATGTTTTAAAAGTGGTACTGACACATGAACACATGTTGTATGCTTAAACTATGAACTATTTTAATATGGAAAGTTTGGATCCCTTCATAGCATTTCTAGCCACACACACAAAAAACCCAATGAAAAGATAGTACAGCCATTTTTTTCCACTGGAATTTAGCAAAGCATGAAGTGTTGTATGAGTATACATATTTTAGAGAAATTGTACCCATCTTGTGTTAGTCTGCACCTCTAGAATTCCCATTCAGTTATCTGAGAATTCTTGAATTTGAAATCTTACAACTCTTGAAAGTGTCATGATATGAAAACAAACATTAAACTTTAAAATGTTAAAGATTGGGATGTAAAGAACAGGCTGCAGTTAAAATTCAATGGAATTAAAACAGATGTTATCTCACATCTATTTTAGGTGGGAAGCAAAGAAGGTATTTTAAAGGAAAATAAACTTCAAGAAACTTAAAAACCTGTTGGACTTCAAAACTCTAAGGAAGAATAGTCCACTGAAGTCCCTTTCTATACATGATAATAATCAGTTAATAACAAGTTGTCATAGAAATACAAGCACCATGCGAAAGGGACACAGTTGATCTTCATGTTCCTTCCTAAACAATGCTCTAGTGACTAAGGTAGGTATTCTAAAAGGTAGTTGTGTCTGATTCCAAGGTATGGTGTTTATCTCTGTTTCTTGGCCAAGGGAGCCAGCATTGTCCAAAGACAATTTCCAGGGTCATGTGGCCAGCATACTTCAAAGGTGCATGGAATGCCATCACTTTCCCACCAAAGTGGTACCTATTTATCTACTTGCATTTGCATGCTTTCAAACTGCTAGATGGGCAGGAACTGAGGCAGGTAATGGGAGCTCTCATTGAGTGGCGCTTGGGTCAAAGTGAAGTTGCTGTTCATAGTGCTGTTCCCAAACAATGCCTGTGGGGATTATTATTCTACTAAAGTTTAAAGGCGTTGTTTTTCAGTCTCAGAAAGCCTTTCCAGAATTTACTCCTGAGACAAGTATAAACACATAAAAACCACTTGCATGTTGTTTCTTGTCCTGTAAGAGGATCACTGGCTTCTTCTCCAAACATTGCATAAACGGTGACTGTATAGTCTGTGTTGGGTAGCAGACCCTCAAGTTCAACATGTGTGGAGCTCACTCCAATTTTCATCTGTAAAAAATAGCAATAAAAAAACCACTTAGACTTATATATCACTCCATAGTGCTTTACAACACTCTCTGGGTGGTTTACAATCTCAGCACATTGCCCCTACAATCTGTGTCCTCATTGTATTGACAAGGATGGAAGGCTGAGTCAACCTTAAGTTGGTCAGGATCAAACTCCTGGCTGTGAGCAGAGTTAGCCTGCAATACTGCATTCTAACCCCTGTGCCATCACAGTGATTAGAATGCAGTATTTTAATGTGAGTTCATTATTTTAAAAATATGAAATAGTAGCATATATGAGTAGAAGATGAAGAACTTTTTCAGGACACAGAATAATTTCTGTCAAAGTAAGAAAAACAGGATTTGTGATATTAACAAGGGATTGATTCATACCACTATGTCCTGCCTGAGGATGATTTGCACAAATTAGTACTATAATGGCTTGATGGGCAGCTGTCCAATTTGTGAGAAATCCTAGAATATCAAAAACCAGCAACTGAAACCTAGTCCAAAAGGCAGAAATGTAGAACTGGGATTGCCACAATTACACAAGTCCCTTTGTACTTTCATATAATCTTCTCCATAACATTTGATCAGCTATCCTTAAAATATATAATACTGTAAATTTCACATTTGCTACTATTAATTACTGTTAATAATTTTGAGTCAGAAAAGTTTCAGATCTATAAAAAGAAAAGACACAATTGATTTTATCACCCTTACTATACATGTTATTGGTAGAGCATCTATTATAAAAAATTCAGAATGACACAACAGTTGCAAGTCAATAGATTCTTATGAAGTTGAAGATCTAATTCTTCAAGTCATTACAAATATATTGAACAGTACATTGACTAGGTTTACTTGAAATTTGTCTCTTGAATATGTCTTTAGACAGAGGATCTTAAGATTTTTTTATTTCAATTAATTTTCTGCAAGAGATATATGCTATATAACTTACAAAAAAACTGAATGTGTTTAATCATTCTTGATTCTCTTCTAGAATCTTACATGCCTTTTTAATACTACTTAGAATTCTCCCACTTGAACAAGCATGAACATAATTTCACACTAGAAATCAAGAGATAGGCTAGGTCCATTGTTTAATCTGTCAGAGTTTTTACCAGTTCATACTAAATACAATTTGTGTCCACACCTTAGGCAAAACTGATTTTAATTTTACTTAGGAATGTAGGACAATTTTTCTGCACACAAACATATTATATTCCACACTTGAAGCAAAGTGAAGTAGTCATTCCAAATTACACTTCTCAGAATAGTACCCTGCAGTTTGACAACATTTTAAAAATCTCTATTAGCTAAAACTCTGTTTAAAAACTAATACACATATTGTACAAAAATGCACCAAATTAGAAAAACTAATTTGCAAAAATAGTAAACTAAGCCAAATCACAAACAAAAATGTCCAGGTTTGAATAGATATGCAGCAAAATGCATTTTAGATAGAATGTAAATCTTAGCACAGAACTTTTCTTTTTAAAATCACATTCAATGCTGTGGACTTGGATGTATATTCATAGAAAAGAGCAAGCGAGAAAAAATTAAAAAACCTTTAGGGGGGAAAACATTGAAATTGGCTCTGATGTCCATCTTAAAGTCTGTATCAGCCTTTTATAAAATATATCTTGCCAAGAAACTCATAAGCAAATAATAGCTTCCTGACTTGGAGTCAATTAAACTTCCTGGGATTTTTTTTTTTTTTTTTTTTAGTCTGCTTGGTTTTGAAAAAGTGAAAGGAAAGTATTTAGCAGAAAAATGAAATTGCATTTACCTCAATGGAGTACTATTGATAAGAGAGGCCATTTTCTGTAGAGCACCTTCCATTTCGTAAGTGATTAGCAGCTATCAAAAAGGCATAGTATTATGTAGAATTGATGGGGACACTTGGATTCGAGTAAAAGATACTTCAGTGATGCTCATAGGATAATCTTTGATTCATCACTAATCTCTAATCCTTACCTAATTCAATGTCAAACCAACCACAAGGGTTCTCAGCTTCTATCAATCCCCAACTGGTTGTGATTACTGTATCTTTTTATTTGGTTCACTATTACTTCCCAAGCATCATTAACCCAAATTCTGGACAAGCTCGACCCAACCCAACAATCTCATGTAATATAAGATCTTTAGCAAATGTAATGAATGAAAAGAAGAGTTTCACATGAGTTTTGGAATCTTCTCTCTCCCTTCTGAAATATTTGTCACTCTTCATAGTTTTAGGTCCTCTACAAATGTGATCATCATTACCCTCAAATCCTCAATCCAGGCCATTAACAAACTTCTTCAACAACAGGACAGAGGCCTATGACACTCCATTGGTAGGGTGCCTATACTTTCACAGGGATAATTATTTAACTGAAAATAGGGACTTCTTAGTTTTTCAAGAATCTCAGCCCACTCTTTGAAACAGGATCCCAAGACCTAATTGATGCTATGTTCTCTCACCTCCTTTTCCTCTGCTGCTAAGCCATCAATGAGGGGTGCATACAGAATCATATAGCCAGTTGCACCAGCTACTGCCTTCCACTTTACTTTCATACTGTTGTGCGAGGCATTATACAACTCCAAATCAGATGCCATTGGCAACGCAACTGCAGATGGAAAAATACAAGAGTTACCGCCTAATTTCTACAATCTGGTCATTTTGGATAGCTAGTTAATCTGCACTTCAGCTGCAATAAATAAAATTACAAGTCTTGTTAATCTGCACATCAGCTCTCAGAGATTGGAGATGACTATTTCCAAAACACAAAATAGCAAATTAAACCATCCTTTGTTTGGAATGTGACTGAAATCAACATAGATAGCAAATCTGTGAAGTGTTAGATACTTAGATCTCAATGTTATAAAGACAAAGCCAAGTCTTGTACAGCTTTATAAAATAATAGCAGGATCTTGAATTTAGTGACATTCATTCTCCCCTGATGTAACAGAACGTCTGGATGACCTTGAGGGGACAAATGAAAGAGACGATGCCTAGGAAATAATCAGATAAAAGCAGGGGAAGACCTCAAGGACTTAGCTATCAAAGGAAGAAACTTAGGAAAGGCCAGCCCTAATTGATCAGATGGTTCAAATTGATGGTAGGACGTTTGTACCTTCAAACTTGCAAGATTCTATTAACATAGCCTTACAATAAAGTAGATTTGATTTGTCTAGTTGTGTTTCCTGTCTGATTAACTTGGGAGGGCTGATACCCAAGACCCTGGGAGAATAGCCAGGTTTTTAATAGCTTCCTGAACGTCATGAGGATGGAAATGAATTTACACAGAGATATTCTGCTAATCAATGGACAATGACAATATGGGTGTGTACCTCTGTTGAAATGGATTCATCCCTCAGAACTCAGGCACATTGTAGACAAAAGGAAGGGGGCTATTTTGGAGATATTATTGACCCCATTCTCTGAATTCTGATCAAAAATGCATTTAGCTTTATCCTTTTCCCTGTTTCTCACACCCAAGGTTTCCGTGTATTTACTTCAGCTGCTAACTGCTGCATTCTCTCAAAACTACACTTCATGCCTGAATCCATGGTGTTTTCATTTTCATTGTGTTATCTGCCAGCAAGGTCAAATATAGTATATTTTTCCACCCTCTCTCCATAACAGCATCATTTTTTCCCCTTGAAATGCTACCTGGAGCAATTAATATTTACTTATTTCAGAGAGCATTGCTTTATGACACTTGAACAAAGATTAAATAAAAACTCTGCTTGGAAAGGTAGGTGCTGCCTTAGGCAGTAGTGGAATCAGAAACACGTACAGCTGTACTGAGTCAGAACTTGACTTCAAAAGAGCACCAGGTGTCGTGGGAAATGATGTTACTGGAACAGTATGCGCTTTGGACCATGGAATTCATCATTAACCAATTCCTAACCACCTCTGATCAATCAAGGGCTAGGCTAGACTTTTTATTCTTCTACAATGCAACCCCACCCAAATTTGCTCAGAAAATGGGGCCATAATGGGTAAGCACTCCCTAGGTAGACGAGACCTGGAAACCAATTCCAAAAATGGCTAAGCCATTGATTGAGATTGTCTAATAATAACAAAATCTTGCAATTCAGATTCTCCTCCTCCTCCTTATACTTCTATGAATTAAGGAGGCCTCTGTCTGATTCACTTTCAAATGTTATCATGTTGCTCTGGACTTTTAAAAAAAAAGTTTCAGCCTATTTTCCTTGGGTAACAGGTTCTTCTTTTCTCTACATGATGGTAAGTATATCACAACATCAGAGTCTCTTATTGTAAGGCAAATAGTCCGTGGGCTGCTAGAAAAACTGGATTGGGGAGAGCCAAGGAAACAGTTCTAGGATGATTTTGATCCTGAGAACTGTATCACCTTTGTAAGAATAATTCAGGAAACCCATTCAGTTGCCCCTGAAAAAGAAGGAAATATTTCCCTGACATGAGCAGATTTTGGGGGGGATGCACTGAGGGAGCAGTGGAAAAATAACTATCTATGGAAGTTCTCCATCATCCAGGTCATGGTTATCCCAAATAGAAGAGTATAATAGAGTTGGAAGGGATCTTGGAGCTCTTCTAGTCTAACCTCAGGCAGGAAACTCGATACCATTTCAGACAAATGGTTATCCAATCTCTTCTTTAAAACTTCCAGTTTTGGGGTTTCCGGTTTCGCGTGGCTTCGGGGCAGCAGGAATTCGCGACAGCTTGCGATTCCTGCTGTGCTAGCCGTCGAGGTACCCCCGATCCAGATGGGTCAGGGGGATATGGCTGCCCTGTAGGGACAGCTGAAGAGAGAGGGGAGTCGGATAGGGAGGTGGGGGTGTCGCAGACCCCCCCTTCTCCGGAAAAACCCCTTTTTCCCAAGGCAGTGGAGCGGCGGTCAGCAATGGCCGCCACGAAGAAGCCAGCAACCGGGTAAGATTGTGCTGGAGGAAGTGTGAAGAGTGAAAGTTCTGTCTGAGCCGGGTCAAGTAACATCTTTTAAATTGCCTGGAATTGAGCTGTTTGAATTGCTGGAGGATACATTGTATCCCTAAGAAGAGCGAAAAGCGGCGGAGAAGCTGTTAAAGGGAACTTTTTTTTTTCTTTACTCTCCCACCCCATGGAAACAGCAGAAATATTTGGATATATTGGACATTGAAAGTGGATTGCTTTGAGAGTTGAAGCTAAGAGACAAAAGGATTTTTGGACATTGAAAAATTTAAGAAATTGGAAAACCCTTGTTGGAGGTATGGATTTCTGATTATTTAAAATTGACATTGCAAGTGGGAAGGGAGAAAAAAAAAATTGGAGCAGAAGCTGAAAAAGGAGGAGATTGCCTAGAATCCCAAAGGAAGATATATGGTAATTGGACCTCTTTGATTAAAAATTAACCCCAGAAAGAGAAAGAGAAGAAGGAAGAAAAGTATTAACTTTTGGAACTTTTTTTTTAAATTGCTTTTGATTGTTTTTGATTAAAAATACTTGTGGTTGTTTTGGAAAAAGTTTCCCTTTTCATAATGGCATCGTTTGTGGATGAACTAGAGATTGAATATCAAAAATATAAAAAAGAAGATACTTTGGGCACTTTGTTTCAATTCTTAGAAATGGCGTTATGTACTTATGAAAAGTTGATTACGCAGCAGAAGGACTGGGACAAGGAAGAAGAGGAAGAAGAAGCCATCTTTGATGAACAATGGGTCCCTTCCGGAGAGGAGGAGAAAAAGGATAAGAAAAAGGGGATTTTAAGAATTATAAAAACAACCAAAAGAGAGAAAAATGAGCGAAAAGGTGGAGGCAAGGTTAGAAAGCAAAGGAAAAGGAGCAAGAAAAGCGAGGAGAAAAAGCAAAGGGGTAAAAAGGGCAAGGAGAAGAATAAGCAAGAGAGAAAGGGGGGGAGGAGAAGCCTTAATGGGGGGAAGCAAGACCTAAAGAAAAAAAGTTTATTTAGAGACAATGGGTGAATTTAATTTAGATTAAAAGAGGGATTCTGGAGGGTACATAGGTTTGTGATATGTGTATTTAGAATATAAAATTCATTATGTAATCTTAGAATCTTTTAAACAGAATCCCAAGAAAAATTGCTATACGTAGTATTTTTAAGTTAGGGTAATGAGTTATAGATGTTACTCCAATTGGTGTACAGGAGAAGTATAGTAAAAGAAAAAAAAAGATGAATGGATAATTGGAAATAGAACAGACAAAGAATGTTGTTGAAAATGGTAATAAGATATGGAAGGATATATATGCTTTTTTTTTGGATTTTGTATATTGATAAAAGGCAATAAAATTTTAATTAATAAGAAATAATTTGGATGGAAAGGAGAAGTAGGGATAAGATATGAAGTTAATACTATATGAAGTATTGATATTATAATTTGGAATTGTTATGCTTTATTGGTTTTTTATTATTATTTTTTCCTAGAAAAGAATTTATAAGCTGTTATGCCTTGACTCTTTGTGCATTGTTTTTATAAAACTGATAAAAATGGTTTTTATATATATATATAAAAAAGAAAATGATAATAAGATATGGAAGGATATATGGGATGAATATGATGTTTGAATTTGTGTCTGTGTGAAGAGTTTTAACCCGGGAACAGACAACCTTCAGAAAAGATCTTTTAGTTTTGTTTATGTTTTGTGTTTTGTATGTTTGTGTATTGTGTTTTTTGTAAAACTAACAAAATTTGTTTTTTATAAAAAAAAAAAAGAATCAATAAAACCTTGGAGGAATGTTAGATGAGAATAATTTAAACAAGCCAGAAAGAAATGAATATGATGACTATAAAATGGATAAATATAGAAAAGAAATGAAATTGAATAAGAGTAAAGAGAAATAATGAGAAATTTGCTGAAAGATATTTATGTGTTCATATGGAAATGGGATAAATTAGAATTATGTTGTATAAAAATAATGTTTTATTCGACTTGTAAAAAGTTATAATGTTAAGAGGTTTTATGTATTTATGTATTTAATGGTTAATGATGTGTTGTTTTATTTTTAAAATTAATAAAAATTTGTTTCAAAAAAAAAATATATATAAAATAAAATAAAAAAAAAAACTTCCAGTTTTGGAGTATTCACAACTTCTGGAGGCAAGTTGTTCCACTGATTAATTGTTCTAACTGACAGGAAATTTCTCCTTAATTCTAAGTTGCTTCTCTCCTTGATTAGTTTCCACCTGTTGCTTCTTGTCCTGCCCTCAGGTGCTTTGGAGAATAGCTTGACTCCCTCTTCTTTGTGGCAGCCCCTTAATATATTGGAATACTGCTATTACATCACAAAGTCCAGTTGCCTTTTTAAAAAGCACCTTTGAAACAAAGGAAGAGTAGGGTATTTATTGTTTAGCTCTCCCATAACTCAGAAATATGAATGAAAACCGGGTGATTTCATCTGCACCATTCCTAAAAATGCAATGCTCAGAAAGCAGCTAAAGGTCTTCATGCTGCCAGGTCCAAATGTAGAACAATTCTAACCCATATGCACTTCAAGAAACCCTATCCATATCATTGGCAACATTTAATTGATTCTGCTCAAAGGATATGTAGGAGATGCCCAAGCTGAGCCCAAGGGAGGAGGGGTGAAGCACATCATCAGTCTGGAGTCCCTTCATGTCAAAAAAGGTTTTATGTCCAGCTCAGTTGGAATTCCATTGACTTTTATCTATCACCAATTTGCCTTGACCATTAGAAGATCAGATTCTTGTTTAGAAGTTGAATCCGACAGAACTGTTAAACTTGTACACATTTCAACCACCCTGGTTCCTGATTTCTTATGTCTGACAGGATAGTTGATATCTGACACCAAATAGGAAAACACAGCTAAATTGCTGTCAAGCCTATTCGGACACAACTCAGATTCAGCGATACAGAGTGAGGAGTGAAGACGCTTCGCAAAAGTCCTGCTGTTCTGACTAGGGAATTTATCCTCACCACTTGTAACAAGAACTGCTGGCAAGTTCTACCAAAATAGAAGCAGGGAAAAGGCTGGCCTTAAAGGAAAGAGGTCATTTTAAAGTAGGGGGTGTCAAGAGGTACTCTTGATGCTTGAAAGTAAATGGCCAAACCTATCTTGAAACCAGAAGTATATTTTTATGTGCGTTAACTTAATGGCAAAGCCTACCAGCTCACCACATCTGGACCAGCAGTGGGATCCTACTATTCCACTACCGGTTCGGTGACTGCACACGTGCATGCACGCATCTAACATGAGCATGCAGCTTTCTACACACCAGCTGAGGCTTGCAGCACCAATCTGGTGAGAGGATAAAGAAGAGAAAAGCACAAGGGTGGATGGGAGGGCCAATCCTGCACTTTTCTCTTCTTTCTCCTCTGAGCTGATCTTCGGAGGCTTTTTTTTTTACTACCAGTTCAGCTGAACTGGGCCAAACTGGTAGCATACCATCACTGATCTGGACAGAACTTGACTGTTCAAAGTGAGGGTTTGAATTGAATTTTTCCCAGTACATCAGGGATCCCTTAGAAAATCCTCCTGCTTTTCTCACTGACCTTAGGAGGAAAAGTTTCCCATTGATGCTAATGGAGTAGAATAGAATTCTTTATTGACCAAGTGTGATTGGACACACAAGGAATTTGTCTTTGGTGCATATGCTCTCAGTATACATAAAGAAAAAAAAATAAAATATGTTCATCAAGAATCATAAGATACAACACTTAGTGATAGTCATAGGTTACTAATAAGCAATCAAATCATACTAGGAAACAATACAAATTGTAAAGATACAAACAACACAGTTATAGTCATAAGTGGGAAAAGATAGGTACTAGGAACGATGAGAAGAGTAATAGTAATACAGTCTTAATAAATAATTTGACAGTGTTGTGGGAATTAATTGTTTAGCAGAGTGATGGCATTCAGGGAAAAACTGTCCTTGTGTGTAGTTGTTCTGGTGTGCACAGCCCTAGAGCATCATTTTGAGGGCAGAATTGAAGCTATTTATATCCAGGATGTTGATATTTTCTTTTTGACTCATGCAGTCATAACAGCAGCTAAGACAGAAGGGAGAGTTATTTTTAAATAGATTGTGGCCGAGAAGGAAAGAATTAAGACCTTTGTTTTCTAGGTGTTCTGATTCCAGCCAAAAATCAACACAAAATAATGTTAATTGGACCTTTTCTTCCCTTATCCAACAGCTTTTCATCAGGGGTAGGTTTATATCTAGAACCAGCAGATACACACTCGCAGTGCAAAATTAGATCGTTCTAACATAAACTTAAAATACTGCAACATTCCTTTTTTGTCACTTACGTGTCGTCTCAGTACCCCGGAGACCTTCACTGGCAGAACTAACATAGATGGCAAACACAGCAATCTGATATTCAGTTAAAGACATCAAGTTTTTCAGTATTGCTGTTGAAACTGTTCCATCTACCACCACCTGCACGAAAGACAAGATACCTTTAAACAGAGTTATTAAAATGACCACAAAGCAGGCTTTCTCCTGGATCTGAAAACAGGTTGTCATTCAATTCACAACAAAAAAAATTGAACCTGGATGAGAGAGGTGCAGGAGTAATTGGTCACTGTTTCTAATAGTGATTATCAATATATTTTGCTTAACACAATCATGGGATATTATAGCTTCGTAGAATCATAGAGTCATAGGGTTGGAAGGAATCTCAGAGGTCTTCTAGCCCAACCCGCTGCTGAAGTTAAGATTCTTATACCATCCCGGTTAAGTGGATGTCCAATCTTTCCTTGAAAACCTCCAGTGATGGAGCACTTACATTCAGTGGTGCAATTCAACAAGTGTAACAACCAGTTTGGTGAGCTTGCGTACGTGCACAGTATTTAGAAAAGACCATTTTTAGCTATAATACTTATCTTCTGCTGCAGCCCTGGTAAGTAAAACAGCTGCTGCGTGGCAAATCAGCTGTGCTCAAAAACAAGGAAATAAAGCACAGGAAAAGGGTAGGGGTGGATGGGCGTGCCCAAATGATCACCAGAACTACTGGTTCACCCGAACCTGTCTGAACCAGCAGAATCCCACTCTTGTTTACATTTCCAGGATGCAAGCTGTTCCATTGGTTAATTGCTCTCACTGTCAAATGATTTTCCCTTACTTCTAGAGGTTGCATCTTTCTTGGACGAGCTTCCACCCATTATTTTTGTCTTGCCCTCAGGACAAATGATTGTTACTTCATTACCTCTTCTGGTTGCCCTCCTTTGGTGGGATAATAGACCACTCGGTACTTTTCCACTTTGCCTGGTGCATGAGTCCAACTCACATGGAATCCTCTGGCTGTCACTTCAGATGTGACCAAATCGGTAGGTGCTCCAAGTGTGGCAACCAATGACCCTAAAGTTTTAGACACAGAATATAGAATTATGGGGCTGGAAGGGACCTTGGAGGTCTTTTAGTCCAACCCCTTGGCCAAAGCGGGAGTTATCATACCATCCTGGATAAATGGATGTCCAATCTTTCCTTGAAAACCTTTCCAGTGATGCAGCAGCCACATATCCAGGAGGCAAGCTGCTTTCACTATCAATACATTTTTCCTTAGTTCTAGGCAGGACCTCTCTTGAGTGAGTTTCACCCATTTCTTCTTATCCTTCCCCCAGGTGCTTTGGAGAATAAATCAATTCCCTCATCTCTGTGACAGTCCATCAAATATTGGAAGGTAGCTATAATGTCAACCTAATCCTTTTCTTTGCGAGGTTAGACATACCTAGTTATGTCTAGTTAGTTAGGCTAAACATACCCAGACATCAGAGAAACAATTGCTTCAGCCACCCCAAAATGGTCATCTTGTTTAATTCTTAACTTTTCTAGATCTTGTAGCCAATCTATTGGCAGACAACTCTATAACGATTCAGATCAATGCCAGAAGAAACAAATTTTGGAAAAATTAAGTGAAAGAAATTTTTTACCCAGCACATAAAATTTGTTTGAATAAGATGTACTACCATGTTCGCATTCCAGAATTATTCATGAAGAAAATAATGGCTGCTAGTCACTATGGCCCTAATGTGTTGGCCATGTAGCAAGAGAAAGGTGGATGAGATGACACCTAACACCATTCATTTTATGTCCTTTGAAAAGAGTATCTCTCCTGGCTATTCTTACCTTTGATTTCTTTCTCTTGTTCTTCAACTCTCATGCACACAGTCTTTGTAAGTTCTTCCACAATGGAGTTCATTAAACTGAAGTCAGCAACATTGTAGACGTGAGTGCTGTGTGGTTCAGAAGCAATTTCCTTCAGTTCGTTTTCATCAGCATTCTTTACACCTGGTATCAGAGGAAGGAACAACAAAGTGCAATTTTACTTAATAAAATAGCTTGGCTATTTTATAAGCAAATCCGCAAACACTGGCTGACAGTCAAATGCCACAATCCCAAATCCTAATTCCGATCATCCCACATTCCACACCGATACCAAACAGCACCAGTTTGATTGGAGCAACACAAAAATCATTGGCCACCTGCCACATTTGTGAGTTCATAAAAACCTGACACTCCACAAGCAATTCCATCAACAGACACATTGACCTACAACCAGCCTACCAACCCCTCAGAATCCAAAACAACTACACAGCCAACCACAGAAAGCACTGACCCTCAGCCAACCCACACAACCCCCCCCATCAGTTGTTCATCTCCCAATGACCCCGACCTCCTTATCACAACACTCATCACAAGACTCACTGATGACTCATCACAAGACCTATCACAAGACCCTCCCTTGACACCCCACACCAAAAGCCCTTATAAACAGAAGAACACTGACATCCCCTAAACCTCGCTGAAGATGTTACCTAGCCTGGTACTGAAACGTTTGGAAACCAACCCACAAATTTGGAGAATGAATCTTTACCCTCAAAATAGCTTGGCTTGGACATAATTTTGTAAACAAATCTTTCATTTGGGTTAGCAAAGCCATTGTGATTATAAGCCAGCGTTTATGATCTAACATGGTATGTGAATTAATCTACTATGGCTTATTTTTTTTTTAAAAAAAATGGATTTGTGAACCAATCTGAGGACATTGTCAATATGTACAAAGGATTTGTTCATGGTGGACAACACTTCAGCTTTGATCAATATGCTCAGGAAAACAATTTGCCTGAAAACGGGGTGTGTGGGTTCTGTAGAGGTATATCAGCAAAAGGTAGATGCTTATTAACCACTATTAGCAAGGTTGCAAGCTCTTATGGTTCAGGACCACAACTTTCAGCTTTCTGGACACAAGGAGCCAACCCAAGGCAAGTGATGCCACTGAAAAGGTCTTGGTTAGCTTAATGGTCCCTTCTCCAAGATTTGGTGAGGTTAAAGATGTGATTGGGGATGGAGCTAATGGTTCAAGTTTGAAACATTCCATTTCAAGTTAAAACAATGCTTTATTTGAAACAACTCTATTCCAAACTCAAAACCATGATGTTTCATGATGAAAAACATATGTTCTAAACTTGAAAAAATTCTTTTGAAACCATTCAATTTTGAAACAATTTGAACATCTTTACTTTAATTGCCCCTTAGACCCCTGAATGCACACCACCACAATTCAACTACTTTACTGCTGAGTTTAGACAGCTGGGAACCACAGGTTTCCTGCTGTAAGTACATCTTACACTGTAAACCCTGCATTGGACTAGGCACATTCTAGAACCTCAATTCTATGACTATTTCTGCAACACATACCTATGGCAAACAGTTCGATACCAGCATCTCTCAGGTTTTTTGCAGGTGGAATGACATCGTCTTGGGATTTCCCATCAGTGATCAATATGCCAATTTTGGGGACTTCAGGTCTTGAACCTGCATCTGGCTTAAAGTTGTTTTCCAAAATAAAAGTTAAAGCGAGACCTGTGCATACAGAAGGAAGGAGAGAGAAAGTGAAGAAGAAGGATTGCTATGTCTGCAAGACTATCAAATATTTTATTACTTATATTGACAGTTCTCATAATGGCTGGTTCCTCCTGGTTAACAGATAAAAAGATCCTCTTAATTCTTTTAAATATGGAATTTATTCTTCAACAAAGACTGAGAAAATGATACCCACAGATATCATAGGGTATGTGTCATGGATGCATGATGCAACAGTTTTCCATGGGGAAAAGATTAAAAGTGCTCCAGAAACCTAAAGCTTAGAAGGACCCAATATAAATCTAGACACAGAAGTAGGTGATAAGGAGAGTAGCAAGCAAGCTTAAGGCACTTCTATCAAAAGATTTTGTATCAGATCAAAATCAGCTCTAGGCTTCTATAAGGCCAACACTGTTGATTATGTTCAAAAGTTGAGTGAGCTTATTTCTGGGACAACTGCAGTGAGGCAAACAGAAAGTTACTCTTATCTTTCAAGGCTGGGTGTGAATGTAACTTATGAGCATCTTATTATACCATTTGCATGTCTTTCTATTTCATCATACCTCCTGGCTTTTGGGCTTAAGAAGAATTATGTCTTCACGTTGTTGTAACTACCCTTTCCCCAATTGAAACTATTCAAATGTTTGGCGAGATTTAGGGTGTGTGTTTTTTCATACAACCAGACAAATACACATAATAAAAAGATGCTGATGGAGTGGGGATCCCAATATTTTATTTTAAATATTAATTTTGAAGTGAGAGGTAGAAATGTCTATTTCCGCAAGACCTAACCAGTGGATTCTGGTTTGAGGCAGTGATTTTTGGGTTCTGTTCTCCATGTTCTTAAATTAAAGGAAGAGGGGAAAACGCAGAGCATCCCTCAAGGTGTTTGTGGGAAATGAGACCTGGGGACAATGGCAGGACAGCAATATTTCCACTATTCCCAAGCACACTTTCTTAGCTTTGAAAACAGGCTACAGTTAAATGTAAAAACCAGTTTAATGTTATTGTTAAAGGTGCTGGACTGTAAACGGAGGCCATGGTTTGTAGCTCTGCCTTAGGCATGAAGCCAGCTGGGAGCTATTGAGCCAACCCCTCTATCTCAGCTCTAAAAAGCAGACAAGGACAAACCACTTCCCAAAATGTTGCCAAGAAAATATTACAAGGACTTGCCCAGACAGTCACAGAAGTGAATGATTAACTCAAAGGCAGGGAGGGGGAACAATTAAGGGTAGCTAAACAAGACCGTAGATGCTTGTTTTTACTTCAACAGACATTATTCTTTTTCTGCAATAAATAATCTGCTTCCTAATTAGCATGCATTCAAAGATGGCCAGAACCATCACAGTAGGGAAACTAATTTTGAGATAGAGAGCAAGACAGATTGCTTCAATTACAGCTTCTGGGGACTATTTCTTTATTTATCACATTTTTTTTTATACCACCCTTCTTACCTAAGTGACTTTTATTTACAATAAATAAACATACCAAGTTATAAAAGCGTAAGTTAAACACAGAGTTAAAACAGATTTTAAAAAACCACAAAATTAAAAACAGGGCTATTAAGATACAGTCTTAGCACTGTCATGCTATCGACTACCCAGGGATTCTACCGGCTCAGTCTGGTTCGAGCGAACTGGTATCTCCAAAAATCAGCTGTGAGCAAACTGGTTTGCTTCGATGATCAGCTGTTGGGCCCACTCGTTCACCCCGACTCTAGTCTGTGCTGAATCTAGTCTGTGCTGAATCTAGTCTGGGATTCATGTGGCACAGCGGATTGCCGCGTGTCAGCTGTTTTACACACAGGGCTTGCAATAGAAGGTGAGTTGATGTTGCACGTACACGAAGCATGTGCTCACTGAACTGGTTGTTACACCTGTTGAATCCCACCCCTGTAATTACCTCCAGGGTGACATATCATCCTTCAGCCCCAATACCAATTGGCAGAACCAGGTCTTAACATTCTTTTGGAAGGCCATGAAAGTGGGGAGAGGAAACACCTCACCTCTGGGGGTAAAGGTGTTCAAAGGATGGGAGCAATGGCAGAGAAGTCCCTCTCTTCCTGGTTCCCACCAATTGAAATTCTTAAACCAATGGGGTAGCAATAACACTTAGCACTTAGACTTATATACCATTCTATAGTGCTTCACAGCACTTTCTGTCTATAGTGCTTCACAGCACTTTCTGGGTAGTTTACATAGTCAGTATATTGCCCCCCAACAATCTGGATCCTCCCTTTACCGATCTTGGAAGGATGAATAATTGAATCAACCTCAAGCTCCATCAGGATTGAACTCCAGGCTATGGGCAGAGTTTGTCTGCAATACTGTATTCTAACCACTGTGCCACCAGAAGTCTACAACATAACCTCCTACTTGACCAGGTGGGATGGAATGATGGAATTGAGATGAGATATCTATCAGGTAACCTGGTCCCGTGCCATCTTTAAAGATGATAACTGACAACTTGAATTAGACCCAGAAGTAAACCAGCATCTGATGTAACTCCCATAACAGAGGTGTTACATGTGCAACTCTAGAAGAGATACCCAAACCTGTTCACATTGCCACGTTCTAGTTGTGGTTTCCAGATACTCTTCAGGAGTAGCCCCATAGTAGAGAATAGTTGATGTCTGTATGCCCCTGCAGGTTGCCTGCTGTTATCTTCCCTGTCAGCAGGGTTGTTATTGGGGTATCAGCAGCTGGGACTGCTCCGTCTGCACTGATCATGCCTCCTCCCCACTCACCAAGCGCTTGGATCAGGAGGGGATGATTCTGTCCCTCATGTTTCTCCTGCCTCTGTTCCTCCCTGCCTGCAGGCCTTACTACTTCAAAAAAAACCTTATCTGGACTGACTCTGCCCTTCCCCAGTTTCCTCCAAGGCTAACGGATCCTCCCTCTCAATGTCTGGCATTTCTCCGTTTCTCGTTCCAGCTCATCCTCCCCTGTGCAGATTCAGACTCCGAGGGAGGCAGCCCACTCATGGGGGGGGGGAGAGTTATACTACTATTGAAGAATTGGTGGCATGGAATCATTAAAGAAAGGATGCAAAAGGGGAGACAGAATGAAATGTGAATGGTGAAAATTAAAATATTTTAAAATGTATTTTAAATAATTAAATTGAATTGTTGAATTGTCCCGCAACAAGATGGCTGTGGTGATTAGGCCACAGCAAGATGGCAGGGACAAGTTGCCCCCATTCCATCATCAATGTGAACACACGTAGAGCAGGCACTGATTGTTTGATCATGACCACTATTGAATGTATATCCTGTCTTCATTATTATTACAAATCATTCAAGGGTATGAACATGCTGAAGATATTTTCCCCCTCTTATTTTCCCCACAACAACAACCCTGTGAATGGCTTGGGCTGAGAGAGAGAGAGAAACTGGTCTAATATGACCTAGCTGGCTTTCATGGCTAAGACAGGACTTGAACTCATGTTCTCCCACTTTCCAACCTAATACCTTAACCATTAAACCAAGGATAGACAACTATGACTCCTTTACGACCTATGGACTTCAATTCCCAAAATTCCTGAGCCAGCCATGTTATCTCAGGAATTCTGGGAGTTGAAGTCCACAAAAGTCATAAACAGGCCACAGTTGCCCACCCACCACACTAGATTAAACCTACTTCCCACCTCTTACATCCCTCTCCTTTTTGTCTTTTTCTTTTTTAAGAATTGCTTTGTTGACTCAAGCTAAAACTCCAGAGTTCAACCCTGGATGGAAAGGTCCTTCAGTCACAGTATCCTGCTCAGGCACACATTATCTCTTCTCTCAGATAAACAACACTGCAATAAATCACCTAGGAGTGCATTCCTCTCGCAAAGCATAATTCAAAGGCATCCATTTGCAATAAATCCTCCCTTTTGCCTTATCAGAACAAGGTTTGCGTCACCTTGCTTCCCTCTTTTCTCTTGATGATAAAGAATATCATTCTTTTAATGATATTCCCTAAACTCTGCTAGAGGTTAGCCTTTATATACTGGGCAAATATAGTGTGAAAGGAGAATCAGAAATATAATATGGAAGGAAGCTAGATATATCTGCGTTATTTACAGAGAATGAACCAGGTAAATGGCAAATACTTTTTTAAAAATCCATTTCAAAGCAACCACATACAACTCTGTACCTGTTAAGGTATTTCCACCCTTGTAGGGGAGGTTTCTCACTGCTTCTAAGACAGCCTCTTTTGTGTTGTAGGAATTCAGATGCCATTCTATCCTGGGGTCACCACTGTATTGTGCCAAGCCTTGGGGAGAAAGGAAAGTATATTTATAATACAAAATAAAATGACTTGTGAAAGATGATATGAACACGGAGAGGAATTAGTTGCAGGCACCAATATAACAATGGCTTTTGCTATTATAGGCAGTCCTGGTTGATTTAGTGTACGGTATATAATACATGGACTAGCAATATATATTAATATTTCATCTAAATTAGTAAAACACAATAAAATATGAATGTTAAAAAGATCCAGATTAAGATGACATTGCCTGGGTCATCTAACCATTGAAGCTCATTATCGTTTATGTTAAGAAAAAAAAACAGATACTAAAACAGTATATGCCCTCAGCTTACAGCTGGTCACAGTGTGATCTACAGTTTGACATGGGACAGTCACACTGAGAGAAGGACATTATGCCTCATTTATACAGTGAATCCTGGCAGATACCGTGTGAGGTGCAAATCCTAGTCGGGATTGTCCATTGCTGGCGTGATAATGAAAGCCTGCAACTTTTTTTGTGTGGTCATTTAGATGTCTACCTACGTCTGGGTATTCAGTGACCCATTTGGCTTTCCATTGGAAATCAATGTTAAAGTTATTGGACAGATGTTGTGCAGGTGCCTGTGGGGCTTCCTCACTGAACAGCTGGTCACTAGCATCTATTTGAAGTTTTAATGGACTCACCCATAAGCTACTTACAACCAGGGGTGGGATACTACCAGTTCGCCCTGGTTCGGACCAATCCATAACTAGTTTTATGGCTGATTTGGTGAACTGGCAAATCCCACTCCTGGCTCCAGCCCACCCCTCCCCTCCCAGGAGTCCCCATGTGGCCTGTTTGGATGCCATATGTAACTGCAGGGCCCACGCAGAGGTTCGGGGAAAGCTAAAAATGGGCCTCCTGGAAGTTCCAGAAGGCCAGAAACACGCCCATTTCCAGCCTCCGGAGGACTAGGGAGGCTGTTTTCACCCTCCTGCAGGCTCAAGGAAATGCTCCAGAGCCTGGGGAGGGTGAAAAACAGGCCTTCTGGAGGTTCCAGAAGGTCGGAAACAGGCCAGTTTCCAGCCTTCAGAGGGCTTCTGGAGCCCAGGAAGGCTGTTTTCACCATCCCGGAGGCTCAAGAAAAGCCTCCACAACCCAGAGAGAGGGAAAATGGACCCCCCCCCCATCATGGTGCAGGAGGCTGACTAGGCCACGCCCATCATGGTCACGCCCATCCAGCAATCAGGCAGAGAACCAGTTGCTGATATTTTTGAAGTCCACCCCTTGCTTACAACCTGGTTCTAGAGTTCTGATGGTAGCACCTGTACCCTGTGATCACAGGACCGCATTTTGGGTGCTTGGCAACTAGCTCGTCTTTATGGCCAGTTGCAGTTTTCTGCAATCACCATGATGCAATTTACAATGTTTCTTGCCAAAAACTGGCTTTTGTTGGCATTTTTTAAGGAACGCATTGACTAACTTAACACCTGTGGCATTCACTTAACAACTGCCACAAAAAAGTTGTAAAATTGAGTCTGTCATATGGGTATCTTGATTTACAACTATCATGACTTATGAAGGAAATTCCAGGCTGTATGTATGTTCATTTGAAAGCTTCTTCTGGAAGTAGTGATCCTCTATTTTTTTAAGTTAGGCGTACTAGCTTGAAATTCTGGGAACAGACCTCAAACCTTTTCAGAACACTTGTGAACGAGAAGGCTGATATAAGGGAGATGGCACTTGACAAACCAGGATCCAATCCACAAAACCTAATGGGTTTTTACAAAACATAAAGCAGGCCAGCTAAGGACTGAAAGGTGGCATCCACAAAACTTGCTAAGCCAGGTGAGTCGAACCATTATCATATACTTGGTGCCTTACCATAGTCTACAAACTCAGTCAGTTTGATTAGGAGCCATTGGTATGAAGATAAAAAAAGTTGACCAACATAATAACCAAGTTAAATGTGATATGATGTTTGAGATATCACACTAGAACTTGGTTCAAGTTCATCAACACATCTGGGTTCAAGACGATCAACACATGTAGAAAAATATTTTATTAGGTCCATTAGGGTTTTCAGGAATTCCTTCCTATAGAAACACTCAGATCAATCATTTCAGAAAGAATTTGACACTGTAGCATTGTGGCTAGCTAAATATTCTCCCCAAAGGGATCATATTAATATAAAGAGTGAGGAAACCAAAACAGAATAATTTGGATTGCTGAAAGATTACCTATTCTTGTTTTTTCAGAATCCACGTTGAAGGCAATAACCAGATTTTCCAAGAAAAGACGCACCAGCCTGAAGTTGAATCTGCCAATACTCCAGGACCCATCAATCAAGATAACAATGTCTGCGAAGGCTGGAGTTTTGCACTTAAATTGGTTCTCTGTTTAGAACAAAATAACAAGGAAGATGGTTTACTCAATGAAATTTTTCCAGTATAGATTGGGCTTTCCTTTAAAAAAAAAACAAGAGCTATGGAAATAGGGAAGTAGCCCAGATAACATATGATAACAACTTTAAATTCAAAAGAAAAGAAAATGTACAACAGTTCATTTAGTGACCTTTCAAAATTACAATGGCATTGAAAAAAGTGACGACCGCTTTTCATAGTGAAGGGAATAGTAATAAGTGTTAAGCCTGTGTTCCCCAACCAGGGTTAAGGAGACAAGCTAAACAGAATGTGCAGCGTTAGTCAAATAGGCACATAGATAAATGAGTGAGATAAGTTTGTATGTTTGTTAACATACAATAAAAATAACAGATACGCTTGTGCTATCAAAAATATAGTTTATTCCATTTAGAGATTATAGCATAGTCAAAATAACAATCCATTAGTCATGTATCATTTTAGTCAGTCCATTCAAGGATATTCAATTAGCAAAGTCCGTGTAGAATATCCAATGTCAGTTCACTTACAATAAATCAGTCCTTTCTCTCTCCCTTTCCAGTCGGAGAAAAATGCAGTCTTGATCCAGTAAATAGGGATCATCAAGTCAGAGAGAGCAAGCTGATGTTCCTTGCTTCTTTTATGTTGCTTTCACAACCACTCCCTTAATTACATTCCTACAGTTAAAGTTGCAGACACTTTAACTAACAAACTATGATAACATATTTATTATTTTACCTAAACCAGTTAGGGTAAACAGTGTTATCCCTAACATTCTCCCCTTTTAGGTAAATATAATAATATAACTATTTACATCTTTAAATTATATTTGTTACAACTTTCTTTAAACTTGATTACTCCTTGAGCTTTGGTAAATTGGACAGTTTTCTTCAGTCATGCAGTATTCCAATTTAATTAGCCCATTCTTTACAGATTCTCTAACATTTAAGTATCTTAAATCAGTATGCTTTGATCTAGTTTTTACAGCTATATTAGTAGCCAACTTTATGGTTGTCCTCGTACACAATAATAGAATCTTTAACAGTTACACCCATGTCTAATAATAACTGTTTATACAAAATTAAGTCAGTGCATAGTAATGGCAGACATGAAAATTCTGCTTCCATCGTGGACAAGCTGCTATGCTGTTGTCTGATTGACCTCCACCCTATTAGTGTCTTACCAAACAATATAGCCATCCCAAATGTTGATTTTCTAGTGTTTATGTCAGTTGCAAAACTTGCATCTGCATAGGCACAAAGACTCAAATCACCCTTTGGTTCTATATACAACGCATGGTTCATTGTTCCTTTAAGATATCTTAAAATTCTTTTTAATGATTGCCAATGACATTGATGTGGATCTGAATTAAAACGTGCCAGCTGATTAACACTATAAGCTATATCAGGCCTTGACCAATTGCTTATATATGATAAGTTACCAATCAAAGATTGATATATGAACTTATCAAATTTGGAACTTTGATCAACAGTTTGGCAAACTTCCTGACTCATTGGAGTCTTTGCCGGTTTACAAAGTTCCATTTTATACGTTTTAATTAATTGGCAAATTTTATCTTCTTGAGATATCTTAAATCCATTTTTTGTTTTGTTAATTGTCAATCCTAGATACCTTTTAATTTCACCTAAATGCTTTAATTTTATCTTTTTGGCTAATAATGATATAATCTCATTAGCTTCATTATTAGTCTTAGTTATCAAAGCAATATCATCTGTAAATAATAACAATAATGACACCGTTCCATTATTTTCTCTTTTAAACACACATGGATCTGCTAAACCAGATTTAAAACCTATATTGTTTAACTCTTTCACAAAATATTGGTTCCACTCAAAGCCAGATTGTTTCAACCCGTAAAGACTCTTTTTGAATTTCCAACAATCATTACTATTTACTTTATTGTCTTTTATAATAACTGGCTTTTTTAAATATATAGTGTGCTGCAATGGTGCATGTAGATAAGCAGTCTCTACATCTAAATGGTTAATGACATAGTTTTTCTTAGCTGCCCACACTAAAGCTTCTCTCAAAGATGTTGCTTTAAGACTTGGTGCAAAAACTTCATCGTAATCAGATGCAGTTTGATTAAATCCTTGAGCTACCAACCTAGCCTTATGGGTAACAGTCCCATCATTTCCAGTTTTTACTTTAAATATCCATTTGCACCCAATGGATTTTTCTCCTGGAGGTAATTTAGCATCTTCATATACTTTCATTACCTTTAATGAATTTAGTTCTTTTTCCATTGCCTTTTGCCAATTCTCCTGATCCTTAGCAGGATACATCTTAAGTTCATTTATACTAGTTGGAACTTTAGTTACTTGGCAAACTATACTTGCTTGATACCTATCAGGTGGTCTACTTATACGTGTAGTACGTCTAGGTATTACAGGACTTACAGGTGGACTTTCATTTATTAACTGTTCTTGATTATCTAACTCTTCCTGATCAACTGTTTCCTATTGTTCTGGTCCTATTTGTTCTTCGTGGACTTCTTCTTTAATTGGACTCTTCTTATAACTAGTCTGATCTTTTTGCCTTTTGTAGGATTCAATAATTACTTCATTATTTAAATCTTGCTCTAATCTATTCCATCCTACATGTTCTAGGAATTTAGCACTAGCACTGGTGTAAACTCTAGATGTACCTGGTTCCCAGAATCTATAAGATCTATGATTAGATTCATATCCTACAAAAAATAATCTTTTAGCTCTGTGCTGTCCTTTTTGTCTGAATTGTGAAGAGATATGCACCCATGCTGGTGCTCCAAATGTGTGCATGTAACTTAAATCAGGTTTTGTACCGTGCCACAGTGTGAATGGTAATTCACCTGTTGTTGAATTAACAACATTATTTAATATATGATTACCACACATTATTGCTTCTCCCCATAAATTGTCAAGTAATCCTGAATCAGACAACATAGTACGTGCCATTTACTGTAGTGTTTGGCCTCGTCTCTCTATAAAGGCATTATGTTGTGGCCTATATGGTGCAGACTTTTTATGTTGAATACCTAACATTCTAAGTCTATTCTGGAATTTATTATTTGTAAATTCCGCACCATTATCTGTTATAAGAGTTACTAATTTCTTTTTAGTTTTCCTTTCTGCAAATTTAATCCAATTAAAGAGATTTTGATACGTTTCAGTTTTGCTCTTCATTAAATAGCAAAACCCATATCTACAATCATGGTCCATTATACTTAGTATGTATCGAGCTCCTCCTACACTTGGTTTTTTCGGACCTATTAAATCGGCAAATACTACTTCTAAAGGCTCTTTGGTAGTAAATCCATCAACTCTATTAGCCAGTATGACCCTGCTTTTGCTTTGATTACAAATAAAACATTGCAAATACTTATTACAAGATTTCAAACTTATTCCTTTAGATAATTCAACAGTTTTCTTAAGCATTTTAAAATTTAAATGCCCTAGCCTTCGGTGTAACAAGTGGATACATTCATCATGAGGTTTCTTATTATCATAAACCATGTTAGTCACCTCTAAACCATTATCATTTAACACATATAATTCACCTCTTAAAGATGCAGTAATTTTCTTATCTTCTTTTTCAATTATGCAGTTATCTCCTTTAAAGGTAACTACATATCCTAGTTTAACTAAAATTCTAACTGAAATTAAATTAAACTTAAGTTGGGGTACATATAACATTTTTACATTCTCTTTTATGAAAGAACAATATGCTATACCTTGACCTTTAGCTTTCAGTTTCCAGCCATTGGCTAACGATATCTGCTGTGTACTCTGGGACATTTTAATAAAATTTCTGTTATCATTTGTTATACAGTGGGATGCTCCACCCATAAATTATTTTTTACAGCTCCGTTAATACACATGGCTAACTCTAAATTTTTATTTTTATTTTGGTTACTTTTAGTATTCTGGCCAGCGTTCTGGCATTTTGCTTTTTTACAAAATCTTGCCAAATGTCCTCTTCCTCCACAATTAAAACACTTTTTAATTGCGTATGCAGTAGGAGATTCATTATCTTCTTTTTGAGGTTGCTCCCTCCTTAATTGATCTCTTTCAAGTCTTCTTCTTGCCTCTTCAATCAATCTGCCAGTTATATCAATTAAAGTTAAACTTTCCTTTGGCAAAATTTCAAGGGAAGTGACGTAATTGTCATAACTTTCATCTAGTGAAGATAGAATTATGTAGACTAGGTGTAGTTCAGAGAAAATAAGCTCTTTCTCGTGCAGTTCTTGAAAAATGCTTTTTATAGAATTCAAATGACTCAGTATATCACCATTCGTCTGGAGATGCGTCCTGAAAAGCTTCCGTGTTAGATTTATGTGAGCACCAACGTTATCTCGGACATAAATCCTCTTCAGCTTCTGCCAACACCCAAGAGCTGTTTGCTCTCCACGGATATGAACAAGTTGCTGGTCAGTTAATGTTAATCCTATTATGCAAATAGCTTGTTCATTCTTCTGCTTAAAGTCTTTTATTTTTTGTTTATCTTCCTCAATTTCTGGATCCCATTCCTCTACGTTTGGTGGGTTTTCAATTATGTTCCACAGACCTTCTCTTCGTAGAAGTAGACTACATTTCATAGACCATGATACATAGTTTGTTCCATCCAGCTTGGATATAAGGGATAAACTTTGTAGATTGACTTGTGCCATGTTTTCTTTATATGGATATAAAACTATAATTAATAAAACACAGTTGTCTGTTTACTGTAACGTATAACAACACAAACTCTCACTTTTTACATAAATCTGTTTTATCCTAGTTAAACTGACTTTGCAGCCTCTGGGCCCATAACCAGTGTTAAATCTGGGCCCATAACCAGTGTTAAGCCTGTGTTCCCCAACCAGGGTTAAGGAGACAAGCTAAACAGAATGTGCAGCGTTAGTCAAATAGGCACATAGATAAATGAGTGAGATAAGTTTGTATGTTTGTTAACATACAGTAAAAATAACAGATACGCTTGTGCTATCAAAAATATAGTTTATTCCATTTAGAGATTATAGCATAGTCAAAATAACAATCCATTAGTCATGTATCATTTTAGTCAGTACATTCAAGGATATTCAATTAGCAAAGTCCGTGTAGAATATCCAATGTCAGTTCACTTACAATAAATCAGTCCTTTCTCTCTCCCTTTCCAGTAGGAGAAAAATGCAGTCTAGATCCAGTAAATAGGGATCATCAAGTCAGAGAGAGCAAGCTGACGTTCCTTGCTTCTTTTATGTTGCTTTCACAACCACTCCCTTAATTACATTCCTACAGTTAAAGTTGCAGACACTTTAACTAACAAACTATGATAACATATTTATTATTTTACCTAAACCAGTTAGGGTAAACAATGTTATCCCTAACAATGATAAATAAAGAAATGTGGTAGAATATATTATAGCATTAAGTAGAGAGTTACTCTATAGGCATTTGTTATCTTGCTGTTGTAAAAAAAATTTCCTTAACCTTTCACTTGTTGTAAAACAATTATAAACACATGCCTGCCATCAGTTACATTCCTCTCCTATTAAGACACATGATTGTCCCATCTAAATCAATCTGAATCCATCTGTTTTCCTGGATTGATACATTTCACCCCAGCATCATCCCCTAGGAATGAAACATACCTCCGTTCAGAGGAATCTACACCTTTGAAGTATGCTGTTAATAGCCTCCTTAAGTGGTCAATTGTGATCAATTAGATGGACAATAGGAGAAGAGATAATGAAAGGTAAACATTGCCAAGAGAGATTTGTCTTTTGCAGGAAAGATGTAACTCTAAATTAGAGAGTTTTACAATACAGTTACTCAACTTCTAGAATGTTAAAGGTATAAGAAGCTTCAGGGAGATGAGTGGTCCAGAAATGGATGGAAGGAAGGAAGGAAGGAAGGAAGGAAGGAAGGAAGGAAGGAAGGAAGGAAGGAAGGAAGGAAGGAAAGAAAGAAAGAAAGAAAGAAAGAAAGAAAGAAAGAAAGAAAGAAAGAAAGAAAGAAAGAAAGAAAGAAAGGGAAGTTACCATGGAATTAAACTTCATAGAATCATAGATTCATTGGAAGGGACCTTGGTGGTTTTCTAGTCAGGGCAGGAGTTCTAATACCATCTTGAACAAATGATTGTCAATCTTTTCTTGAAAACTTCAAGTGATGGAATACCAACAACTCCTGGAAGCTTAATAGTTCTCACAGTCAAGAAATTCCTCCTTATTTCCACATTTCCACCTTTTGCTTCTTTGTCCTGCCTGACTGTATGGATTAATGTCCTCTTCTCTGAGGCCCCCTTCAAGTAATGGAAGACTGCTACCATGTTTCCCCCAGTCTTTTCTTCTTTAAACTAAACATACCTACTTCCTTTAGCCAATCTTCATAGGTTTTAACCTCCAGACATTTTATCATCTCTGATGATAAAGCAATCTTTCTAAGGGCTATTGTTGATAATAAAAGCTCGGTCGACATTCATCCCCTATAGCTGTGATGGCGAACCTATGGCACGCATGCCGGAAGTGGCATGCAGAGCCATTTTTGCTGGCATACAAGCCATCGCCCCAGATCAGGTCCACGGCGCGCCTCCCACCAGCCAGCTGATTGTTGGGCATCTGCCACAATGCACAGAGACACAAGGTATGTGGGGGGCATGTGCAAATGCACAGGGGAGCAGGGGAGCAGAGGGGTCACAGAGGTTTGCACACACAACACATTATGGGTGCAGGCACGCGCACTTTCAGCACTCAACAACGAAAAGGTTAGCCATCACTGCCCTATAGGAAGAATTCCAAAGGCATGAAAATCTGTTTACAGATTGACTTGAATCTTTAATACTCCTAGGAAATCATTGCAGTTAGTTCCATGTGTTCCAAGCCTGGAATTTTCTAAGCAGCAAATAATGTCATAGAAGAAGTAGTGTGTAGTAACAAAAAGGATCCTGTAGATGGAGCATGCAGCAAACTGCTGTGTCTAATACAGGGGCCTCTTTGCATGATCTCATTCCCTATCCTGGGCTGGAAAGTCCCGTACCTGGTACAGTCATCTCACCTTACTAACATCACCACTATTTTTAAAGATTGGTTTGGGGGGGGGGTGTTCACCAATCCTAATGATGATCTATGTTACCTTTGTCTTCTTGTAAAAACCCTATAATATAATAAATGCTATCCAGGCAGTCAGACATCTTGGCACCCTGCACAATGACTAGTCTTTGAACTCTATCACAAGTGTCTTGTTGGTTTGTGTTGCATGGAACACTTTTAGTGGACATTAGAGGGAATAGCTGGCACCACCACATCTCCAAGTGCTGGATCTCCCAACACAGTGGCTAGATATCAAAACTGCTCAAAGGGACCAAAATAGGTAACAGAATAAGAAGCTTTCACCTACTGAAAAATGCAAGAATGCTTGTTTTCCGCTCTTTATCAATTCAAGCTGGAGGAGTTACTGGTCAGCAGGAAAATATAAATATATCTGATTCCTGTAGCGTCCTGACATCTTGCATGTAGAATAAGAGCAACCTAATCAAGACCTAAAGGGATGTGGTGGCTCAGTATTTAGGACGCTGAGCTTGTCAATCAGAAAGGTTGGCAGTTTGGCAGTTCGAATCCCTAGCACGGTGTAATGGGGTGAGCTCCCGTTACTTGTCCCAGCTTCTGACAACTTAGCAGTTCAAAAGCACATAAAAATGCAAATAGAAAAATAGGGACCACTTTGCTGGGAAGGTAACAGCATTCCATGCACCTTCAGCATTTAGTCATGCCAGCCACATGACCACAGAGACATCTTCAGACAGCATTTGTTCTTCGGCTTTGTAACGGAGATGAGCACTGCCCCCCCTAAGAGCTGGAAACGACTAGCACGTATGTGTGAGGGGAACCTTTACCTTTACCTTCAATCAAGACCTGCATTGTTTTAATTTTGAAATCATAAGGCTTGGATAATATCTGAACAGTTAGAACAGTCTAGAACAGTTCTAGGTCAGCTTTCCCCAGCCAATTCCCACCATTCCCAAACACTGTGAGCTAGGTGGGAACCACAGGAATTCAAAATAAAGCATCTGGAGGACACAAGGTTGGGAAAGATTTCTCTAAGTTGTAAAGCCAGCTTGCTTCTTGTACTTTTAACTGTATTTTCTTATCTATCATGGCCCTGCCAATAGAAATCTTGCTAAATGATCTGATGTGCCTCTTTCTTGGTCATAATTAAAAGCAAAGCTTTTCTTGCAACATAAGAAGCCAGGCCTGCGTTTTGCAAATGGTGCTTCCTGTTGTGCTGTTGTTTTGATTAACTATTCCCTTTCCCAGATTTCTGTTAAATGGCAATGAATGTTCTATAGCTTTAATCATCCATATTTGGAAAAAGAGGATTCCTTAACATGAAGTAGAACAGCTGAAAGAAATGAGGAGACACCAAGCCTTTGAGTCAAACTAGGCTAGCGGTAAAAATTCCATAACTAAACAGCCAGTGTGTGTCTGTTTGTGTGCCTGTCTGACTGCCTGTCTGTGTATGTGCCTGTGTGTGTGTGTGTATTTAAGAAAAATGTTGTTTCTGTACAAATGCCTCTCTGAGTTTTTAAAATGCAATAGCTTTGGGGGGGCAATCTGTCTTTATAATTATTAAGACCCTGAGTGATGTCTTGCATTATTTTTGTCTTGACTGATGGGTGGAGAAGACAATTAAGATCAATTTGGCACTTGCTACCTGACAACATGGCACATCAACTCCTGGAGGGGAAAAAGGAAGACAGGATTTGCAAATTGGTAGAAAAAATTAAGGGAAAGGAGGGAAAGCATGAAGTCACTGGACCTCACCTAATACCCCCTGGGAAAGTTGAAGCTTCTAGAGCTTTTGATTTCATTACTGGGGCAGGGGGAACCTCTAATCTTTAATTTGCACACCTTAAGTCTGGATTAATGTGTCTTCGGGGTGGATTTCTTATGATCTGAGAAGAGAAAACTAGGTGGTTTTTCAGATAACAAGAAATCCACACCTAAGACACCTTAATCCGGACTTAAGGTGTGCAAATTAAAGATTAGTGAAGCATTCCAGAGCTGCTGTCATACACTTGCATGGAAAGGCTCTTTATTAAAAATAATAATAATAACAATTGAATTAAGGAAAAGTTATCTGACATCCCAGTAACGGACATTCACAAAGAGAGCTGTGAAAATATTTACAGACCCCTCACATCCTGGACATAAACTGTTTCAACTCCTTCCCTCAAAACGATGCTATAGAGCACTGCACACCAGAACAACTAGACACAAGGACAGTTTTTCCCCAAACGCCTCATTCTGCTAAACAAATAATTCCCTCAACACTGTTCAACTATTTACTAAGTCTGCACTACTTTTACTATTAATCTCCTCATCACTCCTTATCGCCCATCCCCTGCCACGTGACTGTATGACTGTAACTTTGTTGCTTGTATCCTTACAATTTATATTTAATTGTTTCATAGTATGATTTGAATGCTTATTTGTACCCTATCACTATTATTAAGTGTTGTACCTGATGATTCTTGACGAATGTATCTTTTCTTTTATGTATACTGAGAGTATTTGCACCAAGACAAATTCCTTGTGTGTCCAATCACACTAGGCCAACAAAGAATTCTATTCTATTCTATTCTATTCTATTCTATTCTATTCTATTCTATTCTTATTCCATTCTTATTCTATTCTATTCTATTGGAATGACTCAAAAAGTCAAAATAAAAATTTAAAACAATGCTCTCTCCCTGTTGTTTTTATTTTTATAGGCGTCACAGATAAAATGTACTGGCATTTGGTATCACAGATGTTCTGGCATTGGTAATGTTATCTAATTGGGTAATAAAATGTCTGGAAACAAACAACCAAGCTCAAAGAGCATCAAGGACTCCGGATGGATGGATGGATGGATGGATGGATGGATGGATGGATGGATGGAGGTTGTATGTGTGATTGTGTGAAAATTGCATTCAAGATGGAATAGGTTCAATCAAACCTTGATTATTTTTTTTTCACCACTAGTATTAATCTTGAATTTTCTTATTTCCCTAGTTTTACCTATCATTCCCCTAAATTCAAGAATAATATTTTGTGGTACATCTTTGTTTGACAATCTTTGTTTCTGAGGAACCTAGGGAAGATAAATCCTGCTCAGTGCAAGAACAAACTAGTTAGTTGATCTTATATACCCTTCTCTCAAATTCCTATCAGGGGATGGTAAGCAGGTAATGTCAAAACTATGTCAGATTATTTTGGCTTTAAGCATCTCAGAATGTATCGCATCACTGACCTTCCAAGAAAAAAACCAAGCTGCATCTCTTGGTGTTTATAGAGGAGACATATTACACTATTTACATGAACCTTTTTCATTGCTGCTGATCTGATTTCTTTTCAAGAACAAAGGTGAGGGAACTTCAATACTTAGTCTCACTCCCTGTAGTCTGACAGCTCAAGGGACTTCATGATGTTCAGAGAAATTAATTAAGCCTGACAACATTCTTGTGAGACAAGTATTACCATGCGCTTAAACACAATAGTGAACTGAACTCAGGGATTTTGGTTGTTAGTTCTAAGTTGGCAACCAAAATTAAGTACTCGGTTTAGATAAATGTATAAAAAGAGAGATGCATTTTGTTCCCTTTCCCTTCATTTATGTCATTAAGGAGAAAAATTAATTAACAGAGGGAGCTTTTAATACACACACACACACATCTACATGTACATGTACATATACATATACATACACACACCTCCATCAGGCTAAATTATATTTTTGTAATTGGACTTATTTTATGATTGTGTAAGCATCCTACATTGTGAGGGAAGCCCCCAATCCCCCGAAGAATTTGAGGAATATTTTAAAAAGGCAGAATATTATATTTCCCTGAGAAATGGAGAAACACGTTTCTTTTAGAGGCAGGAAGCAGACTCAGTCTTTCTTAATAGCCTCCCCCCATAGCGGAAATTTTGTGCTCATTAAGAAAGACCAGGCCATCTTATCAACAAAACAAAAGACCCTTCCTGCTCAAGACCAAATTATCCCTCTCCCCATTTCCCTGGCAACTGGAAAGAATCAAGCAGTGAAAGATGTCAGGAAAAGTTCTTGGAGGCTGACATTTTCGGTTTCAGGAGAATGGGATTAAGAGCAGGACGTGATCCTTCAGGATATAATAGGATTAACGCACCAGAGATGGCGTTCAGCAGGTTCTGACCAGTTTTGGAGAACCGGTAGCGGAAATTTTGAGTAGTTTGGAGAACCAGCAAATGCCACCTCTGACTGGCTCTGCCTCTCCCATCTCTCCTCTGCCTCCCGAGTCCCAGCGAATTCGTTGGGTCTTCTTTTGTTGCCCTGCACAGGAGAACGGAGCTGGAAAGCAGGTTAATGGGGTGGGGAGGGAATGGGGATTTCACAGTATCCTTCCCCTGCCATGCCCACCAAGCCACGCCCACAGAACCAGTAGTTAAAAAAAATGATCCCACCACTGTAACCCACTACCATTGAGCGGAAGATCCAGAGCTCACTACACTGCACAATCTCTTAAGGGCATTTCAGACATTGCACAATCCCCTCCCCCCAGTAGCCTCTGTGAAACTTATAAAAATCTAGGTACTCATCAAACCAATTGAACAGCTGCACCAGAACCATAAATGCTGCGGCTTCTGCTTCATTATGTAGGAAGTTAGCACTCACCCCTCTCCTAGAAAAATGAAATGTCCTTGGTAATATTAAAAAGGCAGAATATTTCCCCTACAAAGAGTAGAAACTCAGAAGCAGAAGCTCACCCCCACCTTTGTTAATGGGTGAACCGTTAAGGCCTGGGCCAGAATATTTTACATAACAAAGATCACCAGATAGAGCTATAGGAATTGCCTAAAGCCCTTTCATTACATCATCATCCAGCAATGCTCAACCAAGCCTGGAACTCAGGTGAAGCCATGTGGTCCAGACAAAGCCTACAAAGTTAGTTAAGACCCTGGGAGTCTGACAGCCAATGGGATACATTTCTTACACAGGAACAGGAAACACTAAGGTGAGGCCCAACAGAGATTATAAAACTAAGGATCTCTCAGCATCTTAGCCCTTTTCCTTCTTTCTTCATCCAGGGCATGTGATCCTGTCCACCATTAAACCATCTTTCCAAACAGCGTCCATGTTTCCAATGTCTTTTTCCCCACTTGGAACTGAACCCAGAAGGATAATTCTTCCAACAATTATTAAACCATCTTTCCAATCAGCTTCCATGTTTCCAGTGTCTTTCTCCCAGCTTGGAACTGAACCAGATGGATATTTTCTTCCAACAATTGTAAGTCACTACATTACAATATCCATCTCTTTCTGTCTCAAAATGGCTGGAAATGATCACTGCCAGTTGCAAAAATGGAAAATTTGGGTTACCTGAAACCTTAGGAAGCAGGTGAGCCCCCTTTTACTGAAGTGAAGGAGGCTTTCAGACAGAAAACGGTGAGAGAATGAAACTTGCTTGTACTTGTTCTGCATGTCATAAAAGTTTACTGATGAGAAGATAATTGCTTTGGAATGATAGGCTATTAAATGGGGAGGGGGAAGATCAATTCTAAAATAGCACAGGGAGGTTTCTCGCAGGCTATTTAAGTACAAAGCATAGTTGAATATAAACAGATTTTATTCTAGCTTGTTCCTCTAATAGTGACATCATTCCCATCCTCAGAACACAGGTGCCTTCTTGCACGAGATTCATGGATAAAGAATTCAGGAAGCATTTCCTCAAGTACACTTATGTGCATATCCCAGTATGAAGGACAATCACAATCCTAACCCAACTATCTCCAACATAGTGCCCTTCACTTCCCACAAGGATTGACCATGCTGGCTGGAGATTCTGTAAGTTCAGGTTCTGTATGAGAAGAGCAGGCAGAATCTAAGGGTGGAGGAGTCAAGAGAGGATTCAAGCCTAGAATTGTTACATGTCCAAAAACATTCCAGCTCCAGTTCCCCTTGAATTCCATTCATCTAATGTCCCAAAGGTGCTTTTTCAGACAACTATGACCTGGATGACTGAGAATCTCTACAGACTTTCAGCTATACAGTTTGGGATGAACACCCTTTGAATGGTGTGGGAGTAGGAATGGATTTCCAGAGAAAAAAATTGCAGACTACAGGAATCATTTGCGCTATTCGGGTGACCCTGAGGACACAGATATTACCTCCAAGTGCTTCAATGACCCACTAAAAGGATGCAAATGACCGGCTGTTTGCAAAATATAAATCCTTCCATTCCCCACTATCCTGTCAGAGCTGAAGAAGTTTCTTGGATGAGAAGCGAAACATCTTCAAAAGAAAAAACAAGAAAGTCTAATTGCCTCCTGAAAAAGCATCTTTGGGAGTACCATGACCTGGATGACTGAGAATCTTTACAGACATTATTAACCGAGTGCCAATTTAGTGCCAACACTAAAGTCCACCCAAGATGTTATGAAATTCCAATCTTGGAAAGGCTTTCTAAAAACAAATTCACTTTCATGAAAAGGAACGGGAAAAGAAAAAGACAAATCCAAGACTATCACAATAAAGAAGTGATTAAAGGCCAAAACGGCACAATTAAGTTACCCCTACACCTCTTTTAATAAACTCTCACCTTCTGGTTTTGGAAGAGGCATCAGTTCTGTATCTTCTGTTGGCACAGCAGGCTTTAATTTGCCCACATCTTTCGGTTTGGGTTTGCCTGAAGTGTCCTTCTTTTTCTCTAGATCTTTAACTGCAAAACAAGAAGTGCAATTAGTTTTTTAAAAAAAACAGAATAATGACTCTCCGTCGCTAAAAATCAAATTGGCATCTCATGATGGCCATGCTTATGCAAGTAGTCGTCAAAGAGCAACCAGGATGATTAGGAGGCTGGGACTAAAACATACGAACGGTTACAGGAACTGGGCATGGCTAGTCTAGTAAAGAGAAGGACCAGGGAGACATGATAGCAGTCTTCCAATATTTAAATGGCTGCCTCAGAGAGGAAGGGATCAAGCTATTTTCTAAAGTGCCTGTAGGCCAAGCAAGGAATAATGGATGGAAACTGAACAAGGAGAGATTCAACCTGGAAATAAGGAGAAACTTTCTGACAGTGAGAACGATCAACCAGTGGAACAGCTTGCCCTCAGAAGTTGTGGGAGCGCCATCACTTGAGATCTTCAAGAAGAGATTGGACTGCCCTTTGTCAGGAATGGTGTATGGTCTCCCGCTTAGGTGGGGGGGTTGGACTAGATAACCTACAAGGTCCCTTCCAACTCTGAATATCTGTTGTCTGTAACTTACCACCAGAATTAAAATCACAGTTTCCATTGCTAAGCATGATTGTTAAGTGAGTCAGGGAAGAAGATGGACATTGTCTGAGGCCTTGCAAGGGAGGCCTAGCAGGAAATGGGTTCCATGAGGAGCTCATTGTGTGCATGCACAGAGATTAGAAAAGGATGAAGACTGCTGTAAGAATACCAACATTAGCATTGCTTCATGACTAATATTATTATTAAGAATAATACTGAACTCTTCTCTGACCCTTTTCTACTTGTCAAATTTATTATTATTCTTCCAGTCAGGTTTCAGATACAAATCTATTGAAAACTGTGGGGGAACGGAAGGGATCAGGACTCTAAAATATATACATTCCTAGCACTGGAAGCACAGATGAAGGTTTTTTTAAGCCCAATGCCAGGAAACATGTTAAAATGGATGGGATGGTAGGACAACAGTCATAAAGTAGAACTTGTCCCAGGCCAACTCGGAAATCTGGCCAGGGCTGGGCTTCAAAAATTTTAGCAACATTCTCTGCCCACTTGCTGAGTGTGTATGGCCATGGTGGGTGTGGCCGAGTCAGCCTCCTGCACCATGGCAGGTGGGAGAGCGTTTTTGCCTTCCCTGGGCTCCGGAAGCTTTCCTTGAGCCTCCGGAAGGGTGAAAACGGCCTCCCCAGGCTCCAGATGCTCTCTGGAAGCCAAAAACTGGCCAATTTCCAGACTTCCTGAACTTCGGGGAGGCCCATTTTTTACCTTCCCTGAGCCTCCGGGCACGCTCTGCACTTACCTACATCCAAATGGCCTCCCTGGGCTCTGGAGGCCAGAAATGGGTCCGTTTCCAGCCTTCCTAAACTTCCGGGAGGCCTGGTTTTCACCCTCCCTGAGACTCCGGGCACACCCTGCACTTACTTACATCCAAATGGCCTCCCTGGGCTCTGGAGGCTCTCTGGAAGCCAGAAATGGGTCCGGTTCCAGCCTTCCTAAACTTCCGGGAGGCCTGCTTTTCACCCTCCCTGAGACTCTGGGCACACCCTGCACGTACCTGCATCCAGGCTGCTTGGGGGACTCCTGGGAGGGGAGGGGAGGGGTGGTGGGGCCAGCCAGGAGTTGGATTTGAGGGTTCTCTGAACTATGCAGAATGTTAGCTAGGGGCCCTCCCTGCAAATCCCCCGCAGCCCACCCCTGCCTATGGGTCCCGGAAACATGTTGAAATGGATGGGATGGTAGGACAACAGGCATCACGTAGAACTTGTCCCAGGCCAACTGGGAGATAGGGTCTTCCTACCCATATAAGCCCAGTCTTGTGAAGCAGACAGACAGAAAGAACGGACATACTTCGGAACTGGCCTTGCGCTGCTTTGCTCTCCTGGTCTTGAGCAAAGGCCACTAGCTGAACGATGTAACTCTGATCGGGGATAAGACCTTGAATAATCGCCTTGTTTGCATTGTTCTGAAGCATCAGCTCATTTGTCTTCCCTCCTGCAAAAGGGATACACGATCAGCATTGTACTTTCCATTTAATTATTACAGCATCACGTATAATCTATTTGTTTGTGTACATGTGCAAGATAAAGCCTTGAAGTTGCCAAATTCTAATTATTCCCTCATTTCTAGTCCAGTTCTGCAGCCCTCCCTGGGGAAGCTTTCTTAGATTTCTTTCTTATCCTTCCTCCTTAGATTCCTAAGGAAAGTCTTGAAAGGACTTGGCTAGGATATTTAAGTGGGCGTCTAATGAAATACAATCATTGCAAGAAGTCACTCCTTTGGCATACCCTGACATGATCTAGCTTTCAGTCATGTTTCTACATGGGCAATTACCTCCCCTTAATCATTTATCCTTGCAGGCAACTATGCAAGCATGCCTGAGCATTGGGATTTCTGCCTATAAGGCCACTAAAGTAAGGTGTCTTCAAGGCAAGTTCAATTTCTGGTGACTTTACTGATAATTGTAGCTTCCTTTGTAACAACCCAGGAAACAGGTATTTTGAGATTTCGTTCTTCCGGGCTGGCTTTTTTTTAAAAAAAAATTTCCCGGTGTAATCTGTACTCTGGAGTTACAAATGGTTTCTCATACAAATATTAACCAGGCTTAATCCTGCTTAGCTTCCAAGTGCAGTCAGGCTAACCAAGATATACCATCTATTAGGGCATTGGCTGCTCAGAGTTGCTTCATATGAGATGAGAAGCAAATAAAATGAGAAGATGAGAGGAGAGGAAAGGAGAGGAGAAGAGAGGAGAGGAGAGGAGAGGAGAGAAGAGAAGAGAAGAGAAGAGAAGAGAAGAGAAGAGAAGGAAGGAAGTGAAAGGAAAAGAAAGGAACAAGAAAGGAAAGGAAAAAAGAAAGGAAAGTAAAATAGCTATTCTGCAAAGGGTAGAGTAATATATCTGATTTTGGGACCATCCCCAACAAATTAGTAACGTCATGTAGAAACATAACACACTAAAAACAAAATATCTTAGAAGTGAGTTCAAACATGATCCTTCCATTTGCATTTAGAAGAATTTGTTTATTTTGTAAGCAGCACTTCATCCTGTAATCCCAGAACAATATATATATTTTTATTTATTATATCAATTGATCTAGCCTCCCATCTCAAATTCATGATTCTGGGCAGTTTCCATGCAATTAAAACAATATAAAAACACCAAAACAATCTAAGAATAATAAAACATATTTTAATACCATGCACTAACAATGTAAGATGCTACAATAAAAACTGTGAGTGTACGAAGGGCGTATTTTCTTAACTACATTTGCTGAATAAGCCACAACTGGAAGGTTTGCTAGGCATCTGCTACAAAATCCATGCAGGATTTTTTTTTTTCAAAGCTTGCAGAAGTTTCTAAAATGTGCAGGAAACCATTCTATATCTGGAGAAAGCAGCTTTTAAACATTTAAAAGTTTGGGGAAAAGATCCTCAATGAATTCCATTTGGGATGCACTGGAACCTATTAAAAAGTTGAATGTCATTTTAAAATGGGTAATGATAGGATTGTGCAGACTTTTATTGTACAGTATATTTTCAAAACTGTTTCTTTTGGTTGTTATTTTATAATCTGTTCCAGCTTTTCTGTTATAACTGTTTTATTGCTTCCATCTGCTTTATTCGTCCCCCAAGCTCACAGAAACCAAAATCTCATTAATAATCAAACATCTTTTAATCATTACATCAAAAAGAGACAATTTTGGTCACTGAAGAAAAACAGACACCATGGAACAGAGCTGAATTTAAAATGGATTAGATAGATCATCTTCACAGGTGAGATGAGGATTATCTAGTAAATCAGTTTTAAGCTGCTGAAAATTTTTTAAATTTTAAATTTTTAAATTTTTTTTAAAGGCTTTTCAGTTAAGAAAAGCCCCACCCCACACAATTATTCAATGATACACCTGATGGGGAAATACACTTCTTGTTCCATGAAAGTTCTATGCATTTCCTTCCCCAAACACTGATGATATTACCTAGTCGGGTAATGAAAATGTCTGCAAGAAAGTTCAGAGAGCACCAAGAATTTCATAGCTCAACCCTGTGCTGATGGGAAAGTAAATTCTTCATTGCCAATAAAAAGACAGGGAGAGGATTAAAAAAAGTTTCTTTCTGCACTGTGTTGTCTCTCATTGATGTTTCATTGATGATTGCTTATAGTAACCTATGACTATTACTAAGTGTTGTATCTTATGATTCTTAATGAATGTATTTTATTTTTTCTTATGTACACTGAGAGCTTATACATCAAAGACAAATTCCTTGTGTGTCCAATCACACTAGGCCAATAAAGAATTCTATTCTATTCTATTCTATTCTATTCTATTCTATTCTATTCTATTCTATTCTACTCTACTCTACTCTACTCTACCCTATTCTATTCTATTCTATTCCATTCCATTCCGCTCCATTCTATTCTATTCTATTCTATTCTATTGGGGGGGTAAAAATCTTTTTTATCTTTTACAAACATCTTTTTTGGTGAACAATGTGGTTTCAGGTTTTTACATTTCCATACAAACATGACCAGAATGTTATATTTATCTTTCATATTCAGTTTCTAGTCATATCATTACATTTTCCATTTTCTGTAAAATTCTATTCTATTATATGTTTTGGGTGCTATTTTTCAGAAATTGGGCAATGTACTGGTAAACTAGCTAGAAGAATAATTAGAGGTGTTTATTATAACAATTACATTACCCATGCTTTTCATAACTTTCTCCTGTCACCTTCTGAAGAACAGTTCAGCAATACACGTAGTTCTCAACATACATCAGTTCATTGAGTGACTGTTCAAAGTGAAAACGGCACCGGAAAAGTGACTTATGACGGTTGCAGCATCCCCATGGTCAGGTGATCAAAATTGGCAACTGTTGTCATCATGTTGGCAACTGTTGTCATCATGTTTGGCAAATTGGCAACTGTTGTCATCATGTTTATGACAATTGCAGTGTCCAGGGTCATGCAATTAACCTTTTGCAATCTTCTCACAAGCAAACTCAATGGGGAACCCAGATTCACTTAACAACCGTGTTACTAACTTAACCACTGTAGGGATTCACTTAACAACTGTGGCAAGAAAGGTTGTAAAATGGGGGCACAAATGTCTCAGTTAGCAACAGAAATTTTGGGCTCAGTTGTAGTCATAAGTCAAGGACTACTTGTATGTTTTGGTGGGGCTCCGATGGCTTGTACCCCAGAAACAAACAGTCCTAAAGCTCAGAAAATCCTTCTCTAATCTACTTGAACATTGTATGCTTGGCTGGCATGGGAGCAAGTTAGGACAGCAGACACATCATTTCCACCACACATGCACATATCACATAAATACAAACTGCTAATGGCACATTAGTTGGTTCTTTTTCTCTTGAGAACTAACTCAAGCAACACAAAAAGGATAAAGTTATAGATAAAGGACACAGTGGCTTGGTGGCTCAGTGGCTGAGCTAAGATGCTGAGCTAGTCGATCAGAAAGATCGGCAGTTCAGTGGTTCGAATCCCTAGCGCCACGTAACAGAGTGAGCTCCTGTTATTTGCCCCAGCTTCTGCCAAACTAGCAGTTCGAAAGCATGTAAAAATGCCAGTAGAAAAATAGGGACCACTTTGAGAGGAAGGTAACAGCATTCTGTGCGCCTTTGGCATTTAGTCATACCGGCCACATGACCATGGAGACGTCTTTAGCCAGCACTGGCTCTTCGGTTTTGTAATGGAGATGAGCATCACCCCCTAGAGCAGGGGTCTCCAACCTTGGCTCCTGGAAGCCTGGCGGACTTCAACTCCCAGAGTTCCACAGCCAGCTTTGCTGGCTGTGGAACTCTGGGAGTTGAAGTCCGCCAGGCTTCCAGGAGCCAAGGTTGGAGACCCCTGCCCTAGAGCCAGAAACGACTAGCACATATGTGCCTTTAGATAACAAGAGGAGAGAAGCTCAGGGCTAAACGGTAGGATCCTTGGTGCTCTTCTGAGCTGGGTTGTTTTTATTGCAGATGTTTTATTACCCAACCAGGTAACATCATCAATGCCAGAAAGGAGTGGGGAAGAGCATTCCCTTGCAGCACTAATGATGGTACCTAGTTGGGTAATGAAATGTCTGCAAGAAAACAAACAAGCTACAAGAGCACCATGGGTGCGATGGGTGGTTTTTCTAAAAATCAGGTGTAACAGTTGGTTTTCAGCAAAACTGTTGTAAAACACAGTCACATGACTGTGGAGCATTGCAAATGGCCATAAAGAAGGCCATAACTTGTAGTTAACTTTGCAACTTTGCAGTTAACCTGATTTTGTGAAGCTTCTTCTCCGGTAATACTGTACCGCAAATCAGGGCATACAAAACCTTTGCCAGACCAATTCTCAAATACAGCTCATCTGCCTGGAATCCACACTGTATAACAGACATTAATACAATTGAGCGAGTCCAGAGTTATTTCACAAGAAGAGTACTCCACTCTCTGCTTGCAACAGCTTATACTACCAAGTTTGAAATTTTGGACCTGAACAACCTAGAACTGCGCCACCTATGGTCTGATCTAAGCTTAGTACACAAATCGTCTGCTACAACATCCTACCTGTCAATGACTACTTCAACTTCAACCACAATTAACACATGGGCAAACAATAGATACAAACTCAAAGTAAACCACTCCAAACTCGATTGTAGAAAATACAACTTCAGCAACAGAGTGGTCAATGCCTGACTCTGTAGATACATCCTCAAACTCCCAAAACTTTAACCTTAAACTGTCTACCGTGGACCTCATTCCATTCCTAAGAGATATGTAATGGGGTGTGCATATGTGCACCAACGTGCCTACCATCCCTGTTCTACTGTTCCCATTTATTCATACTCATTTATTATACTTATACCTGTTTATACTTATATGTTTATATGTTATGTTCATACTTATATTTATTTCTCATACATGCTTGACAAAATGAATGAATGAATGAATGAATGCAGCCATGTTGCTAAGCACCCAAAGTGCAGTCATGTAACCATAGGGGAAGGGGCTCAACCGTTGAAACTTCAGATCTGGGAGATAGGTTCCCTTTTTCAGGTCAGTCATAACTTGAAGATTACCTGTACGCTTTAAGCTTAAGATCCTTCAGCCAAATCATTGGATCTGAGGAAAATTGGACAGACAAAAAGCCTTGTGCACACAAAAATAATAAGGAGACCTTGTCAGTTTCTAAGGAACTCTGGGAAGCCCCAAAGACTTATTTTACAGACTATCCTCTTACTCTCATGCCACATGTTGGGTACAATCCAACTTGCATTTAGCTTCAATACCCAATATATTATCAGGTAAAAACAGGACCCACACACGAAGGTCTAATTAAACTGATTTATTGCTAATCATGGTATGCACGAGAATGAATGGTGTGTTGACTTAGAGATGGATCTCTCGCCTCACAATCAGGAGGCTGTGAATTCGATCCTAGGTAGCGGCAGATACTTCTCTCTCTGAGCACGTTGAGAATATATATGCTGGACGTAACTTTGTATTAGCGACAGAAAGGGCATCCGGCCAGTAAACACTCAGCTCCACTCAGTTGCTCAAACTCCACCCCACAAGGAATTATGGGGTCATTAAAAGAAGACAATGTTATGCACAAGAATCTTCTCAGCTAACCGTTAACATTTGCTTGGGGTTAGATAAGGGTCAACAGAATGAAAGGAAAGTTGACTCAGTCCCCTTGTGGCTTGGCAGGGATTCTAGACAGATCCCTCTTTTAATACCACCCCCAGATTCCATCACCCCTTCTCTGACATATACCCAGTTTCTATGGGAGTAACACAGTGGGGTATGTGCTGTTTTGTTCCCTCCTTGACGAACGCACTTAGGCCACGTGTGAACTTTGGTATTCAGGTGGAAAAATTCCTTTCCCAATTCTCCTTACCTGAACTAGGAGTGATGAGAAGTTTATATCCATCAAACCTCCCTTTAGGGGCTTTCCACGAAATCTGAATACTGTCAGGACCAATAACAGTATACCTTAATCTTGATGGTGGAGCCACTGAAAGGGAATATTTTTTAAAAAAGAAACACTGTTAATATTAACATGGCTTATCATATTTTATTAAAAAAATGCAGAACCTACAGGCATCCCAATTCATCATACATTTTTAGATAAAGCAAAGGATAATGAATATCAAAAGTGTCATAGGATCCAAACTTCTAACGATATATTATGATAAATGATATTATATGCATCCCTGCAAAAATGTATATCATGACAAAGGAACAGAAAACTTACAGACTCAAAGCAAGCTGAGCCATATGCTTTGTTCGTATAATTTCTTTGTTAGATATGTGGGCAGGAGTTATATAAAGTAAATATTCTAATTTTTTTAGGTTTCTTATGAAGAGTACAGTAGAGATGATTTATAGCCATACTTTCAGTCATGCCTAGGGCATGAAGTAAGTATATTCTATATTTCAAAAGGCTTCAGGAAATATCATGGTTTTCAAAAGAAAATGATGATGCTGGGCATGTATTAAATTAATAGTATGAAAGGAGCTATTTGGCTGGAATGCCTGAAATTTCAAGCAATTAAAGTTGTTAGATATTCCCTTGCCTAAAAGCAGAATGTCATTTAGGACAGAGCAAAGCTAATCTGTCTTGCCCTCCAGATAAGTTGCATTGGAGTTGGATCATTGTCAGCAACTCTAACTATGCTAGGCTGGCTGGGATAAGTGGAGATATTTATCCTACGTATCTGAAGAATACCAGATCTGGGATGATTGATCTTTTGTTCTGAGAAGCAGAAGACAACTTATGATCAATAAAACAATCATAAATTCATCTAACTCTCATGGTTTCCTGTTAAGGAATCCTCAAAAGTATAGAGGCATAGACTCCATGCAGCATTCCCTACCCATTTGTATACCTGCACATATAATGCTGCGTTTGCATATACCGATAGTTCTTGGTGTTGTGGCCTGTTGGCCACTGGCCCCTCCAGCCACCAAAACAGATGAGGAGGCAGTATGAGAGTCAGGGTCAGCATTAAGGCAACCTGAGAGCTCTGAGGGGGAAGAAGGAATGGAGCTGGCAGAGAGAGAGAGAGAGAGAGAGGCAGAGCCTGGGCCATCCATCAGCCCCCAGATGGAGTGTCAACAGCCCCCAGGTCTGGAGGTGGCTGATGAAGAAGAGGAGGAACAGCCGGGCCCAGTGTCTGACACATGGATACGCAGAAGGCAGAGGAGAGGAGAGCAGTGGAAATCTATGGGCCGATCCTTGGGAAAAAAGAGACACCGCTGCTAGCGAGGCTCCACCCTAGCTCTAGGGATAAAAGGCGGGGGGGGGGAGATGAATAGATGTGGCAGACAACTATTCATCTCTCTGCCGGACAGATTTCTTAGCTTGCATTGAGAGAGAAACTTTTTGCCAGGGCTGCTAATGATTCTCCTAATAAAAGAATCATTGAGTTAACTTCAAAGGGTTTGTTGTGTTTGGGGAGTTGGGTCAGGACACTCAGCTTACGACTGGTCACTTATGACCTGGTTTCAAAGTTCCAATGTTCAGGACACACACACACACACACACACACACACACACTGATCATATGACTGCATTTAGGGTCATTTGCAGTACCCCACAGTCACATGAGCACAATTCACAACATTATTGCCACAAAGCAGCATTTACTTCCAGCTTCTAGCAAAATCTGACCCATATAGCAAGCAAGCAATGGGTTTCCTTGATGACCGCAGTGTAAGCATTCACTTTAAGCTATCCCGTTCACATAACAAGCACCACAAAAAGGGTCAAAAAAATCAGGTTCGGTCACATGGTTCATTTTACAACCGTTAGGAGTTGCAACCATAACTGCAGGCTCAATTATGGCTCTCACTCAAGGGCTGCATACAAAGTATTTTGAGATTTGCACAATACGCCTGACGCATCTTTCTACCATTTGCCAAAGATCAGCACGTCTGCACAAGACCTTTATCCAAATCTGCACGATCGATGACTCGTCACATCAAAGGCAGAACCCCATATTCTTTTGTACAAATCTATTTTTGCTCTTTGTCCAGAGCCAAAACAAACAGGGACTTGAATTTTCTTTGAGGCAACGGCATGATACAAATTGTATTAGTTTGCCTTAGGCTCAAAAAAGAAGCAAAATGTAAGTTTACTGCATGAGATGGATTGCATATGAGCTATCTTTCTCTTCCACATCTCTGTCCCCTCATCAAACTAACAAAGCCTCCAAGGGTTTTTGAGCTGAAGCTCAAAGAATTTGGACACCAAATGAGAAGATTGGGGGGGGGGGAACCTTGATTCTGGGAAAGATTGAAGGGAAAAGGTTTAGATTTAACATCTAAATGATTCTAAATAAGCTTTCAAGGTTTCTAAAAAAAGAAAATGGGAATCCTTTTTTGTACCCCAGAGTCTCCTCACAAAATAATTGCTATATTTACCTTGACTTAAGACAGGATCACTCAGTTGAAGAGACACAGCTATGAAACCCAAGAGGAACCAGCTTGGGGCCTTTGATTGATGGATGTCCATTCTTCCCGTGGTTTACATATAGCATCAACGTCCCTGGAAATGTGTAAGCAAAGGATCAGAACTTCAGGGAAAAGGCCTAGGAAGCAAGGTTCTTACCAAAGCTAAAAGGATTGTCTTGGAATCCTAGGGATTCTGTTGCAAAATAATAATATTTTTAACAAACCAGGAATAATTGTTTTAAAATTTTGTTTTGCAGTGCACCTTAGGAATCAACATGACCTGGGGACACTGCAACTGTTACAAATGCATGCCAGTTGCCAAGCATCCAAATTTTGTTTACATGACCATGGGGATGCTGCAATGGTGGTGAGAAATGGTCATGCAACACAGTCTCCATGGTGGGAATGCCAGCAGCAGATACAGTCCAACTCATTGCTCAGGCAGGAAACCCTATACCAGGGGTCTCCAACCTTGGCCCCTGGAAGCCTGGCGGACTTCAACTCCCAGAATTCCACAGCCAGCAAAGCTGGCTGTGGAATTCTGGGAGTTGAAGTCCACCAGGCTTCCAGGGGCCAAGGTTGGAGACCCCTGCCCTATACCATTTCAGACAAATGGTTTTCCGATCTTTTCTTTAAATCCCACAACTTCTGGAGTCAAGTTGTTCCACTGATTAATTGCTCTAACAGTCACGAAATTTCTCCTGAGTCCTAGGTTGCTTCTCTCCTTGATGAGTTTCCATCCATTGCTTCTTGTCCTACCTTCGGGTGCTTTGGATAACAGGGTGACCCACTGTTATTTGTGGCAGCCCCTAAGATATTGGAACACTGCTATCATGTCACCCCCTAGTTCTTTTCATTAAATTAGACATAACCAATTCTGCAACCATTCTTTGGGGTTTCAGCCTCCAGCCCCCTAATCATCTTTGTCGCTCTTCTCTGCACTCTTTCTAGAGCAGTGATGGCTAACCTTTTTGTCGTCAGTGTGCCGAAAGTGTGCACATGCATGAGGAAGAGCTCGCATGTGTGCACCCATTGTTCTGACCCAACCGGGTTCCCAAAGAACAAACACAGACAAAGGCAGCAGCCCCCACCTTTTAAGGTGGAATAACAAATTCTGTTCTGAAGGCTGCTTTCCACTAATCAGCTCCAACAAGAGAGAGCCTTGCCAAGTTGTTTGTCAAGGCTGTCAAAAACCCAGAGATAAGAACTAATTTACAAACTTCTCCAAACACGAACTAAGATGTCCACTGGTTGAGTTTCAAGAGCTTATTTGCTATCTGCAAAGAACATTTTTCCAAACTTGGCTTTTATCTTCTTGAGGGAGGGGCCATTACCTTGCAGCCTTTCTCCCGTGTCATCCGTGCTGTTGTAACTGCTCTTTCCTATGAGCAATCCTTTGTGCACGTGCACTTGGCACAGGCTCCTCAGGAACCTCCTCATCACTGCTGCCAGCCCCCACAATCTCTGAAGGCAGCAGTCCACTCCCTGATGGTCCTGGCCCCTCATCAGAGTCCTCGCTCTCCTCAGCCATCTGCACCTGCTGTCGGCTAACCACAACACCCATAATGCAATGCACTCGTGACACACACACACACTTCCCCTGCCACCCTGTGTATGCGCACTCATCTCCCACATGCGGCCCACCCCCCATGCATGTGCGGCAGATACCCAAAAATCAGCTGGCTGGCGGGAGGCGTGCACGCATGCGCAGTGGAACTGAACTGAGGCGATGGCTCACGTGCCCACAGAAATGGCTCTGTATGCCACTTCCGGCATGTGTGCCATAGGTTCACCATCATGGTTCCAGAGTCTCAACATCTTTTTTATATTGTGGTGACTAGAATTGGATGTAATATTCCAAGTGTGGTCTTACCCAGGGATTGTAAAACCTGAGCAATAAGAATTTCAGATTAAATGAACTGATTGTCAGAATGAAGACAGTGAGAGTGAGAATATCGGGAGAACAAAGTTACAAACTCATCTCTCTGCCCAGAAGTCAAGCAAAATGATTAGAGGTCAAAAACTTTAAGAATGACACTTCTAGTCTATCAACTTCTTGTCAGAACATGAGTTCTTCCACTGACCCATTTTCTAATATGATTTTGAAGCTAATTTAGAATTCAGCTCAAAAACTTTTAAGGATTACATTGTTAGACTATCTGCTTCCTGGCAGAACGTGAGGAATTTTACCACTGAAGCAATCTCTAATACAATTTTGAAACTAATTTAGAATTCAAACATTTTGTCTTTGGGAGAACTGACCCAAAGAGAGACTTATGTGACTTGCTCATCAGGGTCATTTCAAGTTAATGTGAATTCCACAAGACTTCCACAAGTCACTAAGCGAATGCAGCAGTCATAAAGTGAACACAGCAGTCATTGAGCAAGCCAATGGTTCACTATGGGCAAAACCTGGAAATAAGTGCCAGTTTGGGGCAAAACAGTCATAAACCCTGGTTATGTGACCATGGAATGCTGCAAACAGGTGTAAATGCAGCTGTGTTCCTACACACCCAAAGTTCAGTCATGTGACTTTGGAGCGAGACCAACTGTAGGAAGTTTGGATCCACATCCTAAGTTCCCTTTTTTGTGTCTGTTGTAGCTTTGAAAGGTTGCTAAGAAACCAATCAAAGCACCAGGACTATCTATATATCTTTAAAGAATATTTAATGGGTTTTATTTATTTATTTATTCTCTTTTATTACACTTATACAAATATTCCTCAAATAGACATTAAATTCCTAGGCCAATCATGTCCTTGCTCACCCTTTTAAAAAATACTGGCTACTTAATACTGGCATTAAGCCTTTGCTGAAAAGCAAGTTACATATTTGTACTTATATGTCATTGATTTCACGTTCACACACTTTAAGAACTCTTGCATGGATAGATGTCCTCAAGAGCTGGTATTCGGTAACTATGCAGTTCCCGATGATTGCAGATTTGGTCAACCATAGCCATTTTAAAGTGTGTGGACTTCAACTCCCAGAATACTCCAGCCAGCAATGCTATCCAGATCTACAAAGGTCAGAATTGTGCAAGGAATGGTCTTCCTTGAGATGCTCTATGGGAGCAAATCGTAGACTTTGAAAAAGCAGGATATAAAGAGTAAAGTATTGATTCTTCCAAAATTAGATGTTGGAAAAGAATCCTAAGTAAACCATGGATAGCCAAGAAAACAAAAGGAATCATCAAACAAACCAACTTAGAGTTCTCACTCACTCTTATCTTATTTTGAACCCATTATATGAAGATTCAACTCCTTTGAGAAGTCATAACGTGAGTTGGTTTGGTCTAGTGGTTAAAGCACCAGGCTAAAGCATTATAGACTGTGAGTTCTAGTCCTGAAAGCCAGAAGGGTGACTTTGGGCCAATCATCAGGAGGCTATGGATTCTAATCCTGCCTTAGGCGTGAAAGTTGGCTCGGTGACCTTGGACCAGTCACTTTGTCTCAGCCCAACCCACCTCAAAGAGTTGTTATTGTGGGGGAAATTGGAGGAGGAAGGAGTATTAGATATGTTCACCACCTTGAGTTTTTTTTATAAAAAGAATGAATGAATGAAAGAAAGAAAGAAAGAAAGAAAGAAAGAAAGAAAGAGAGAGAGAATGAGTGAGTGAGTGAATGAATGAATGAATGAGTGAGTGAATAAGTTAATGAGTGAATGAATGAGTCAGTAAGTGAATGAGTGAGTGAGTGAATGAATGAATGAGAGAATTATTGAGTAAGTTAATGAATGAATGAATGAATGGGTGAATGAATGAGTGAATGTATGAGTCAGTAAGTGAATGAGTTAGTGAATGAATGAATGAGCGATTGAGTGAATGAATGAATGAATGAATGGTGGAAAGAAAAAGAACAGGATGATCAGTAGCTATGTGGATGGATCTAGTTACAATGGTGATGAATGGACCATTGGAAGACTTGAAGGCCCAGGTTGGAGACAGATCTTCCTGAAGTAAATCTTTCTGGGCATTCCTTAAAATAGACCAGGGGTCTTCAAACTTGACAGCTTTAAGACTTGTGGACTTCAACTTCCAGAATTCCTCTTCCAGTCATGTTAGCTCAAAAATTCCGGGAGTTGAAGTCCACAAGTCTTAAACTTGCTAGATTTGAAGACCTTTGGAATAGACACTGACTTGATGGCACATGATTGATGATTAGCATATTTTCTCTACACCTTTCATCCTCTCTTGTTATCACTCTATCCATCCTTTGAAGGAACTTTACTGATAGCCATGCGGTTCCTTTGGTGCTCAGGAGCTAATCCACAATTTCCACAACCTTCACAGAAGCAAAGGCAGAGACTATCTTTCTCCTAGCACAGAATAAATAAATCACCAGAAAGCAAATTCTCATAAATGTCAGGAAAAATGCTTGACCAATAGCAATTCAACAGTGGAACCAACCCCCAAGAAAGATAATGGACTCCCTTCCCTGAAATATTCAGGCAGAGTGTGAATCTACGGTGGATTCTTTAACATGGATTCCCACATTGAGAGAAAGCTGTTTTAAATGGTTCTTTTCCATTATTTGTATGGTTAAGTCCTAAATCATGAATGGCAGTTCTACATGGGAGGTTCAAGGAAGGCAAGATGGATGCTGCTACCTATGAATCTAAGGGGCCGAGTTGGCAAACCGCTGAGCCAAAACCACACAAATCACATTACGACTTAGCAAAAAAATCCTTCCATGTGTAATGTCAAAGCAGCTTGTGCACTGATCACATTCTGCACCAGCATTCTCTCCCTAGGATTAACCAGATGTGCTGAAACTGAGCTCGTAGAATTACTAGTCCGCTTTGGAAAAAGTAGAACTAAACTCAGGCCCTGTTCACAGGACACTCTCAATCCTGGTATATTCAATGAGCTTCCTTTGTCAGATTCATACAGATTCAAAGAAAGAAAGAAAAAAAGAAAGAAAGGGGGGGGGCAGACACAGATGATAGATAGATGATAGATGATAGAGAGAGAGATGATAGATAGATGATAGATGATAGACAGACAGACAGACAGCCATAGATAGATGATAGATAGATGACAGATGATAGAGATAGATGATATAGATGATAGATGATAGATGATAGATGATAGATGATAGATGATAGATAGATAGATAGATAGATAGATAGATAGATAGATAGATAGATAGATAGATATAGAGAGAGAAATAGTAGAGACAGATGATAGATGGATTATAGATGATAAAGAGAGAGAGGGAGGATAGATGGTAGATCGATAGATAGGAAGGAAGGAAGGAAGGAAGGAAGGAAGGAAGGAAGGAAGGAAGGAAGAAAGAAAGAAAGAAAGAAAGAAAGAAAGAAAGAAAGAAAGAAAGAAAGAAAGAAAGAAAGAAATCATTCTTTATTGGCCAAGTGTGATTGGACACACAAGGAATTTGTCTTGGTGCAAATGATCTCAGTGTAAAAGAAAATATACATTCGTCAAAAGTCAAAAATCAGAAGGTACAACACTTAATGATAGTCATAGGGTACAATAAGCAATCAAATCATACTAGGAAATAGTCCATATATTCCTCGATTTACAACCATTCATTTAGCAACTGTTCAAAGTTACAACAGCACTGAAAAAAAAGTGACGCATGACCATTTATGGCTGGTTTGGCATCCCCATGGTGACGTGATCCAAATTCAGACGCTTGACAACTGACTTGTATTTATTTATGACGGTCGCAATGTGACACACATACACCCCTTTTGCAACTTTCTGATACACAAAGTCGAGAGGGAAGCCAGATTCACTTTACAACCGTGTTACTACTGTAACCACTGCAGGGATTCCCTAAACACCTGCAGCATGGAAAGGTCATAAAATGGGGCAAATTTCACGGAACAACCATTCCGTTTCAAAATGGTGAGCTCAGTTGTGGTCGTAAGTCGAGGACTATCTGAACAACAAACTGAGCCCAAATTAATCTCACCAATCACAGTTGTAGCTAAGACATGATTGGCTAATGGGTGTTTCTGGGTGTCACATGGGCACAGCTGGACACAGCTGGACTGTGGGACCTCATTTGAGAGCTATTGTCCCTTCCACAAAGCCACCCATATCTCTCAGACTTGGTAAAGAGTCAAATCTCAGCCAGGTTTCTAAGGGAGAGGGAGTTGACGAGAACTCTTGACTTCATTTCTAAATGTCTAGGGAGAGTCTCAGTTCACCCAGGTCACGGTTGTCCCAAAGGTGCCTTTTTTTTAAAGAGGCAACTAGACTTTCTGGTTTTTTCTTTGAAGACGTTTTGCTTCTCACCCAAGAAGCTTCTTCAACTGGATGGTGGGGAACATAGGAGAACAAACCCATCAGAACTAGATTGAGGAAAAGTTCACCTGCATTTAAAAGGCTCTTCTGAAGACAGCAAATTCCACATTTTGGACAGAGAGGACTGCCGGTTTGGAAGAGGACATCTACAGAGAAGAGCAACCAGGATGGTGAGGGGACTGGAGATCTTCAAACTTGACAGCTTTAAGACTTGTGGACTTCAACTCCCAGTATTCCTCCTCCAGTCATGTTAGCTCAAGGAAATCTGGGAGTTGATGTCCACAAGTCTTAAATTTGCCAAGTTTGAAGAGCCTTAGGTTACAGGAACTGGGCATAGCTAATCTAGTGAAGAGAAGGACCAGGGGAGACATGGTAGTAGTCTTCTAATATATGAGGGGCTTCCAAAGAAAGAAAGGGGTCAAGCTATTTTCTAAAGTACCTATAGGCCAGAGGAGGAATAATGGATGGAAATTGAACAAGGAGAGATTCAACCTGGAAATAAGGTGAAACTTTCTAACAGTGGAACAATCAACCAATGGAACAGCTTGCCCTCGGAAGTTGTGGGAGTGCCATCACTTGAGACTTTCAAGAAGAGATTGGACTGCCATCTGTCAAGAATGATATAGGGCAGTGGTGGCTAACTTCGCTGGGCTCCCGTGCCGATAATTGTGCGTGAGCTTGCCTGCTCGTGCTCACGTACCGTCACCCATGCCTCCTGTGCATGCTTGCGCAACCTTCACGACTCACACAATTCCCGTGATCTGTGCTTCACACACACATGCACAAGGGTCTCCTGTGCACCCCTGCACCCCTGCACATGTGTGCCAGATACCTGACAATCAGCTGGTGAGCAGGTAGCAAATGTGCATGCTCACTACATCATTTCTGGGTGAGTGCTCGTGTGCCGGCAGTAATAGCTCTGTGTGCCATTTCCGGCAAGGCATGCCATAAAGTTTGCCACCACGGGTGTAGGGTCTCCTGCTTGGGCAGGGGGGTGGACTAGATGACCCACAAGGTCCCTCCCAACTCTGATTATCTGTTATGTCAAAACAGGACAGCCCTCTCTCAACAGAGGAGAAGGGATGCGACATCCTCTATTTCCAGTCTACAACACGGTCCTTTCAGCAGTTCCAGGAAGGCTCTACAGCCATTAGCACTACTCAGATGACCCCCCTCCCCAGGACATAGATAAACCTCCAGGTGGCCTCAACGCCTCTCTATAAAGAATGCAAATGACCAGCTGTCTGCAAGGAGTATAAATCTTTCCATTCCCTCAAAGCTGAAGGAGCTTCTTGGAATGAGAAGCCAAACGTCTTCAAAGAAAGAAAGAAAAAGATCAGCAAGTCCAGTTGCCTCTTGAAAAAAGCACCTTTGGGTCTTTGACTTCATTGTCCCTATACATCCGGGATGAATTCCTGAAGCTCAGAAGAGACCTCCAACTCAACCTGAAGCCCTGAGAATCGCAATGACAGGCAACTGGCTCTCTGGACATACTCAGTGACACTCTCCTTTGGGACTACAGGCAGTCCTCCATTTACATCCCGCAACTGAGCCCCACATTTCCATTGCTAAGTCAAGATGCTTCTTAAGTGAGTTTTGTCCCCATTTACGACCTTTCTTAAGGGGATCCCTGCAGTTGTTCAGCGAGTCAGACTGTTGTTAAGCGAACCTGGCTTCCCCCATTGACTTTGCTGGCCAGAAGGTCGCAAAGGGGCAACCCATCATAAATACGAGTCAGCTGCCAAGTGTCCAAATTTTGTGTTGTAAGCATGAGAAACCTTCCTAAGTCGTTTTTTTTTTCCAGCACCATTGTAACTTTGAACGGTCACTAAATGAACTGTTGTAAGTCGAGAACTGCCTATACTTCGCTGATGGGGATGGGGGGAGAAGACAGAACAGGCTCCAAGGGCTCAGCCAAGCAGGCAACCTCTCCAACCGGAAAATTAAAGGCAAATCCTGCCTTATCCCCTGGGGGGAGAAAGAGGGGGAAGAAGCAAAGATCATCGGGCACCCGTCACGTCCCATGCGTGTCTCCCGAATGAACGCAAAGAAAGATAAACACGTTTAACCAAAAAAACAAAAAAAAACCAAAGGCAAAATAATCCAGCCCACAGGCCGATCCTTATCTCTACCGCATCGTTAAACCTTCTTTTGTTCAGGGGGTGAAACTCGCCAGTCCTTCAAAGTTACAGATCGGCCAATATTGAGCATTCCATGAAGCACGCAGCACCCTGTCAGCCTACTTTGATTTAATGCATGGTTAAGGAAAGGAAAGGAGAGGAAAAGAAAAGAGATGAAAGGAAAGGAAAAGAGCGGAGAGGAGAGGCAAAGAGAGGAGAGGAGAGGAAAGGAAAGGGAAGGGAAGGGAAGGAAAGGGAAGGAAGGAAGGGAAAGGAAAGGAAAGGAAAGGAAGGAAAAGAAGGGAAGGGAAGGAAAGGAAGGAAAGGAAGGGAAAGGAAAGGAAAGGAAAGGAAAGGAAAGGAAAGGAAAGGAAAGGAAAGGAAAGGAAAAGAAAGGAAGGAAAGGAAAAGAAAGGAAGGAAAGGAAAAGAAAGGAAGGAAAGGAAAGGAATGGAAAGGAAAGGAAAGGAAAGGAAAGGAAAGGAAAAGAGCGGAGAGGAGAGGCAAAGAGAGGAGAGGAAAGGAAAGGAAAGGAAAAGAAAGGAAAGGAAAGGAAAGGAAAGGAAAGGAAAGGAAAGGAAAGGAAAGGAAAGGAAGGAAAGGAAGGAAAGGAAGGGAAAGGAAAGGAAAGGAAAGGAAAGGAAAGGAAAGGAAAGGAAAAGAAAGGAAGGAAAGGAAAAGAAAGGAAGGAAAGGAAAGGAAAGGAAAGGAAGGGAAGGAAAGGAAAGGAAAGGAAAGGAAAAGGAAAGGAAAGGAAAGGAAAGGAAGGGAAGGGAAGGGAAGGGAAGGAAAAGGAAAGGAAAGGAAAGGAAAGGAAAGGAAAGGAAAGGAAAGGAAAGGAAGGGAAGGAAGGGAAGGGAAGGGAAGGAAGGAAAGGAAAGGAAAGGAAAGAAAGGAAGGAAGGGAAGGGAAGGGAAGGGAAGGGAAGGGAAGGGAAGGGAAGGAAAGGAAAGGAAAGGAAAGGAAGGAAAGGGAAGGAAGGGAAAGGAAGGAAAGGAAAGGAAAGGAAAGGAAGGAAAGGAAAGGAAAGGAAAGGAAGGAAAGGAAAGGAAAGGAAGGAAAGGAAGGAAAGGAAGGAAAGGAAAGGAAGGAAAGGAAAGGAAAGGAAAGGAAAGGAAAGGAAAGGAAAGGAAAGGAAAGGAAGGGAAGGAAAGGAAAGGAAAGGAAGGGAAGGAAAGGAAAGGAAAGGAAAGGAAAGGGAAGGAAGGGAAGGGAAGGGAAGGGAAGGAAAGGAAAGGAAGGAAAGGGAAGGAAGGGAAAGGAAGGAAAGGAAAGGAAGGAAAGGAAAGGAAAGGAAAGGAAAGGAAAGGAAAGGAAAGGAAAGGAAAGAAAGGGAAGGAAGGGAAGGAAAGGGAAGGAAAGGAAAGGAAAGGAAAGGAAAAAGAAAGGAAGGGAAGGGAAGGAAAAGGAAAGGAAGGAAAGGAAAGGAAGGGAAAGGAAGGAAAGGAAAGGAAAGGAAAGGAAGGAAAGGAAAGGAAAGGAAAAAGAAAGGAAAGGAAAGGAAAGGAAAGAAAGGGAAGGAAGGGAAGGAAAGGGAAGGAAAGGAAGGAAAGGAAAGGAAAAGAAAGGAAGGGAAGGGAAGGAAAGGAAAGGAAGGAAGGAAAGGAAAGGAAAGGAAGGAAAGGAAGGAAAGGAAAGGAAAGGAAGGGAAAGGAAAGGAAAGGAAAGGAAAAGAAAGAAAGGAAAGGAAAGGAAGGAAAGGAAAAGAAAGAAAGGAAAGGAAGGAAAGGAAAAGAAAGGAAGGAAAGGAAAGGAAAGAAAAGACAGGACAGGAAAAAAAGAAGAAAGGAGAGGAGAGGAGAGGAATCTTATTCTCCGCGGCTATTTTTCACACACACACAGAGAGAGAGAGAGAGAGAGAGAACACACGTGCAATGCCCAAAAAGAAGAAAAGGCGTGTTTGTTGTTGTTGTTGTTGTTTTTAAGAGTGAGAAAGAGAGAAAGAGAATTAAATAAACGGCTGGAACTGGAGATATTGTTTCTTAAAAAGTTCATTGGGAAATACAGGAAGACTTGCCTGCAAGAAAAAAGCAGCTCCGCGGAAAAGCGGACGCGCGCAACGCTGGGCAAGCACCGCCACCACCACCACCAGCAGCAGCAGCAGCGCAGAAGAAGAACAAGCGGCGTTTCCAAGCGAAACTTTTTTCCCCAAAGTTTTTTGCCCCCCACCTTCTTTTCCGCTCCTCTACAGCGGCTGGTCTCTCCCGGGCGCTGAAGGAGCAGCAGGGGAAGAGAAAGGAGACACCCAGTTGAGGCTAGAAGGGGGGGAAGCGGGGTGGGGGGGAGGAGAGGAAGGGGGAAAGTGGGTGGGGGGAAGAAATCCAGACACATCATCAGCAAACCCTTTCTCCCCCCCCCCCATCTTGCTGGACCCACCCTATTCTCCTCCCTTTACTCCCTCTCTCTCCCTTACTAATGTGGGAAAGGGGAACCTCGGAATTGCCAGGTGGCCCCCCTAAGGTAAAATTTAAAGAGAGAGAGAGGGGGGGGGGAAGGAGGGGAGGGAAAGAGACAAAAGAGGGGATTCCAGGAATGTAAAATACTTTCTCCAAGTTTGAAAAATCAAGAAATAAAAGGAGACCAGAGAATTATAGAAAATGTGTTAAGATAGAGATGTAAATGATATGATGGTTGTAATTGATAGGACTATTAAGCTCACCCTGTTTAATATTATCACTATATTTATACTAGAAGATTCGTGAAGAGGGAGGAATGGAAAGTTTTATGATATATCATATCATGATCGTAAGATCAGAAAGTCGATATCAAAGTAATGTATATTGCTGTAAATGTTGATAGTTATTGCGCAGAGATATTTGTAACCAGATGACACACAGTTTAATGGAAGACTGGCACGTTTATATTAAAAAAGAAAATTAAAGAAAATAAGAAAAGTCAAGGGAAGAGGGGAGGGGTCTTTATTTGGCATTGCAAACAGCTTCCAAAGGGTGGAGGATTTATCAGATTGGTTTTTTAGCTGTTCAAGCTCGAAATATTCCCTTGTGAAATCAGAGAAGAGAGAGAATCTTATTTTCCCAACCACAAGAGTTAGGGTTAAATGTAGGTATGTATGCATTTGAAGCAGTGGTGCTGATTTCTGAAGGATTTTTTTGTGCAGCAATTCAACCTTTTAAGAAGAAATTTGGATTTAAATGTATTGGCCTCAAAAATGTATGGCTGCCACTATACTAACTTTCCAAGGAACTTTCTTTGGAAGTGCTAAACGATTGCTTTCTTCCAATGTTCTGTCTGTGTAACTGGAAGTAAAGCTCATTAAATTCATTGAAGCATGCATAGGATGAAAAAAGACACATTTGCTTAAAACTTAGGGGAAAGAATATATCTTCTGGATCAAGTTATGACAACTTGAAGAAATATTTTTATTTAACTGTAAAGCAGTTTCCCTGTCATGCCCCTGGTGGAGACTGACTCTGAGGGAGAGGAGGGAATGGAAGTGTGGCTCCAGAGGTGGTGGAGGAGGCTAGGGAAAGGCAGAGGCCGGCTGAGCAGTCAGAGGAAGACCCAGGCCCATCCCCTATCCTTCCTAGGGCATGCAGGGAGGAGAGGATCAGGGTTAAACGTGGTCTACTCAGGAGGAGATGGCCATGATCCTCTTCATGGGTTGCAGGTGTGAGATTTGCATAAGAGTTTGGACCTGCATGCTAACAGACGCTGGAGACAAATTAGTGTTTTATTCCTAGAGGAGGTTTATCTTGGCTGGAGTTCTTCCAACGGACTGTCCCTGGTTATCTTCCTGAAGTTGGCAATTATCTATCCTGGTCTGTCGAGGAACTTCATCCAATGTGGTTTGTTTTTTGCTTTTGCTTCATTATCAGCTCTTTGAATTTGAACTGTGTTTCTGTCCTTTGAAATGTTATTTTGAAAATAGTTTACTCCTCCACTGTGAACAGTTAAACAATGAAGCCAAGTTGAAGGCATTAAAGGACTTTTAGTTACGTTTTGGTTTTTGTTATATTTCTGATATATTCTGGGTCATCACATTCCCACTCATAAGTGTTTTTTTAAAAAAAAAAAAAAAGACTTCAATACTTGTACTACAAATAAAAGTCCCTATACAATCAAAAAAATTTTTACCACCAATGGTGGGCTTGGCTTGGTGGGTGTGCTTTGCGTGTGCACACCCACTTTGCGAGCGTGTGTGTGCCAAATGCACATTTTGCACAGGTGCAGAGGCATTCCAACTCACCTCCTGCAAGCCTGCATTCTCCCGGTCATTTCAGCACCTGCCGCACGGCAACCTATTGTGCTGTGCAAAGCAGCTGCGCTTCAAAAGCAGGGAATACAGGTGAGTATGGTAGCCCAGGCAGGCAGGTGGGCCCAACAGCAGAGCATTGGAGAGAACGGGTTCAGTCTCCACTGCTCGTCGGCACTACCGGCTCGGCAGAACTGGGCCAAAGTGGTAAAATACCACCACTGGTTTGAAGCATTTTGCATTTGCTTAGAAACTTTTATATACTGTATATTCATACAGCGCCTTCAATTACAATCCTAGGGGATGTGCCATTTGGGCAAACCCAGCCTGTGGGGTTAGTTTGGGGTGCCATAAATACGCCAAACAGAGCATTGGCTTGAATAAAACATGGTTATGTTCAGCATAGGTTTGTGTGAGCCATGTGTGCTGTCTGTGCTGTGTGAGACCCATTGTTAATTGGCGTAGATGATGGATGGTGCAAATGTCAGGGGCTTTTCTTCACCCAAATCACACGGTTGATACAGGAAGACGCCAGCCTTCCAGCTACAGACAAATCTTCAGCAGATAAAATACCAGTCGTTCTCAACTTACATCAACTCATTTAGTGATCGTTCAACATTACACTGGTACTGTTTTTCATCCTTACAACCGTTGAAGCATCCCCATGGTCAGGTGATCAAAATTCAGGCTTTTGGCAACTGACCCATATTTATGACAGGGGCAGTGTCCTGGGATCCTGGGATCCCCTTTTGCGAGTCTTTAGACAAGCAAAGTCAATGGGGAAGCCAGATTCACTTAACAACCTCATGATTAACTTAAAAACTGCAGGCACTCACTTAACAACTATGGCAAGGAAGGTTGTACAACGAGGCAAAATTCACTTAACAAGTGTTTCACTTAGCAACAGAAAATTTGGGCTCAGTTGTGATCATAAGTCAAGGACTACCTGACCTTCATGCAGAGATGGTATTGAGCAGGTTCTGACCGGTTCTGGAGAACTGGTAGCGGAAATTTTGAGTAATTCGGAGAATCTGACTGGCCCCGCCCCCATCTATTCTCTGCCTCCTGAGTCCCAGCTGATCAGCTGGACCTTCTTTTGTTGCCCTGCACAGGAGAACGGATGTGGAAAGCAGGTTAGCAGGTTGGGGAGGGAATGGGGATTTTGCACTATCCTTCTATGATGATCTGGGGCGTGGCACAAAGGCAACACAGTCAAATAAGCAAGAAAGGTCCCTTTATTATCTCCAACTCTGCCCCCAATGTCCAGGTTACCTTTGGCTGGAGAAAAACTCTCCCAGGAACAGTCTTTAAGTGGAGGAAACAAAATACATACAAACTATAACTAAAAATCCAAACAAACCCCACTGCAGTAATTAACTTGACATGGCAGGAGAAGGAATTGAAGACTTGAAAGCACAGCCAAACACACACAGTTGGGAAGACACCAGGAACACAGATAAGCCTCGACAATACCAGATAATTCATGATTTACTCTCAACAACTTGCTGGATGCAGCTTCCCTTTTTAAACACTGTGTTCCCAGCTGAAGCTAATGAAGGGAATCAGGGCCCTTTCTTCCCCCATAAGCCTTGTAACTCACGTTGCTCCCTGCTCCATTCCTCCCTGCATGCCCTAGGATGAAGAGGGGGTGGGCTTGGATATTCCTCTGAATTCCCTCTCCCTTGCTCTACCTCCCCCCCTGTTCTGCCCTGGCCATTGCCCTTCCCCAGTTTCTTCCACAGCCAACGGAGTCACACTCCCACTCTCTGTCAGCTGCTCGGCCTCAATCTCCAAATCAGACTCCAGATAGGAGCATGACACTTTCCCCTGCCATGCACACCAAGCCACACCCACAGAACCGGTAGTAATTTTTTTTTTGAATCCCACCACTGACTTCATGGATTGGTTTTTGAAGTGTGTGGGGCTAATAGCAGTGTTTTTATAAACTTAGCAACTTTTAAGAAGTGTGGATTTCAACTCTCATGCTGACTGGAATTCTGGGAGTTGAAGTCCACACATCTTAAAAGTTGCCAAGGTTTTAAAAACACCAGCCTACAGTTTAAACTATGCAAATTCAATGAAAGGAGAGGAACGAAGACGTCTCTGTACAAAATTTAAGTCTGGCTGACCTTTTGGCATATTTTTCCCAGCTTAGAACTTCACAGACAGGTAATCCTCATCTTACAGCCACCAATTGTGCCCAAAATGTATGTTGTTAAGCGAGAATTGGTTAAGGGAGTTTTGCCCCATTTTACCACCTTGCTTGCCACAGTTGTTCAATGAAACACTGCAGATGATAAGTTAGTAACCTGGTTGTTAAGCAAATCTGGCTTCCCCATTGACTTTGCTTGTCAGAAAGTTGTAAAAAAAGTGATCACATCGACCCTGGGATGCAACCGTCATTAATATGAACCAGTTGCCAAGCATCTGAATTTTGATCACAGGATCATGGGGTGGTTACAAAGGTTGCAACTGTGAAACACTTTTTTCAGTGACATTGTAACTTTGAATGGTCACTAAGTGAAGTGTTATAAGTTGAGGACTATCTGTACTTTTTGTTCTTTGCAGATTCTTGGGTTGGTGCATGTTTTAGGTTCAGAAGATTTGCTCCTGGCTCATTTCCTCCTAAGAAAGCAAAATATCGACACACTGCTTCTGGGTCTGTTTGATTATTTCTAATATCTAATGGAGCAATATGGCGCATCATTGGGCAACAATTTTTGAATCTACATTCCTCAAATGAGCTAACTTGCAGAATACTTCCAAAATCTGGGACCTTTGACTTCTTGTCAACTTTGAAGTTGGCCTGAGTGAGGCCATTTTCCAGTTTCAGCATTGCCACACTGGAGCTGAGGGTAAGGGAGTGGGGAGTAGACATAGAAGGGGTTTGTAGCCAAAACAAAATACTTTCTCTTGAGAACCAAGGACATTCCCATAGGTAGTTGGAGAGAGGCAGAGTGACATTACCAGGCAACCAAAACCTTTTACTTTTAACTTGGTGAAAACCGCCGGAATATTCAGAATCGGTTTTCAACAACCTGTACCAATATATTTCCAATAAATCAGTTATTTGAGGAATCTGCCTGCCTTGGAGTCCTATTTATTATGGAAGTATTACTTGGAACCCTGACACTCCTGAGAGATTGAAATTTGGAAAAGTTGTGGCTGCTTCAGTGTTGTTGACCAGAGTCACCAGTGACCATCATTTTCAACCTCCCTTCTAGTTTCCTACAAGGGAAGTCATTGGGGAAACTGGCAGGAAGTTAAACGTAATTCCTGTTTCCTCTGGGTTAAACTCTTATTCTCCTGCACTGCAATCCCAATTAAAAATATAGGAAATGGGGAACTAATTTCAGTTAATACTCTGCTTAGGACAAAAAGAGAGAAATCAATGCTTTCATTCAACAACATATTTAAGGCTCATCTGGCTTGGCCCAAAATGTATATGGAAAATGCTACATCATCCATGACTTTTGTGGGAAAAATCCTAGAGAGCCTCGTCACATATTAAAATATGGCAATAATACACAAGATATTTCTTTTACTGTACTCTACGTTTCCAAGAAGTTGCAAAAGAACTTAACAGCGGTCTCTTTTTCCCCTAATGTTCACAGCTGTTTTCCAGTTATGGAGATGAGCAGTATGGAGCAGATGGCAAGGATGGAAGATTTAAATTTCCTTTGTCTTCTTCATCACATTGTGCAACAGAGCACCAGAAATACCTGAGGAGTAAAATATGGTGGCCCTAGTCTGTGGAATGCCCTCAGTGGAAATGTTCCAATATTTTTGCCAATAAAGCCACTTTCATTTGCTCTTGTTTTTCTCTTTTCTTCTTAGGATCAAGACTTTAAGGCAGGGGTGTCAAACTCAATTTCATTGAGGGCCCCATCAGGATTGTGTTTGACCTCGGAAAGGGCAGGGGGCATGGCCAGTTCAATGTCACTCATCATCAAGGCTCTGTTTTCAGCCCTGACAAACTCCTGTAGCCCTCTGTTTACAGAAATGGAGCTTGGGAGGGCCATGTGCAGCAGGCCTGGGCTCTGTTTCACTGGAAAAGGGTTGCAGGAGGCCATCGCGGCTGAAACGGAGCCTGGGCAGGCTGTGTGTGGCCCTCCCAAGCTCTGTTTTCACTGGTAGAGGCACCACGGGCTGGTTTTCACTGTTTCCAGGGCAGAACAGAGGGGCAGATCTAAACATCCCATGGGCTTCATCTGGCCCCCAGGCCTTGAGTTTTACACCCCTGCTTTAAGGCATGGAGGTAGGGGTGGGATTCTACCAGTTCAGACCGGTTTGGGTGAACTGGATGTTAAAGTTACAGCTCGTTTACCAAACCAGCATTTCAACTGACTGGCTGGCTCTGCCCCTCCTGCCCCTCCCCTTCCAGGAGTCTCCACACAGCCCATTTTTGATGGAGATTAGTGCAGGGTACACATGGAGATTCTGGGAGGGGGAAAAAAACGGGCCTTCTGGAAGTTTGTTTCTGGCTTCCGGTGGGCCTCCAGAGACCAGGGGAGGCTGTTTTCGCCCTCACAGAGGCCCAGGGGAGGCCTATGGATCATTGGGAGGGTGAAAAACAGCCTTCACAAAAAACCGCAAGTGGCAAAATGGGCCTATTTCTGGCTTCTGGTGGGCCTCTAGAGGCCGGGGGAGGCTGTTTTTGCCCTCCCAGAGACCGTTGGAAGGGCAAAAACAGCCACCCCCAGCCTCTAGAGGCCCACCGGAAGCCAGAAACAGGAAGTTCTGTTAGGTCCCACCCACCACGGCCATGCCCACCAGGAATGGGCCAGTTTCAACATTCAATTGATCTAAAAAGATCAGATCCTTCACTAATGGGAAAAACACTGAGGAGAAAAGCGGGGGAACAAAACTTTTAAGGAGGAGACAAAACCTCGCCCTGCCAATAAGAAATCCCACCTGGGTACATCTTGAGTAAAGATAAAAAGAGGAATACAGGCTGTCCTCGGCTTATAACCACTCATTTAGTGACCCATTTGAAGCTTCAGTGGCCTGAAAAAAATGACTTATGCCCATTTTTCACACTTATGACCATTGCAGCACCCGCATGGTCACATGATCAAAATTCAGACACTTGCCAACTGTTTCATATTTATGATGGTTGCAGTGTCCCAGGGTCATGTGATCGTCTTTTACGGCCTTCTAACAAACAAGATCAATGGGGAAGCCAGATTCACTTAACAACTGTGGTAATAACCAATGCAATGATTCACTTAACAATGATTCCCGCTTGGGCAGGGGGGTGGACTAGATGATCTATAAGGTCCCTTCCAACTCTGATTATCTGTTATCTGTAACAACTGGGGCAGGAAGGGTCATAAAATGGGGCAAAGCTCACTTAACATCTGTCTCACATAGCAACAGAAATTTTGGGCTCAGTTATGGTCATAAGTCGAGAACTACCTGTAGACTTGCAGAAATTGGTTTTGAGGAAGAAAAGAGAAGGTGCGATTTAGACACAGATGAATAATTTGCATGAATTCACTTTGGAATGGTTGCCATCATAAGTGAGAGAAAATGTGTATTGTGTCCTCACAAGTCTCTCCAGTAATTGTCATTTACCTGTCATTGACCTTGAAATAAAAACTGTGATTAGAAAGCACAGTACTTTGGTTGTTGCTTGTTCTGTAATATTTATATCTGTGGCCCTAATATAGAAGAAAATTCTTAAATGCCAGCAAGTATTAACAAGTTTTGTTTAATGCAGATCAATTTGTCATCATTACAAGCTTTCCTTTGTTTATTCATTGCTAGAATATCCACCCAAAACGCCTACAAGCTGTTTTCCAATTTTTGCTCTGCAAACCTGTACAGAGTAGATCCCCCAGCGATCAGCAAATTTTAATGTTTTTAATAATTGGGGTGGTTAAATTTACTGGGGGAAATGGCAAATATAGATCAAGGTAACCAGTTGCAAATGTACTTACATTTCATTTGTATATTTATTATCGCTATAATCTTGGATTCCCAGCTGTTTTGGGTCTATAAAAATGTATATGAAATACACATCATAACAAGAAATATGAAATGTAATATAAAATGCAAGAATAATTAAAAAGCACAAATCGTAAGTGCAGATGGAAATCACTGTTCAGTCTCCAAATACCCTCTGGAACAATTCCATTTTTAGCCATTTTTGAAAGGCTAATAAAGAGAGTGCTATCCTGAGTGGAAAAGAGACGGCTGTCCCAAAGAGTAGAAGCCAAAATTGCAAACCATCAACTGCAAATATTGTCTTCTTCATTTCACCAAATGAAGAGACAGTCGAAAGATTTTTTTTTTTTTAAATGCACTGCATCAGTGTTTCTCATCCATTTTAAGATGTGTGGACCAACTCCCAGAATTCCCTATTTACATTTCTGGGAGTTGAAGTCTATACATCTTAAAACGGTCAGGATTGACACATACTTCAGGTAGATGGCTTCTATGTGGAGGAGACACTCTTATGAGTTGAGTATCTAAGTTTCAAACTATGTAGGGCCTTATAGATGAAAACATCACATCGCTGGAAACCTGTTGCCGTGCTGTATAGCAACCACTATGGGAATTATAATATAGCAATTCCATTTATCAAGATGCTGACCACTTTATTTTGAATCAACTGCAATTTCCAAGTGGCCTCCAAAGGCAACCCCATGTTGAGCATACTGCAGTAATCCAAACCGTTGTTCATAAGTTCATGATTCACTGTTGCCAGAGCTTTCTGCTTCAGGTTGGTTGTCCAGAATCATCTGCCAAGATTGAATCACTTATTGCCTTCTAGCTCCTATTGCTTTTCAACTTGCCGATGATAAGGGGGGGAGGGGTGGAAAGTGTAGGGAGGAAATGGGATGCTAAGACGTCGTTCACAGACCATGAGAGCCTGCAACACACCCAGGTCACTACCACAGGTGCTTGATGGAGAAGTGGACTATTCCCATAACAAAAAGAAATTCTACTATTGGACCATGTGAACACTTGAGGGTTGGGAAAAAAGGGAATCTATTTTTTCACTAAGCAAGCTTTTGTGCAGGAAAAGCAAAGCTGGTTTTTGCTTCTTCAATTCCAGAGATGGTGTAATCCAAGGGTCTTCAAACTTGGCAAGTTTAAGACTTGTGGACTTCAACTCCTAGAATTTCTGAGCTAACATGGCTGGAGGAGGAATTCTGGAAGTTGAAGTCCACAAGTCTTAAAGCTGTCAAATTTGAAGACCCCTGGTGTAGTCAATAAAGTTTTACTTTTCAGGATTCAAAGACCCCGAGAGTTCCTTTCGTTGCTTGGGTTTGCTAGTTGAACCATTGACATTATACTGAAGCTGGGAAGAATATTCATTTGCATATTCCATCTTGGTGAGATTCAGCCTCAATTTATTTTTTCTCATCCATACTTGACGATTTCTAAGCATGGAGTCAATGATTCCACAAAATCTCTGGGATAGGCAGGGTATAATCTTTAGTGCTTCAGTATCTCACAAGCGACAAATTACTTCCCCGGCTATTTCATGTAGATGTTGATCAACAGCAGATTTAAGACTGAATCTTAAGAAATTGATCAATGAGTTCTCCTTCTCCACTGCTACTGACATTCACTGAAAAAGGAGTTGAACCACCCACCCACCCAATGCCTAGCAGGAGACCAAGAGGATGCCATGATGGTCGCTGGTATCAAGGGCTGCTGAAAGATCTCAGGACCAAGAGGTACATATTCCTTTCATCCAGGTCCCAGAGAAGATAATCAACTAATGAAACTCCTGTGCAATACCCAGCCCTCAATCCAGACTGAAAGTGGTCCAGCTAATTTACTTATTCAACAATACTAGATAGTTGGTTCTCCATTAACATCTGAACAACTTTCCCTATAGACTGAAGGTTGGTGGCTTCTATAATTGCCAGATTAAAGAGGACTTCTTGAGAAGGGTCCACTATTGCCTGCTGCAAGGTAAGCAGCCACATCTCTCTTTCAGAGAAGCATTGGCCATCTCCCAGACTCAGCACATCACACTCCTCCATCAGCCCAAAGAAGCTTGGAGGGCATGGGACAAACTCAAAAAAATAGCCTATTCTGAACCTGGAGCTTACAAAGACATCCCACCAAACAAGAGGGCAGCTGGTGTGCAACTTTTGTTTTGCCCATTCCTAAGCCACACAAGTCACCATCCGTCTCACAATAATGCGACCCCAACTCTTGGAGTCATGGGTGTTGAAGAACCTGAAACCCATAAGGACAGATCTCCAAGGAGGCCATATCACTTCTCTCACATGATCCATGCCCTGCCCTATCTCTTGTCCACCATTAAATCATGAATGAACATCTTCTAGATGCACAGGGACCCGGTATTCACCATCACTTAGGTCAAGGTCAAGATTATCCCCTTTCCCCAGATTTGCTGGTAGCCTTCTAGAAGACAGATGGAGAATTTTCATGACGTTTTTGTTTCATGCTGTACATTCCCCAGAATACTTTGAGACGGGGATGGGTTATGAGTACTATAAAATAAATATGAATTGATGCCTCTAGTGCAGGGGTGGGATTCTACCGGTTCAGCCCAGTTCTATAGAACCAGTAGCTCTGAAGAGCAGCTGACACCAAACCAGTTCGCTGCGACAATCTTCTGGTCATCTGCTTGGCCCACCTGCCTGCCCAGGCTCTTACCTGTCCTTTATTTCGTGCTTTTTCCTCCTCAGCTGCTTTGTGCAGCACAGTGGAGTGCTGCTCATCAGCCGGAGCAGGTGAATGCTTTCCGGACCCGGTAATTTGTAAGTAGTGGGCATGCATGCATTTGGTAGGCGTGCGCATGAAGCCAACCGGTTGTTATGCCAGTAGGATCCTCTCCCTGCTCAGGTGTAGTAATTGACTATTTTGATTTGTGGTCTATTACCCCGTAAATCACAAGACACACACCTTCATTATCAGCTGCTGGGGAATTACAATATAAGAGAGAGAGCATTCATCTGTTCCTGAATGAATCGGGTTGACAGCATGGTGGACTAGATGACTTCAGTTTGATCCAGGAGAACAGTCATTATTCATTTATTCATTCATTCAAATTTTAGTAGTCTTACATGTTGCTTCAATTATGTCTGTGTGCCTTCCAGGCCTCCAAAACGGAAATAGATTCAAAACTGCAATATATCAGAGCGCACAAAAATAAGCACAATTATAATCATTCTGCAGAAAAATAAAAATAACCGTCAACCCCCACAGGGTTGACAGAAACCAGCTAGGAAGGGTGCAAATGGTGACCACATTACTCAGGGACAATGTAACTGTCATAAATACAAGCCAGTTGCCAAGCATGTGAATTTTGATCACATGACCATAGGGATGCTTCAATGGTTGTAAGTGTGAGACACTTGTCATATGTCAGAGCCATTGTAATTTCAAACGGCCATTAAATGACTAACTGTAAATCAAGGACTATCTGTTTATTACTAAGGACTATGTGTTTTTGTGGAAATGTGACACGAGTGCCACCATGTGGCGAATTCCAATCTTTGTCTGAAGTTGAAATTGTCAAGCCAAACACTGAGTCACAAACATAGCAACCACGAGTGTTCAGATTAGCCCTTGACAACTTTACATTTGCTGGCTGAAGAATTCTGGGAGTTGAAGTCTACACACCTTAAAGTTTCCAAGGTTGAGAAACACTGCAAGAGTTCTTAAGAGTTCTTGCAGTTGTTTAGTGAATTGTTTGATCATTAAGCAGATCTGGCTTCCCTCATTGAGTTTCCTTGTCAAAAACCAGCTGGGAAGGTAAACCAATAGTGATCACTTGGGATAATGCAACTGTCACAAATACGTGGCTTTCATAAAGGACAAACACCAAAAAGCAAAAAGCAATTGGCAAAAGATACAGAGGTGGCTAGAAAAGATGATAGGGGAACAGGTAGATTTTAAACCTGAATTGTTTTTATTAGGTATAATATCAGAAAATAATAATAAGAAAAGTACGTAAATAAATAAAATACATGCCAATGGCTAAGTGTTTGATCACATGGCCATAGGGATGCTACAACAGTCAACAGTGTGAAAACCAGTTGTAAGTCACTTTTTCAGAGCTGTTGTAACTTTGAACTGCCAACAACTAAAGTGCCAAATTAATTGTAAAAAGCCAAACGAAGTACAAAGTCCTCACAGAGCTTCAAGGTTTAATCTGAACAGAGTGAACAAAGTTGCTTCCTGCAAAAGTTCCTGTCCCTTTTCTCCTCCTTTATGTCTTATGGGAGGGGCCAATTATCTCCAAGCCTTATTCCCTTTTGTCTTTGCCCCTTTTGTCTGAACTGTTCTTGCCTTCTGACAGCTCTGCACACATGCACATGTGCACTGGGAACAGGCTCCCCTTGTTCCTCTGCCTTGCTGCTGCCAGATTCTGAAGTCTCCAGAGTCAGCACATAATTCCCAGATGGCCCTGACCCCATCTCTGTATTAGACCATCCGAGTCCTCCCCAGACTCCTGGACTAGCCCATGTTCCTCCCCACTGTCTGACTCTGCTGCCATCGGACCACAACACTGTCTTGCTTTTTTATTTAAGTTTTTTCAAAAGATTTAATAGCCACTTTCAAAAGGCTGGAGAATAATTGTTCAATGTGATTTTTAAAAGCCTAAGGACAATATTAGCCTAGAGAACATAGCAAACCCAGTGTTGTAGACTAAATTATGTCCTTTAATTTACAGTTATTTTAAAAAACTCAGATATGCTACGAAACAACAGAGGGCAGCATTGTATAAAATGTGACAGCAACATTGCATAAAATAAGAGTTACAATTTCCAGTGCTTTAGCTACTTTGTTGAAAATACATAAAACAAAAATGCAACAATTTTTTCAATTAAGGAATTCTTTTCCTTTAAATGTTACTTGTTTTTGCTGAAATGGCAGGGAATCCAGAGGTAAAATATGAAAATGTTGCCCTGGAAATATAAAATTGTTAACAAACCTTTGCAGAAATCTAATCTAGACAGTTGCCAGGATTAAATAATACAGTTTTATGTTTCAATAACATATGTAGTATATGAGAAGCAGGAACTATTCCTCATTTAAGCAGAGTCCCCAAATCAGAGAATGGGGTGACACTTTTTCAGATTAGCAAATGTTATTTAAAACGATGAATTTTCCTGACCTATGTTGCTGTTTAATTTTACTGCAAGCCGTAAAGGCAGGTTGTAGTTACAAAAAGAAAAGTTGGAAAGCATTTTTTCAAATTCAGCTTTGCTTACATAAGTGCTGGGACCCCATTCTTTTATAGATTCTGACTGCCACAAATGTAAATTTGGCCCCGAGTTTGCTCTTATCTATAATTAAGATTTAATTCATAGTTTCTAAACATCATTGCCTAGATTCTCCTAAGATAACCCCTCTATTTCCTCCTTTCTCTTCCCTTTTACAGCTTCAGGTGTTGAAGGAGATACAAAATTCTGGTTCTTGCTCTTCTGGTGGACTCAGCCATTGTTGTTTGATGCTGTTGTAATTGTGTCTTTGATGTTGTCTCTCCATCATCTTTGGGTCTGCCTCATGTTCTTTGAATAAGATAGCAAAATACATAAAAATAATGAAAATCAATCAGCCATAGCTTATGGCCATCTCTGTCAGTCTTCTTCCTTTCCAAGGTACAGGTAGTATTATTGGTCACTTAGTAACCATTTGAAGTCATGAACTACCCAGAAGTGGTATTCAGCAGGTTCTGACCAGTTCTGGAGAACCGGTAGCAGAAATTTTGAGTAGTTTGGAGAACCGGCAAATACCACCTCTGACTGGCCCCGCCCCCATCTATTCTCTGCCTCCCGAGTCTTCTTTGGTTGCCCTGCACAGGAGAACAGAGCTGGAAAACAGGTTAGTGGGGTGAGGAGGGAATGGAGATTTTACAGTATCCTTCCCCTGTCATGCCCACCAAGCCACGCCCACAGAACCAGTAGTAAAAAAAAAATTGAATCCCACCACTGGAACTACCTGAAGAAGGTATAATCCAGATGTGAAGTTAAAATGCTTGCTCTCCCCAGTGTTCATGTGGCCACATTTTAGGCACTTAGCAACACATTCCCATTTATGACCATTTGCAGTGTTGTGACATGACTGTTTTACGACAGTTTTGCTAAAAACTGGCATTTCTAGTTTTCAGCAAAAATCTGCCGTAGCGAACAATGGGTTTGCTTAAGAACTGTGGCGTTCACTTAATGACTGCCACAACCACCAGGTTCACTTTATGACTACTGCAAACAACAAGTTCAAATTGGGTCAGTCACTGGTTCCATTACAGTCATAACTCAAGGACTACTTGTATAGCCATTCTTTCTCCTCAGATGTAAAGCAAAGGAAAAAAACCTCTTGTACCATTTGTACCATTAAAAATGCCTTGCATTTTGTATATCCTATCAGAAGTATTCCTAGATGATGTCTTGCAGAGGGAAGATTTTTTTAGCCCTAGACAAATATTTAATATTGAATCAAGTAATTTCTGGACATGACATATAATCTGTCATGAGGAGCAAGGATTTTTTTTTTTTTTAGCTCAGGCTAAGCCAGCATCTTAATTTTAATATATTGGCTTCATCTAGCTGCCCTGAATATAAGAAACCAGAATAAACACATTTCTAAGAAAGCAATAACATACAAACTATAATACTAGCACATTTTAGTAATTTTCTAGGGAAAAAAAACCACCCTTAAGTATTGATGGAGATTCTCAACTATCTAGGTCACAGTTGTCTCAAAAATACTTTTCTAAAAGGCAATTTTCTTGGTTTTCTTCCCCACTTGAAAACATCTTGCTTCTCATCCAAGAAACTTCTTCGGAACTGAAGAAGCTTCTTGGATGAGAAGCAAAATGTTTTCCAAGGAAAAACCAGCCAACCAACCAATCAGTCAAGAAAATCTAGCTGCCTTTTGGAAAAGCACCTTTGGGAAAACAAATGTTACCACATTCACATTGCTAGTTTATCTCAAAGGTGCTTTTTTTCAAGAGGCAGCTAGACTTTTTGGTGGATTTCTTTTTTTTGGGGGGGAAGACGTTTCTCATGGCACAACATGGTCTAAATTCAGCAGTCCATCTGCATTTAAAAGTCAAATGCCACTCTTTGGAAGAAAGCAAAATCCACATTTTGGACAGAGGGGACCACTGGTTTTAAAAAGGAGTCAAAGAGACCATCTATGTCAAAAGAGAACAGCCCTCTCTCAACAGAGGGTGAGGGATGCAACATCATCCGTCTCCAATCTACAACACAGTCCTTTCAACAGTTTTGAAAAGGCTCCACACCCTTTTGCACCATTCACATGACTCTAACAACACAAATAAACCTCTAAGTGGCCTCAATGATCTCTAAAAGGATGCAAATAACCAGCTGTCTGCAAGAAGTATAAATCCCCCTATTCCCCACCATCCAGTCAAAGCTGAAGAAGCTTCTTGGATGAGAAGCGAAACGTCTTCAATGAAAAACCAGCAAGTCCAGTTGCCTCTTGAAAAAGCACTTTTGGGACAGCCATAACCTGGATGATTGAGACTCTTCCTTCCATCAAGGACCTGAAGTCAAAAAGAGGACTGTGAAAATATTTACAGACCCATCACATCCCGGACATAAACTGTTTCAACTCCTACTCTCAAAATGACACTATAGGACATTGCACACCAGAACAACTAGACACAAGGACAGTTTTTTCCTGAATGATATCACTCTGCTGAACAAAAAGTTCCCCCAACACTGTCCAACTATTTACAAAGTCATCACTACTATTACTATTAATCTTATCATCACTTCTTGTCACCCATCCCCTCCCACTTGTGACTGTATGACTGTAACTTTGTCGCTTGTATCCTTATGATTTATATGGACTGTTTCCTAGTATGATTTAATTGCTTATTGTACCCTATGACTATTATTAAGTCTTCTACCTGGTTATCCTTGATCCTTGATGAATGTATCTTTTCTTTTATGTATACTGAGAGCATTTGCACCAAGACAAATTCCTTGTGTGCCCAATCACACTTGGCCAATAAAAAATTCTATTTCTATTCTATTCTATTCTATTCTATTCTATTCTATTCTATTCTATTCTATTCTATTCTATTCTATTCTATTCTATTTCTATTCTATTCTATTCTTTCCATAGACATTGCTAGCTTATATTAATTTATTCATTTTGTATCTAGGGGATACAGCATATCAGGATCAGAGACATCTTTCAATGCTAATAGTAATGGGGAAAATTAAAAAGCTAAGAAATATTAAGATAACTGTTGTGTATGTACCATAGTTAATAAAGTATGAGCTTGAGGTAAAGTGCAGGGTTCTGGCCCTGCACTTCTGATTGGCTGTTAGGTGGCCAGATCGGATTGGTTAGTTCTTAGGAATCCGATTGGCCCTTAACAGAGGATTATTATTGGTTTAAAGAGCTAGCGTTCATAGCTCGCTATTGGACAAGTCTCACAAGGGTTGCCTATATAAGGCAGAGTTCACTGTTATTGTTTTGAGAAGTCACTATGCAATAAAGAGCTGAAAGTTCACATTCAAAGGCTGTCTCCATTTACTCCGACCCATGTCCAAGTACTTAACAATAACATTTAAAAGAAACCCACAGAATATGTCATCATTCATTGATTTAGGGGAATATACAATGAAGGATAAGCATCATTCTGTTGGATATGCAGACAAAGATGTACAAAGAGTTGAAGTGTGGAGAATTTTTTTTTTCTTGTTTCCAGATTGGTTGGCAACCCACGCAGAAGCCCCAAGGAAGCAATTTGACTAAGATGAAAGCAGCTGTGCTTATCAAGTTTCAGAAGTGATCTTCTGCCAGAAATAGATGGAGCCGCCAGGGCTCTTCTGCTTTGTTTATTTTAGATAATGTCTCTCTTAAGTTTAGAAGAAGGACTCCCCTGCAGATGACATTCAGGTCAAGAGGCCCTGGAGTGCACACGCCGTGGCCTGTAATCAGAACCAATCATAAGTGATCTAAGAGAGAAAAGTTGGATAAGAGGCCAACCCAGCTTGAGAAATTAAAGAGCTGTGTGTTCAGATTAGCTCTACCTTCTCAGGTTGTTTAAACCCATCCTGATCCCTCAGGGAGGAATGGTTGTGCAGGTATTTTGCATGCAAGAAATATTTCTAAGAGGATCTGGAAGAAAGGTTTAAAATTCTGGGGTCATTGCAGCGGCAGCCAAAAAAAGCCAATGCAATCCTAAATTGCATTAACAGAGGGATTCAATCAAGTGAGGTACTAATACCACTCTATAAAGCCTTAGTAAGACCACACCTAAAGTACTGCATCCAGTTTTGGTCACCACAGTATAAAAAAAATGTTGAGTCTCTAGAAAAAGCACAAAGAACAACCAGGATGATTAGGGGACTGGAGACTAAACCATATGAAGAACAGGTTACAGGAACTGGGCATGGCTAGTCTAGTGAAGAGAAGGTCCAGGGGAGACATGATAGCAGTCTTCCAATATTTGAGGGGCTGCCACAGATTGGAGGAAGGGGTCAAGCTATTTTCTAAAGCCAGACAAGGAATAATGGATGGAAACTAAACAAGGAGAGATTTAACCTGGAAATAAGGAGAAACTTTGTGACAGTGAGAACAATCAACCAATGGAACAGCTTGCCCTCAGAAGTTGTGGGAGCTTCATCACTGGAAGCTTTCAAGAAGAGATTGGATTGCAATTTTTCAGAAATTTATTTTTATTGATTGATTGATTGATTTGATTTGATTTGTCAATCACTTAAAAGATAATAGGTAAAAATATAAACATGAGTAAGAATACAGGAAATAGGTACGAATAAATGGGGATAATAGGACAGCGACAGTATGCTCTCCCGCTTGGGTGGGGGGAAGGGAGGTTGGCTAGATGACCTATAAGGTCCTTTCCAACTCTATTAATCTGTTAATCTGCTGCCAATAGTAGGGCCTTTCCCCAATTGCTGAATACTAACCTTAAAATGGCAGAAAATTTATACTGGTGTAGACTTTTGTGCCTTCCCTTCCAATTATCCTGGAATAAGCCATCCCTTTCCTTTCTCTATTACCCTTATTTCAAAAACCTGCAGACACCTGATCTCCATCCCAAGGAAACCCAACAGATTTTATACAAGTTGTCCTCAACTTACAACAGTCCACTTAGCGACCGTTGGCACATGCCTCTGCTGCCACATCTTCACCATCGGAATTTGTTTCTTCTGTTGTTGCATTATGAAACAATGATGCAGCTCCCTTACAGGGAGTCCTCGAGTGACAACAACAGTTCATTTAGCGAGCATTCCAAGTTACAACGGCATTGAAAAAAAGTGACTCCTGAACCCTTTTTCACACTTACGACTATTGCAGCATCGTCTTGGTCCTGTGATCAAAATTTGGTCACCTGACTCACATTTATGACGGTTGCAGCGTCCTGGGGTCCTATTGATCCCCTTTTGCGACCTTCTGACAAGCAAAGTCAATGAAAAAGTCAGATTCACTTAACAACGGTATTACTAATGTAAAAAGTAAAAAGCTGCAATGATGTAAAATGGGGCAAAACTCACTTAGCTAATTTTTCACTTAGCAGTAAATTTGGGGCTTGATTGTGGTCATAGGTTTGAGGACCACCTGGGTTTCATTCATACGCCAGTATGCAGTGAGCTTAGGCCCTAATAAAGTTAATTAGCCTTGAAGGTGCTACCAAATTTCCTTCTTTTGATGAACGCGCTTATTTTACGAGGGTGAACACTGTATTTAATCTTTAAAACATACCCACACACACTCCAGACACACCCCTCAGGCTAAAGACATTTCACTTATTAGCATGCCAGAGTTGGATAAATGACTACAAACAAAATAATACTTCACAGCCGTGAAATATTGCAAGACACAGGGAGGCTCCTAGCATATTGACACTTACTATTCCCTCCTCTGCCTCCTCAGCTTGCCTTGCTGTAGCCCTCAGGTGAGGTAGAGGAAGGTTGGAAGTAAAATTGCCTGGTTTCCGAAATTAGAACAGTAGAGGCAACATATTCAGCCTTTTGCATTAGGTAACAAAACCTGAGAATGCAGCATGCCTTGGGAAGGCAGGAGCTTACAGCGCTGCATAATGGGAGAAGAAATGCTGTGATGGTCTGTAGCTAACCTTTTGGGGCTCCTCTGCCAAAAAAAAGTGTGCGCACCAGCACACATGCACTCGCGTGCCAGCACCCAGAATGCAATGCGCACCCCCTGCCCATGCTCCCTGCGCATGTGCGCTTAATCGCCACCCCCCCACACCCCTTACCTGCACTCACAGCTGATTTTTCAGCTGGTTTGAGGACTTTTTCATCCTCCCAGAGGCTTGGAAAAAGCCTCTGCAAGGCTTTTCAGGATGAATTATACGCCTATTTTGTCACTTCCGGTATTACAGGAAGTGACAAAACGGGCCTATAATTCATCCTGAAAAGCCTTGCAGAGGCTTTATCAAGCCTCTGGGAGGCCGAAAAAGGCCTCAAACCAACTGTTAAAAAAAAAACCCAGCTGTGAGGCGCGTACATGCGCAGTGAGGTAAGTTTGTCTGCGGTTTGTGTGCCAGCACAAATGGCTCTGGGTTCACCATGCCATTGGTTCACCATCATGGCCCTAGATGCCCACCTATTGGTTGGAAATGGACTGGTCAAGGGGCGGAGGTTGAATTGAGGGGGAAAGCCCGTATGCTTTCCACATGGGAAAGGTAGTTCTAGTGTGACTTTACTGCAACCAGCACCCTTTAGTAAAAGAACCGATCACTTCAACTCAAATGGAGTCGAGGGTCTTTCTTTCCTAAGGGGGTGATCTGGCTGGGGCAGGCCTAACAGCTGGACTTAGATCTCTTGTGGGAGCGAAGGGATTTGTGACTTATGATGCCTTTGACCCCTCCCTCGGGCTCAGCCTGGTCACCTCCTACACACTCACTTCAATGGCACTGAAAAAAAGTGACTTAGACCTAGTTCTCACATTTATAACCATCCTGTGGTCAGAAGTTCAACACTGAGGCACCAGGCAAAGGGCATGCATATACAGCAGCTGCAGTATCTAAGGGATCATGGGATCACCATTTGCAATCTTTCCAGCCAGTTTCCAAGAAGCAAGAGCAACGGGGAAATCTGGATTCAGTTAATGATTACATTTAACAACTTCAGGGATTCGCTTAAGAACCGTAGCAAAATAAAATAAAATGGGGGCATAGCATTGGGTGTGACTCAACCGCTCTTGGTTTGCAATGGAAATTCCGGTCTCAGTTGTGAGGACTACCTACAACTGAGTTCCTCTTCTCTGAAGGTATGGAATGTTGAGGGCTATGTGCATGGAGTCACACATGAGTTGTGTTCACACAACACTGTCAGGTCTGGAAAAGATTTGGATCATTCCAAAAAATCATTAAGTATAAATAGCACAGGTAATCCTCAACGAATCCCCACAATTAAGACTGGAAATCTGGTCAGATACTGAGGCCACAACTGTGACCAGAACTGTTTTTGTTTTGTTTTTTACATTCTGTGAAGTGACTGTGAAGCGAAGCAGCACAGTCATAAAGTGAATCCATTATTCTGAAGTTGTTGGGTTTTTTGTCAGAAATTGCCAAGAGTTCAATTCTGACTGGCACAAGATTGACTCAGCCTTCCAACTTTCTGAGGTTGATAAAATGAAGACACAGATTGTTGGGGGCAATATGTCAAGTCTGTAAACTGCTTAGAGAAGGCTGTAAAGCACTATGAAGCAGTCTAACTGCTATTGCTTTGTGCTACATATTTCTGATATTATAGTGTGAGCCATCAACTTACACTATAATTTGGATAACAAGCACTTTGTTACAATTAGTTACAATTTAGATCCTTTTTTAAAACAAATTAGGTGGGTAAATATAGATGCCACAATTTTAAGACATCCAAGATTCCAAGATATTCTTTTGAATACATCTATGATATTGTAAAAAGCAAACCAATCTACTCTATGTGCTACATATTCCACCCTATGTGCATGGAATGGATAAAGCAAACCGTTTCTCCCACAAATCGTGGCCAGATTATTTGTTTTGTTGAAAGTCTGCAGAGTGGAAACAAGGGTGGTTAACCAGAGTAGAAGATCGTTTTCATTCACCCACGCAAGCCTGCCAGTTTTGGCTCCAAGCCCATGTTCTGGAGACTTAATGAGAGTATCTGTTTTCTCTTTATCTTCTAATGAAAGCTAAGAAAAGGAGAAGAAGAAGAAGAAGAAGAAGAAGAAGAAGAAGAAGAAGAAGAAGAAGAAGAAGAAGAAGAAGAAGAAGAAGAAGAAGAAGAAGAAGAAGAAGAAGAAGAAGAAGAAGAAGAAGAAGAAGAAGAAGAAGAAGTAGTCTCACTGCAACAGTTCTGTGGAATCTCGGGTTCATCCTGGAGGGCTATTTTTAAAAAAAATCAAACATCCCATTGTTGATCAGAGGATGTGTAACAATATGCCATGGCTTTGCAAACATGTAACATTTGAGTGCATAGGAGCTCTGTGCTAAAATGTGTATTTTGCCCAGATCCAGGGTTTAACTGTTTGGCAGGAACATTTTAGAAAGCTTCCATTTAATAAAAAAGCTTTATTTACTTGTGTCAATCGTCTGACCCATCCACTGTGATCATTAAGTTCGCAGATGATACTACCATATTGAGTCTCATTACAGGTGGAGAGGAAACAGCATATGGGGGGGGAGGTTCAAAAATTATCCTCATGGTGCCTAGAAAACAGCCTGCACCTAAACACCAGCAGGACAAAGAAGATGGTGTTAGACTTCCAGAAGAAGAGAGAGGAACCCACCCCACTTTACATCTACATCGAGGGGGACTGTGTGGAGAGAGTTTCCTCTTTTAAATTCCTGGGAGTCCACCTCAGCGAAGATCTTACCTGGAAAATCAACACAACCCAGGTGGCCAGAAAGGCCCAACAGAGACTCCATTTTCTCAGGGTCTTGCGAAAGAATAAAGTGGAACAATGACTGATGACCTCCTTTTACCCATCCACAGTAGAAAGCGTCCTCACATATTGCATGACGGTGTGGTATGCTGGCTTGACAGCTGCGGATAGAAAGAGGGTGGTGAGCACAGCACAAAATGTTGTGTGCTGTTCCCTGATGCCACTTGCTAGGGCTCGCTGCGTGAGTGAGGAAAATCCTCAGGGACGACTCACACCCAGGTTAGCATTTCTTCACTTTCATACCATCAGGTAGGAGATATAGAAGCATAGCCAGCTGCTGAAGAACAGTTTCTACCTGTGGGCTGTCAGACTTCTGAACGGAAAATAACTTCATGTCAACATAGTATGATAGACTTACGGGGCCAGCGTGTTGTACAACAAGGTCACATTGTTCCAGACTAGCAGGCTCGTAATCCTGCAAACCTGATTGGTCCGCTAACAGCAGGTTGTGATTGGTAACTCCAGGCTAATCCGATTGGCTGGTTAACAGGCTGCCACGATTGGGCAACCCAAGCGCGGCAAGCTTAAATCTTTGTCATTGGACGCTTAAGCAGCAGCCAACTCTATAAAAGGAGCTGCTGCAGCCAGGCTTTTTTGCTCTGATCAGAAGTCACTAATAAAGAGTTGAAGTTACTATCCGAGGTCTCGTCTCTGTTATTGCGCCCATCCACCCAGACATAACACTGGTGACGAGAATGGGATGTGGAGATGATAGAGCTGACTGAGCACTCACGGGGTATTGACAGAGCATGTGGCTGACGGCGCACAGACAACGGCAGAATGGCCAGCAGCACTATACCACCTGCCCCATTTGATCCAGCCAGTGAAGACTGGGACTCGTATATGGACAGGTTCCAAATGTTCCTGGAGTCAAATAATCTGAAGAATGCCACATCTAGCAAGAAACGTGCGGTTTTCCTAACACACTGCAGACCCGCCGTTTTCAAAATGGCAAAGGCACTTGCCAAACCAGCTGAAGTCAAAATGATGGACTGGGATATCCTTGCTCCCATCCTTCGTGCTCATTACGCTCCGGCAGTTCCAACCCTCATTCGAAGACACGAATTTTACCAGAGGGATCAACACGATGGTGAGAACTTCGGGTACTTTATAGCTGACCTAAGAAACTTGGGTGGATTGTGTGGCTTCACAAATCTAGAGGAAGCCATGAGAGATCGGATTGTCCTTGGTCTAAGAGACCCGACTATCCAAAGCAAGATTATGGCAAAAGGAGATATCACCCTCGCAGATGCCATAGCAGACGCCACTGCAGCTGAAGCCACCCGCAAATCAGCAGCACGAATGCGCAGAGCAAATGGGACCAGCCGCCAACCCACCAGTGACCTGGCACCCACCATGAAGACATCGATTCCTCATCGGATAGTGAGGAGGAAGAAGTCAACAGACTCAGGTCAGAGCGTGAGCAACGAGACCAGCAAGGCCGCAAATCAAATTTCCAATGCGCCGGATGCGGGGGAAACCACCCATGATCCGAATGCAGGTTCCTAGACGTCAATTGCTGCTCCTGTGAGAAAAGAGGGCACATTGCTACAGTGTGCCAGAACAAAAGAGGATCCAGTCCCAAGAGGAAAGAAAACAACTTCTGACAATCAGTAGACACCCCACCCACAAATCGGGATCGCCCAAACAACCAGTGGAGCCAGTACAACAGAAACCAGATGTTTACTGGCATAACCAGATGAGAAGAGGCACATCAGACCATCACCATTGGCCATGCTTCATCGTTAGACGCAAAAAAAATCCGGGTAAAGGTCACCATTGAAAATCGTCCATGCATCATGGAAGTGGACTCCGGGTCTTCCCTATCCATGGTTTCCTGGAAAACCCTTAAGCAGCTGATTCCCGACATCCACCGCCAGGATCTCGGCACCCAGAGACTTATATTAAAAGAGTACCAGGGCAACCGAATTCCGGTCGCTGGTTCCAGTCACGTCCAGGTCTCCTTCAAGGACCACACTGCAATACTACCCCTCACCATCGTTGACAGAGACAGGTCTAGCTTATTGGGTCTACAGTGGTTCGCGCCATTAGGAATAGAAATGGCAGGCATCAACCAGACTGTAGACGAAGACTGGGAGGCGGCCCTCGTCCGTGACTTTCAAGAAGTCTTCACTGAAAAATTAGGCAAGTACAAGGGGTCCCCCATCTCGTTTAATCTCTGCCCTGATATCGCACCCATTTGCCTAAAGCCACGCCGAGTTCCCTTTGCTCTCAAACCAAAAATTGACGAGCAATTGGACAAACTAATTGCACAAGGCGTGCTAGAACCCATCAATCACGCCCGATGGGAGACCCCAATTGTAACCCCCATAAAACCTGATGGATCTTTGAGAATCTGTGGGGATTACAAGGCTACCCTAAACCACGCATTACAGCAGAGCGCTTTTCCGGTACCTGTGGTCCAACACCTACTTCACTCACTTGGGGGTGGAAAAATATTCGCAAAGCTTGACCTGGCCCAAGCTTATCAACAGTTGCCAATAGACGCAGAAACCGCAGAAGCCCAAACCATAGTTACGCACAGAAGTGCCTTCAAGTGTAACAGACTCCAGTTCGGAGTAAGCGTAGCACCTGGCCTTTTTCAAAGTTTGATGAAAAGGTTGCTACAGGGCATCAAAGGGATCGTGCCTTACTTCGATGACGTACTGATAGCCGCCCTACAAGAAGTCAGTTAGAAAAACACCTAAGAACTGTTCTACAAAGGTTCAAAGATGCAGGCCTCAAGGTTAAGAAGGAAAAGTGCCAGTTATGCACTGAGAGGGTTGAATTTATTGGTTACCTTCTTGACAAACATGGAATTCACCCTACTGAAAAGAAATTAGCTGCCATTAAAAATGCCCCAAGACCAAAGAACAAAACAGACTTCCAAGCCTTCCTGGGACTCATTATCTTTTATAACATCTTCCTACCCCAGAAGGCGACCGTTGCTGAACCCCTGCATAGACTCCTCGACAAGAAGGCTTCCTGGTTTTGGGGACGTCGGGAGGAGCAGGCTTTCCAATAAGTAAAAGACCTTTTAACTTCGGATGTAATACTCATCCAATATAATGAGACACTTCCATTAACTGTGACTTGTGACGCCTCACCTTTTGGGGTAGGAGCCATCCTGAGCCACATCCTACCGAATGGTACAGAGGCGCCTATTGCGTTTTTTTCAAGAACTTTGTCTAAAACAGAGAGAAACTATCGTCACTTAGATAAAGAAGCCCTCGCTATTGTATCTGCGATTAAAAGTTTCCATGAATACGTGTATGGAAGATCCTTTTCCATCATCACAGATCATAAGCCATTACTTGGCATCTTAGCAGGGGACAAACCAACTCCACACATCCTATCTCCAAGGATGACATGATGGTCGGAGTTCTTAGCCGCCTATGACTACCAGCTGAGACACTGGCCAGGAAAAACCATCCCCCATGCAGACGCTTTGAGCCGTTCCCCACTGCCAGAACTTCTAAATGACCCAGCTCCCACTCTGTCTATATTGCAAATTGAGATGCTTCCCTCACCTCCACTAACAACACAAGACATTGCATTGGAAACAAAAAAAAGATGCATGTTTGGCACGGGTTCTTAGCTGGGTGGAGAGGGGATGGCCAGAAATCGAACCCAACGACACCTTTAAACCCTTCAAGAACAGACAAACAGAACTTTTCTCCCAAAAAGGATGCGTGTTGTGGGGAGACCGAGTGGTCATACCAACTAAACTACAAAAGAAAGTTCTAAATTTACTACACGATGGACACCCGGGCATCGTACAAATGAAGGCGCTGGCAAGGAGCTATGCCTGGTGGCCAGGTATGGACAAATAAATTGAAGCCTGGGTTGCCACCTGTAGCAAATGCCAAGAAACATGCTTGGCCCCACCGAAAGCACCACCAGCTGAATGAGAAATGCCCAGGGGTCCACATCGATTTCGCGGGATCTACAAAAGGACATACTTTCCTGATTACAGTAGACGCCTACTTGAACTGGCTCGAGGTTAACAAAACGAAGACTACCACTACAGATGCAGTCATCAAGAAATTGAACAGACTTTTTGCAACACATGGGCTACCAGATGTCTTGGTTTACGACAATGGCCCTCAATTTACTGCCTTGGCCTTTCAACAAAACCTAGCAGACCGGGGAATATGCCACGCCTTGACATCATTTGCGCACCCGGCGGCCAATGGCAGGGCTGAACGGATGGTTCAGTTCACCCAAAAAACTTTACAAAAAATGGAACAAGGAAACATCCATGACAAAGTCACCAGGATGCTCCTTCTCCAGCATATTACACCAAACAGTAGCACAAACAAAAGCCCAGCTGAACTCCTGATGGGCAGAAAACTCAGATCGCATCTAGACCGCCTACACCCAGCATACACCCTGGAAAGGACCCTGGGTTCCAGCAGTAAACACCGTATTTGCAAAGAACTTTTCAGGTGACCCATTGTGGATCCCTGTCAAAATAACGCAAGTTACCGGCCCGCGTTCCTACAGTTTAGAACCCAAAGATGGGAGATTGTGGAAACGCCACATCGACCAGCTGCGCTCAAGGCTGACCACAATTCCCATCACTAACTCCGATCTCGAAGCCAGAGGGGGAAGGAAAACTGGGGGGTTTGAAATTGAACCAACATCTGGTTCAGAAGACCTAACCCCACAACCAGCACAGCAAAGCCCACTATATTCATCAGCTGAGGAAGAGCCTTGGCAGATGATCATCTCTCCAGGTAACAGCAGCCGAATGGAGTCAGCAAATCCGGAGAACCCAGATGGAAGAAACGAAGGAGGCATTGCAGGTATCCCCGGATCACCTGTAAGGAGACCCAGCATTGAAGCCAGGTCACCACTCCAGACAATCCCAGTAAGCAGTCCGGCGGAACCAGAAACCGAGCAAAGACCTTTTGAACAATGCAAATCAGGTAGACAGGTGCGAAGACCCGCCTACCTGCGAGAATACATCACCCCACCCCTTAGACAGAACCTAGAGGGGAGGGGTGTTCCAGACTAGCAGGCTCATAATCCTGCAAACCTGATTGGTCCACTAACAGCAGGTTGTGATTGGTTGCTCCGGGCTAATCCAATTGGCTGGTTAACGGGCTGCCGCAATTGGGCAACCCAAGCGCGGCAAGCTTAAATCCTTGTCATTGGACGCTTAAGCAGCAGTCAGCTCTATTAAAGGAGCTGCTGCAGCCAGGCTTTTTTGCTCTGATCAGAAGTCACTAATAAAGAGTTGAAGTTACTATCCAAGGTCTCGTCTCCGTTACTGCGCCCATCCACCCAGACATAACACACATAGTATAATAAGATTGGGACTGGGTTAGGGACTTTTGTCCTCACTGTGAGTTGTGTTGCGGGGGGGTGCACAAAGGGAGATTCAGACAATCTCATTGTACACATGTTGTACTCTGACAATAAAGATAATAAATAATAAAGGGCAGGGATGGGATTCAACTTTTTAACAACCGGTTCTGTGGGCATGGCTAAGTTGGTGGGCATGGCTTGGTGGTCATGTTATTGGCTGGGTGTGGCCAACTCAATATCACTCACATCTTCTCGCCTGGCCTCTCATGACTGTGGGGATGCTGCAACAGTCGTAAGTGTGAAAAATGGTCATGTCACTTTTTTCAGTGCCATTGTAACTTTGAATGGTCACTTCACACAAGCAAAGTACCAGCAAAAGAGAGAAAGAAAACTCCAGAGACGTTCCTGAGACAGGAATTCTAGTCCTGCCAAGAATGTAATAAGGGTTAACGGAGAGGCAGTTTCTGTAAGCAACACCAGAATGTTAACAACCGGTTCTAGAGAATAGGTGTGAACTGGTAGAATCCCACCCCTGATAAAGGGGCAACTCTAAAGTGTCATCTTTTTGGTCGCATTGATAAGAGACAACCACTATGGGCTACAAGACCTCAGATGACCTGTAGAGAGCAACAAAGAGCAGAGATTTTCTGTATCAACTGCTGTCATTTTGTGGTAATTTTTGCAGTCCAGAAGCCCAAAATTGTTAATATTTATTCTCTCATAATCACATAAATGTCCTGGCTTTGTTCCACCATACACACATCACTGTAGTTTGTTCAGATGGTTGGTTTATGCCACCTCAAACACCAAGGCTCTCTGGTTCTTGGGAGGACTTTTTCCATTTTTCAGGACGTCCATCCGATCTAATCAATTTCAGAACCGTAGTTAATTTTTGCAATGCCAATTTAAAAACCCTGCAGCTGGATTTGCCTACTTCCTTCAATAATATTTTGCAAGTCAAATCCCATACAACTGCAGTTTTGAAATAGGTTACACTTGGCAGAACATAGAAACCACAAGCTCCCCAAGGAACAGTGAAGAGAAAAAGTGGATCTGAGAGAAAAACCACATGAGGAAAATGTGTTGAAGCACTTATCCTACTATATATTCCCTGAGTGTGATGCTTGTCACATTAATGTGACAAAAGTCATGGGTAATTGAAGCTCTATATTTACACATGGGAGAACAGTATGTCCTGCAGTTGTCTTTGTGTCATGCCCCTGTTGGAATCTGATCCCGAGGGAGAGGTGGAACAGCTGACAAGGAGTGGGAGTGTGGCTCCAATGGCTGTGGAGGAAACTGGGGAAGGGCACAGTCCAGCTGGGTATTCAGAGGAAGACCCAGGCCCATCCCCTCTTCTAGGAGGAATGGATAAGGGAGCAAGGGAGGAACGGATAAGGGAGCAACGTGAGTTGTGTGGTTTATGGGGGAGGAAAGGGCCCTGATCTTCTTCATTGGCTGCAGCTGGTAAGATTGTTTAAAAGGGCAAACTGCGCATGGCAAAGTTGCTGGAAGCAAAGCATGAAATTATTCTGGTTTGTCAAGTCTTATCTGAGTTCTGGCATCCTCCCAAGTTTGTGTGTGTTCGTTATCTTTTGACATCTTCAATCCCTTATCCTGTCCTGTCTCATTAATTGCTGCAGTGTGGTTTGTGTTGATTTTTGTTCATAAGTTATATGTACTTTGAGTTTGGATGGAATTTCTTACTTTTAAAAACTGTTTTAGAAAGAGTTTTTTTTTCTTCTCCAGCCGATGATAACTGGACATTGGGGGCCAAGTTGGAGGTATTAAAGGGACTTTATCTATTTTTGTGACTTTGTTGCTTTTGTGCCACACCCCAGGTCATCATCACACAATGTCACTATGCAACTATTACTATAATACAGGTAGTCAACGACTTATTATTATGATGGGAACCCAACTTTTTTGTTGCTAAGCGAGACATTTGTTAAGTGAATTTTGCTCCATTTTACGACCTTTCTTGCCACAGTTGTTAAGTGAATCAATGCTGTTAAGTTAGTTAACATGGTTGTTAAGTGAATCTGGCTTCCCCATTGACTTTGCTTGTCAGAAGGTTGCAAAAGGGGATTACATAACCTGGGGACACTGCAACCATCATAAATATGAGTCAGTTGGCAAACATCCAAATTTTGATCACATGACCAAGACGATGCTGCAATGGTTGTAAGTGAGAAAAATGGTCCATAAGTCACATTTTTCAATCCCATTGTAACTTCGAATGGTCACTAAATGAACTGTTGTTGTAACTGGAAGACTCCCTGTAATGAAGCTGCATAATTGTTTCATAATGCAACAACAAAAGAAACAAATTCTGATAGTGAGGATGAGGCAACAGAGTCATGTGTGAGGATCAGTCTTAAATCATTTTTTTCAGTGATATTGTAACTTCAAATGGTCACTAAATGAATGGTTGTAAATCGAGAACCACCTGAGCTACCTACAGACCCCTCACATCCTGAACATAAACTGTTTCAACTCCTTCCCTCAAAGCAACACTATAGAGCACTGCACACGAGAACAACTAGACACAAGGACAGTTTTTCCCCGAAAGCCATCATTCTGCAAAACAAATCATTCCCTCAACACTGTCCAACTATTTACAAAGTCTGCACTACTGTTACTATTAATCTTCTCATCACTCCTTATCACCCATCCCCTCCCACTTGTGATTGTACGACTGTAACTTTGTTGCTTGTATCCTTACAATTTATACTGACTATTTCCTAGTAAGATTTGATTGCTTATTGTACCCTATGACTATTATTAAGTCTTCTACCTGGTTATTCTTGATTCTTGATGAATGTATCTTTTCTTTTATGCATACTGAGAGCATTTGCACCAAGTCAAATTCCTTGTGTGCCCAATCACACTTGGCCAATAAAGAATTCTATTTCTTATTCTTATTCTTATTCTAATTGTTATTCTATTCTACCAAAAGTGAGACAGGTTGTTACCAATTTTATGCATAAAGAAAAAGTTTCCATCTTTTTTTAGCTGTTAGTCAACAGAAGTACTGTTAAGATTGATATTTAGCATTAAATGTTTAGCATTTCCTGGTGATTTCACCACATAACCTCATCTAATTAAGATAAGTTAGTATTCCTGACAACGTGGGGATATAATCTTTGAATATCCACACTGTGGATGCATTCCTTGATCACACAATAAATCTCTGATTGTTCATAACAGTTGAAAATGTCCTATTGTACAGTGATGTCCATTGCGTGGATCTTCAAACACTTTGCAATTTTTTTAAAAAAAGTTTTATTTTAAAAATGTGATCTCTTTATATATAGTCTCAGTCCCAGTCCAGAATACTTGTTTTGTCAGCTTACATGCTTTTGTAGAAAGTATATAAATAGATACACATTCAAATAAAATTTATGGCACATTTGTCAAAATTGAATGGAGACATAATTGAACAAATGCAAATTTATCTGTTCACCTTCAACATTAGCCACATTTCTCCTGCAACTTACTCAAATGTTACGTATTTGTTTTTTAAATTGCTGACCATTATCAAATTGTCCTCCTCTCCTTTCTCCACAAGATTTGTTTTGCCTTGGGTCAAGTTCAGTTTGTACATTGATAAAGGTAGTCCTCAACTTACAACAACTATTTGTTTAGTGACCATTCAAAATCATAACCATCTCGAAAAAAGTGGCTTATGGGCATTTTCCACACTTATGACAGTTGCATTATCTCCATGATCACATGATCAAAATGGGGATGCTTGGTAACTGGCATGTACTTATGACAATTGAATGTCCCAGGGTCATGTGATCACTTTTTGGGATCACTTTCTGACAAGCCACCTCAATGGGGAAGCCAGATTTATTTAACAATCATGTTATTAGCTTAATAACTGCAATGATTCACTTAAGAACTATGGCAAGAAAGGTGTTGTGGTTAGCTGGCAGCAGGTGCGGATGGTTGAGGAAAGTAAGGACTCAGGACCATTAGGGAGTGGACTGCTGCCTTCAGAGATTGTGGGGGCTGCCAGCAGCGATGAGGAGGTTCCTGAGGAGCTTGTGCCAAGGGCAGGGCTGTTTGTAGGAAAGAGCAGCTGCCGCAGCAAGGGCGACTCGGGAGTAAGGCTGCAAGGTAATGGCCCCTCCTTCAAGAAGATAAAAGCCAGCTGTGAAGCTAACTTTCTTTGCAGGAAGCAAAGATGTTTTGAAACTCAACCTCTTGGAGATTACAGTATCTTAAGTTGCTATTTGAAGACTCTTGTGTTGTGAAATATTTCTTATCTGTTATTCTTGGCAGCCTCGCATAGTTTTGGTGAGGCTCATGCTTATCAAAGTTAATTAGTTTGCAGCAGCCCTTTAACCGGGGATTTGTAAGAATCATTAAAAGGTTTCTGTTCCCTTTGGTTCATATTTGTTTTATTGGAAAAGGGTTTGGGTCAGAACAAAAGGTCACAAAATGGGACAAAACTCACTTAATCATTGTCTTAGTTAGCGATTTGGGTTCAACTGTGGTCACAAGTCAAGAACTACCTGTATTTTCAAAAAGCTATGAGCAAGACTTGAATGCATTTACATCCACATTTCTTCAAAACCTTGTTGTTTTTCTTTGCAATTTTGCTCATGTCAGCACTTCCTGGAAGTAATTTATGAGCTTTACTGTTTTATATGCACTTTGCATAGACTTCCCTTAATAATCGTTTTTTTTTTTAAATGTTGCATTGCATTGCAAACATTGGAAAGGTGCCATTCAGAATGTTAGCCAAGTTTCAGTTCTTTCCTAATTTCCAACTAAAGACTTAGGAAAGTTCATATTCAAATGCAAACTAAATGGATTCCTCCTTTCTCCTTGCCAGAAACAAGATTTAAAACCTGAGGTTTTAATTGTTCAGTCTAACAGCTACATAGGTCATGAATTTAAACACCAACTTTTTAAAAAAAGACAATAGATTTATCCGAGTTAAAAGAGATTAAAGAAAAGCTTCATCTTTCTTCTGTCTAACAGGTGCAGCTTGATCAAACAGATCTGCAGTGAAGCCAATAGAGGAATATAAAGATTAGATCAAATCATTCCTTTTTCAACTCAAATATTGGGGGAGTGTTATGGGGGGGAAGGACCCAACTCTACTTCATTTTACAATATCCATTAAACTTCAGATTTTTGTTTCACCTTTTTCATCACCATTCTGAAAAGAAAGGATGAAAAAGTTCAAAAAAGAAAATTGTGCTCCTTTAAAAGCCACCGTCTATCCCACCATGTGAAGAGACACATTTGAAGGCAATTTTGCTTGCAGCATTCTCTGTTTTAAGTGCTTCCGAACTGCTGCCAACTAAAGCTTCGGCAAATCCATTCCTTTTTACCCAAACTGTACAAAAGTCCTTTTGAGTTAATGAATGTCTGCCTGTCACCAAAGATTACTGCTTTAAATTCCGTTCCCCCCCCCCCCAAAGGCTTCCACTGATTTTGGCATCAAGGCAGAGAAAAATGTATGCTAAAGGACTCCCTTGAAAGACACAACTTCAATTAAAACGGGATTTAAATCAAGAGACAGTGTGGGATCTTGCTGCCCCAAAATACTAAGATTTTGTGTGGCCTTGTTAAGCAGTTGGACTGAAAATCAAGAATTATTGGGGTCTCACAGATTTGGCGAAGAGGCACCTTACAGCAGTGGTGGGATTCAATTTTTTTTTACTACCGGTTCTGTTGGCCTGGCTTGGTGGGCATGGCAGGGGAAGGATACTGTAAAATCTGTGTTCCCTCCCCACTCCACAGGAAAGGACACTGTAAAATACCTATTCTCACCCCACCCCACTAACCTGCTTTCCAGCTCCGTTCTCCTGTGCAGGGCAACCAAAAAAGACCTAGCCAATCAGTTGGGACTTGGGGGGCGGAGAATAAATGGGGGTGGGGCCAGTCAGAAGCGGTATTTGCTAGTTCTCCGAACTACTCAAAATTTCCGCTGCCGGTTCTTCAGAACTGGTCACAACCTGCTGAATACCACCTCTGCCTTACAGCCTCACTTCTTGGGCAAATGTTTAAGCTTGGGACTGCAAGAGCATTTGTTATGGCTGGATCACTAGGAAGCTACCTTTCATGTGCCGACTTAGCTGGCATGGATGCTATGGCCTTGCACAGACAGGGGACATTTCAATGGTTAACACTGCAAATTATATCACAGTGGAAATAGTACAATTTTGTTGAAGGACTGGAGCACAAGTGATTGGACATCTTCAGTTGACTTCAATGACTATTGACGACTTATTGCAAGATTAATTATTAGAACAATCAACCAGTGGAACAGCTTGCCCTTGGAGCTTCATCACTGGAGACTTTCAAGAAGAGATTGGACTGCCATTTGTCAGAAAAGGTGTAGGGTCTCCTGCTTGGGCGGGGGATGGGTGGACTAGATGACCTACAAGGTCCCTTCCAACTCTGATGATTTGTTATCTGTTATGTTCGCCTGAGTTCACAATGAAACTTTTTTTTTTCTGGATACCCACAATAAACCGAATCATAAAGCAACTAAAAAGGCTGGATTCACACAGCTCACAAAGCCATAGGAAACGAATTAAGGTTAATATAGGTAGTCCTCAACTGATGATTGGTTAATTTAGGACTGTTCAGAGTTTCCACGGTCTTGGAATTGGTGCTTTATGGTCTATAAAGCACTTTTGGCCATCATAAAATGTCCTACTCTCCACCCCATCCTTGCAGTCACACGTCTGCGTTTTAGGCACTTGGCAATAGGCTTGGCTTTTGTCATTTTTTGTCAGTTTCTGACAAAAAAGCCCATTCAGAACCATGGATTCACTTAATGACCGAGCTGTTTGTTTAACAATCACTCCACAGAATATAAAAAGAACAATAACAGTTCCAGTCACATGATGGGTGCCTTAATTTATGACAAGATTTCCAGTCTCAGTTGTGGGATTTGGCTGAGGATTACCTGTGCTACTTATACTTAATGATTTCTGAGAGTGATCCAAATCTTTACCAGACCTGATAGCGTTGTGTAAACATAACCCATGTGTGGCTCAGTTGAAATATGGAGGCCAGATTTCCTTCACCTTTCTGCCCTAAGTCTTCCATCCCCAGTAAATACTGTAAGAGAGCCTACATTCACTGCAGCTAAATTAGAGCCGAGAGGCCTTTTGTTCTTCCTCACAGTGCCCAATAAATATGTCCATTATCAGGAAAGTTCTCACAGGTATCAATGGATGTTTCTTCTAAACCAGGGGTCTCCAACCTTGGCAACTTTAAGATTGGTGGACTTCAACTCCCAGAGTTCCTCAGCTAACCTTGGCAACTCTTAAGACTTGTGGACTTCAACTCCCAGAATTCTTCAGCCAACTTGGCAACTTAAGATTTGTGGAATGCAACTCCCAGAATTCCTGTCAGCTTTGCTGACTGAGGAATTCTGGGAGTTGAAGTCCACTAGTCTTAAAGGTGTCAAGGTTGGAGACTTTTAGGAATATGAGTCACCTAACAGCTATTTGGGTTAGAAATATATAAACCAGGATAAACATTTTAAAACTGTATCTTTAAGAAAATGCAAAACTGTAATTAAGTGTGGTTTCTCAAATGGCCATAAAATGGAGCCAGAAATCTGGGTTGTTTAATCTGAGTCTCAGAAGAAAGTGTGAGTGTATCTCTGTTTCCTTCTGTTGGAAAATATTGCCATTGATCCATTTCTTCTAATTGACTGTTATTACTGGATTTAATGTAAGTCTGATACTGAACTGTTTTTGACACTGGGATTTGATATTTGGATTATCCCTGGATGAAAACTGACTGATTTTACCTGTGAATGACTTTGGACTGCCTATTTTGGACTTTGCTTAACGTTTCTGGAAGTAAAAACCTACATTTACTGTACAGTGTATCTGTGTGCTGTATGTGTATTATTCAAACACTCCTCTCAAATACATCTCCCTGTATGCGCTCATTCTCCTAACGGGGAATTACCTCAACAGAGACCCCTGTTCTAAACCAGGGGCCCATGGCCTATTCAAAACCAGGCTGCTACTCATGTAAATTGAGCTGCCAGCCAGGGGTGGTATTCTACTGGTTCGGACTGGTTCGGGTGAACTGGTAGTTCTGGTGAGCATTTGGCCCCACCCACACACCCAGACCTCCTCTTTCCTATGCTTTATTTCCTGGTATTTTTAACCACAACTTATTCATGTGGCGGTTTGCCGCACCTTGGCTGTTTTAGTCCCAGGGGCAGTAGAAGGTAAGTAATTGAGTTGAAAATTGGCTTTTTAAAATATAGAGCATGGGTGTGAAGCATGTGTGCTCATCAAACCGGTTGAATTGCACCACTGCTGCCAGCCCTCCACTTGTACCAGCCCCCCTCACCCTCTCCACTGGGCCGCCAATCTGCAAAGGCTGGGGCCTACTGTTCTAAACCATAGAAGCTCTGAAAGTATTTAGTGAGAAGAGCTGAATTCTTCCTTTCTGCTTGCCATGTTCCCGATATCAACTTTTCCCTGTGGCTATTAGGTGTTTAGCAAATTGCATTTGATAAGTGCATTCACACAATTAATTTCAGCTCTAGATTGGCCACTGGGGATCTTATTAGGGACAGATGAAATGTGTGAATCACAGCTTCCCATGGCAAGTTGATCAGGACTCAAAAGAGTATCAGTGGGAGGTCTTTATCTCTAGCAGGGGCACAATTAGCAGAAAGATTAAAGAATGATAAGCAACCATGATTAATGTACATTTATCTGCATGGCTTGTAAGATTCCACTTTTATTTGCTTAGGCTTCTGCAACTGACAAACAAGAGTAGATTGGTTTGCTTTTTGCAATATCGTAGATGTATTCAAAACAGTATCTTGGAATCTTGGGTGTCTTAAAATTGTGGCAACTATATTTACCCACCTTATTTATTTAAAAAAAGGATCTAAATTGTAACAAAGTGCTTGTTAGCCAAATTATAGTGTAAATTGATGGCTCACACTATAATATCAGAAATATGTAGTACATAGCAATAGCACTTAGACTTATATACCACTTTACAGTGCTTTACAGCCCTCACTAAGTGGTTTACAGAGTCAGCCTATTGCCCCCAACAATCTGGGTCCTCATTTTACCCACCTTGGAAGGATGGAAGGCTGAGTCAACCTTGAGCCAGTCAGTATCGAACTCCCGGCAGTGAGCAGTGAGTTAGCCTGCAATATTGTATTCTAACTCCTGCACCACCACAGCTCATACTAAACAAGAAGCAATGGATGGAAATTAATCAAGGAGAGATCCAACTTAGAAATAAGGAGAAACTTCCTGACCGAACAATTAATCAGTGAAATGGCGTGTCTTTGCCTGAGTTTTTAAGAAGACCCTGGACAACCACTTGTCTGAAATGGTATAGGGCCTCCAAGTGGAGTAGGGGGTTGGACTAGATGATCTCCAAGGTACCTTCCAATTCTGATATTCTTTATGAACAAGACTGGACTATGTGGTGTGTAGTGGGGAGTGAATTCTGTCCACTCTTCTGTATACTTAAGTGAGATTTTCGTCAAGGTGATGGCAGGGTTGTAACTGATAAAGTTTCTTCTCCATCTTCATAGATAAAAAGATAAAGATTCCCTTGAATTGAGCTCGAGCCCTGATAGATTTACATGGATACAACCATATCATTTGTTGGCAACAATATGAAAGTAATTTACCATCATTTTCTTTTGAGATAGTTTCTCAACTTCCCAGCCTAAAATTTAGACCCAGGATTTGTTAGTGGTCTCCTATTAAAGAACTAACCAGATCTGACTGGTTTAGCTTTTCAGAATTAACCAAGTTACAGAACAGACATAATTATGCAAAGTTGGCATGTTTAAAATGTCCATTTGCCTCCTGTTCCATAACTTGTCCAAGAAGTAGAACTGTGTCTTTCCTTGGTACCAAATTTGTAACAAACCTTATTTAAAAATAAAAGTTTACATCTAGATGTACATTTGAATGGAAAATTGTTACCAGATCCTTAAAAACAAAGCTACTATCTGGACATGCTCCAAACAAATTGGACACCGATTTCTTGAATTCTCAGTCAATTCTGTTGTTGTTTCTGCTGGCTAGGAATTCTAGAAATTGTGGTCATAATATGTCTGGAGACATTACACTGGAAAAACTGTGCTTGTTCTATACAATCACAAATGAAAACATGAATTAAAAGAAAAAACAAGACAACATTGAAGAGATTGGCACAAACATGATTCCTAATAAGAGATTTCACAGCTGCATCGGATCTTGCCCATCTGTAAGACTGACCATCTAAGCTTGCCATGACTCGGATATGCAACAGTTCCTTTGTGTAGTACAAGCTGATTTGTGCTTCTCTAGTTTAGAACTCACCAATGCATACCCATGGTCTTAGACTACATCTATTGAAAAACCCAATTATCAAGAGGAGAGGAAAGTACTTAGAAGGCAAAATTGATCTCTGAGATAAAGTGTGTTTTTATCCCCTTGTATAATGTTGCTTGAGTTTGCACAGGGGCTGAATCCATAACGGTGGTGCAGCAGGTCAAGCATCCATTTCAGGGCTCAATTTCTTCCATCACTTCCATGACGATGGTCCGAGGACCAGTTAAGATGAGGTTGCTTACAGTCCTGTAATCTGCATGGAGAACGTTGAGTCCATTCACTGAAATCACAAACTGGCAAACCTAAGAGGAGGAGAAGAAGAAGAAGCAAGCAAAGAAATTCAGTCATGGAAAAAAGCAATAACTTTTTGCTCTGAGCCTGAAAATAAACTGGGTATGAAGCCCCCATAAACTTTCTGCAGCTCAAAGCCACACTATGCCAGCAAAGCATCTGTTTTAATAGGACAGTTCCCAGCACTTTTAGAGTTATCCATTAACATTTGAATGTCTCCCTTAATAATAAAGATTCTAATAAAGATCTTTCTGAATTTAACAAGGGCAGTCTGCTGCCATCTGAAAGATAGTTTACAGTGGGAGGAGGACAATAGAGGAAAGGCAAGGAATCTGACAGCTCTTGGCAGGAAGAGGCAAGATTGCACAATCTGGCTTGAAAAAAAAATCCCAAGAGCGCTGCTTTAATTTTGTAGAACTTTTGGAGCAAATCTTAACCCAAATAAGAGCTACCAGGAATGTTAACAGGGAAGGCACTCAGCGTTTTCCTGTACTGCAAAATAATTTTAAAAAAATAAAATCTGACATGATGCCAATGTTTTTGGAATGTTAATTAACTTCCTTAAAGTTACTGTTGACTATGCAGTCTGTGCAGCAAAGATGCAATTCCCAGTGCCCAAGCTATTCTCAAGTTTCCTTATTACAGCTGGCTTTTCAAATGTTCAGACTGAAAAATCGCCTATTTTTGAGACTCTTCCTTGGGGTGCCTTATAATTACCAAGTGCACAATGGCGTAGGCTGCATTTCCTTTGCACCGTTTTAATGATTAGATCTTTTCCTGCTTTTTCCTTCATGAATCTGTTCACCCCGGATTTTCTCCACCTACTTTGAGGCAGAATTAAAGTCCCCTATTTAAAAGAAGATGAAAGCTTCGTGTGAATATATTGCAGCCTAGTCTTCCTTTGAGCAGTGTCTTAAAATACAACGGAAACTGCTGGGGGCAGGCACAGAAATTTCCTGACAGCTTTCGGTCACACAGTTCTGATATTCTGCAGCTCATTTTGACAAACATGTGGAAGACTAGAAATAATACGGGGCAGAGCCTTGACATTTTAAAGCAATGAATAAAGTTTTCTGCAGCATTTGTCTGCAGTCGCATCTGTCAAACTTTGAAGATCCGGGATGTTTTTAAAATCGTAGCCCTCTTTGCACGTAGCTTTTCCAAATCTATCTTCCTCTCTTGGTTGTGTACATTTTCTGCAAACATTCCAATCTCTCCGTTCAGTGTTCCAGTTGCTGGAACTGGGAATGTCTACTCTAACCAAAGAGTCTTCCAATATTTGAGGGGCTGCCACAAGGAAGAGAGGGTCAATCTATTCTCCAAAGCGCTGAGGGCAAGACAGGAAGTAATGGATGAACTTAACAAAGAGAGACCCAACCTAGGACTAAAGGAGAAGTTTCCTGACAGAACAATTGATCAGTAAAACGGCATGTCTCTAGTCTAGAAATTGTGGGTGCCTCATCACTGATTAAATGCGATGGGTTCTTTAAGAAAACATTGGACAGCAATTTGTCTGGAGTGTCATAGGGTCTTCTCCTTGAGCAGAAGGTTGGATAGAAGACTACCAAGTTCCCTTCTAAGTCATTTATTCTGTATGATAAGAGGCAGGGGGTGTTTAAAAAGGCAAGCCCCCAATTCACCCTGGCTCAAAGAATAGAATAGAATAGAACAGAACAGAGTAGGGTAGAATAGAAATAGAAGTAGAGTAGAGTAGAGAAGAATAGAATAGAATAGAAATAGAGTGGAGCGGAGCGGAGCAGAGCAGAACAGAACAGAACAGAATAGAATTCTTTATTGGCCAATTGTGATTGGACACACAAGAAATTTGTCTTTGATGCATATGCTCTCGGTGTACATAAAGAAAAAATAAAATACATTCATCAAGAATCATAAGATACAACACTTAGTGATAGTCATAGTTTACTAATAAGCAATCAAATCATAGTAGGAAACAAATAAAACAATATAAATTGTAAAGATACAAGCAACACGGTTATTGTTATAAGTTAGAAGAGATAGATAATAGGAAGGATGAGAAGAATAATAGTAATACAGTCTTACTAAATAGTTTGACAGTGTTATGTGAATTACAATTATTAATTAATTGTAAGGGATTAATTAATTAAGGGGATTACATTTAGTTAGGGGCCAAATCCACTGCTTAAGGTCCATCGTTTTTTAATTCCAGTTTGTGTTACCTGTCATCTGAATTTTTAAATAGGCAAGGCTCTAGCTTATTTAATTACAGTGAGCTTCCCCAGTATGTCAGCATTATCAGAGTAAAAGTATTTTAGGCAGGAACCGGGTGTTGTGCCTTCCATCAGAACATCTTTTGTTTCACACCCATCCCCAGGAAGAGTCTTTCAGCACACACCGCATTTGTGTGAACGTCTTTCACTGCCATCTCATTGGCTGAGGAGTGGGTGGTGTGTGAGAGGGCAACAATCCAGCTCTGGCATAAACAGCAGATTGCAACGCCAGAGAATAAATATTAATCGCTTTCCACCAGCAGGAGCTCAAAGCCTACCGGTGTCACATTACTGTAGAAACTTTCTAGGAAGTGTTTACTAGAAGCTCCAATTCCATTTGCAGAAGTGAGAAAAACAACGCTGTTTATCTTCTGCAGGATTCGTGTGCCTATGTGGCAATGCTCTTTGTGTAGCTAAAGCAAGTGGTGAAACAATGAGACAAAGAGAAGACTCAGTCATTTATGAAGGTTTACACACAGAGAAAGTAAAAAAAAACCCTTGTGATCCCTGGTGATTTCGTGGTTTCTTCACCAGTGGTGAAGAAATGGGTTGCCACCAGAGCTGGCATTCAGCAGGTTCTGACCAGTTCTGTAGTGGAAATTTTGAGTAGTTCGGAGAACTGGCAAAAACTACCTCTGACTGGCTCCATCCCCATCTATTCTTTGCCTCCCAAGTCCCAGCTGATTGGCTGGGTCTTCTTTTGTTGCCCTACACAGGAGAACGGAGCTGGAAAGCAGGTTAGTGGGATGGGGAGGGAATGGAGATTTTACAGGTTTTCCCCTGCCATGCCCACCAAGCCACGCCCACAGAACCAGTAGTAAAAAAAAAATTGAATCCCACCACTAGTTGCCACATCTTTCTTTTAGTCTATATCAATGGATCCTCTGGAGATCTCACCATCAAGCAGGAACCACATCTGAATTGTGCTCCACTCCCCAGGTGAAGGCTTTCAAAAAGGAGAGTCTGAAGAGATTCTCCGTCATCCAGGTCATGGAAGGTGCTTTTTCAGGAGGCAACTGGACTTCCTAGTTTTTTCTTTGAAGATGTTTCACTTTTCCTCCAAGAAGCTTCTTCAGCTCTGACAGGATAGTGGGGATTTATATTCCTTAAAGACTTGCAATATAAATCCTTCCATTCCCCACTATCCTATCAGAGCTGAAGAGCTTCTTAGATGAGAAATGAAATGTCTTCAAAGAAAAAACAAGAAATCCAGCAAGGGGTGTGTGTGACATGATAGCTGTCTTCTGGTACTTGTGGGGTTGTCACAAGAGAAGAAGTGGATAATTTATTCTCCAAAGCACTAGAGGATAAGACAAGAAGCAATGAGTGGAAACTTGTTAAAGATAGATCCAGCCTGGAACTAAGAAGAATTTTCCTGACTGTGAGAGAAATTAATCAATGGAACAGTTTGGGTTGTGGGTTCTCCATCATTGGAGGTCATCTAGAACAAAGCTGGCTGAGGAATTCTGGGAGTTGAAGTCCACAAGTCTTAAAGTTGCCAAGGTTGGAGACCCCTATTCTAGAAAGACCAGACAGCCATTTTCCTGGGACGTAATAAGGTTTCCTTCTTTGGAGAAGGGGTTGGATTAGAAGACTTCCATGGTTCCTTCCAACCCTATGATGAACGAACTCAGCACCATCCACAAGTTAAAAAACTATTTAGAGATTCTTCTCTTCCCTTTTGATCTCCCAATGAGTGGCATTGTGGGGGGGGGGGAATGAAAATGACAACTGACCCCAAAGCAGGTTGCATTAATCAATGCAAATTCCCATTTTGTAAGTGAATTGTGACCTCACCTGCAGATAGAAAAGAACTGGAGCTTTGGTTGCAGCAATGAAACAAAAGGCTAAAAAGTTGTATGTATGTAGTTACCTACCAAGCACTTCTAAATTATATTAAGGTAACCAAAAATATCTTTACACCCCCCAAGCCATGTCAAAACATTTGAGCACCCCTAATGTTTGAAAATGGAAAGCTGAAAAATTCAACACGCCCTAACTGCAGCAGCATATCACGAACAATGTGGAGTGTGTGACTTTTGCAGTATGATATTGCAATGTTGTTTTCATCCTGTACGGTGACTACTAGACACAACTGCCGGAACTTCAAATAATTGGACACTGTCCTGTTGAGGAAGGCTAGCTTAAATGAATCAGGATTGGTTTAGTTCCAGCATAAGACACAGAGGCTGCATTGTGCTCTAGAGATCCTGAGATGGGAACACCAACAAAGTCGGCAAAGATGCCATGTTTGTTGGCAACTCATTATCCTCACGTCGAAAGGGGAGGGGAGAAAGGAGACTCCAAAACTGATTAACCTCTAAGGCAGACTGAATTTTAGCCTCCAAATTCCCACCAAGAGCTGCTGAACTTTAAAGGCTATTTTAAGTTGCCAGCAAATGCTCTGAAGGAGGAAGAGCTCACAGCTGTGCGGTCTGGCAGTGGGTGCGCACAGACACTGCAACAGGAATTGGGCTTCTGCCCAGGCTGGAATTTGCAAGCTAAATCAATACACAAGCCAAACCTTGTTGCTCTGCTGGCAGCCCAGGCTGAAGCAGCCTCACCATTATTCAAATGGGCCCAACTGCTGGGGCTCAGCACTCCTCTCCCAGGCCTTTCCATCCAAGACTTTAATCCTAGGTGCCCATTGAGCACCTTCAACAAAACAGGCTGCTAAACCTTTTATTGGAAATATTCATCTCTCAGAATAATAAGAATTAGAAGGGACCTTGGAGGTCTTCTAGTCCAACCTCCTGCTCAGGCAGGAAACGCTACACTATTTCAGACAATTCATTATCCAATCTCTTCTTTAAAACCTCCAGTGATGGAGCAACCACGACTTCTGGAGGCAAGTTGTTCCACTGATTAATTGTCAGGAAATCTCTCCTTAGTTCTAGGTTGCTTCTCTCCTTGATGAGTTTCCATCCATTGCTTCTTGTCCTGCCCTCAGGTGCTTTGGAGAATAGGTTGATCCCCTCTTCATTGTGGAAGCCCCTTACATATTGGAACACTGCTATCATGTCACCCCAATCCTTCTTTTCATTAAACTAGACATACCCAATTCCTGCAACTGTTCTTCATGTTTTATCCTCTAATCCCCTAATCATCTTCGTTGCCCTTCTTTGCACTCTATCTAGAGTCTCAACAACTTCTTTATATTGTGGTGACCAAACCTGGATACAATATTCCAAGTGTGGTTTTACCAAGGCATCATAAAGTGGTACCAACACTTCACGTGATCTTGATTCTATTCCTCTATTGTTAATGCAACCTAGGATTGTGTTGGCTTTTTTGGCAGCTGCAGCACATTTACACATTGAAAGAAGCCTGCTTTTTTAGTTATCTCTCCCCCTAAACTAAGCCCAGTTATTTTGATATAGATAATGGGCAGCTGTGACCTGTGAATTATTTGCAGTCTTCAGGGGTGGTGTGTAAAGTACAGTCAAGAAAAGTCAAGTTGGGAGCCACAACATGATCAAAGACCTCTCTGTTTTCCTTTGTGAATGTCCCTGTCACAACCCTATACATTATGACTTTGTAGTGCTTGGTGGCAAAACCATGCCCTTCCCTGATTTACATTTTATAATTAACAGCAACATGGGTTTGGTAGTCCCAATACAACTAAAAGGCACCTGTTTGGGAAAAAGCAGCTTCCTCGTTCTCCCATCTGCTATTGCTTCCCCTGTTTTCTTTGGTTCTTTGTATATCAGTGGCAGCACATACTTGGCTGGAAAATCCTTTTTTTTTTTACAAAACAGTGTGGGAACAGTTGTTGACAGGTTGAATTCCAAAACCAATTTTCCCCTTTTCTGGCTGAGTCCACACAGTTCACTCCAAACTAAACCAAACTAATAAACCACAGCTTAACATACTGAATCTAAGTGCTGTGGCTTGTACAGCATGTTCTCTAGGTTAGTGTGTTGTGTGAATCCAGCCAATTTGTTATATTCAGCCAGTCATGGTTGTGCAAGGTGAGAAGCTCTGTATATTCAACAGGAGGACAAATCCATCAGACAACCAATTTGAGCAGCCAGACTTAACGTCCTCCACCCGAAACACACAAACACACCAGTGGTGGGATTCCAAAATTTTTACTACCAGTTCTGTGCGCATGGCTTGGTGGGTGTGGTATGGTTTGTTGGCCATGACTCATTGTGCGTGGCAGGGGAAGGATGCTGTAAAAACCCCATTCCCTCCCAACTTCTGAGGGAAGATTACTGCAAAATCTCCATTCCTTCCCCACCACACCAACCTGCTTTCCGCCCTGTTCTCCTGTGTAGGGCAGCAAAAGAAGACCCAGCCGATCAGCTGGGACTCAATGGGAGGCAGAGAATAGATGAGGGCAGGGCCAGTCAGAGGTGGTATTTGCCGGTTCTCCGAACTACTCAGAATTTCCGCTACTAGTTCTCCAGAACTGGTCAGAACCTGCTGAATACCACCTCTGACACACACACGTGTAAATCAGATATCAGAAAAGAAAATCCTGTGCACGTGAGGTTTTACACATGGTGGCCTCTCATTACAATGTGTGAAGTCTTTACTCTGCAGATATGGATATTTTGAGATAGTTACATCGGTGAACCATGATCAGGGTGCAAGGGGGTACTGATAGTCCTGGACTTATGGCCCAAACATCAAAACCTGGAGAAGTGATTCTAGAAGCCAGCATTACTATTTGCACTGAATGGCTAATGCCCTTATCACAATTGGCAGTGGATTAAGTGAAAACCAAGCCAACTCACTTGAGGACGGGCCAAAAAGAAGATTATTAAAGAGAAACCCAATCTAGAACAAAGTAGAAATTTCTTGACAGGGGGAACAATTCATCAGTGGAATGGCTTCCCTCCAGAAATGGTGGGTGCTCCATCACTAGAGGTTTTCCAGAAGAGATTGGACAATCATTGGTCTAGAATGGTATAGAGCAGTGATGGCTAACCTTTTTATCGTCGCGTGTCAAAAGTGCGTGCGTGTATGTGCATGCGTGCATGCACCCATAATGCAATGTGCACGCAACCCCCCTGTCCCCTGTGCCTGCGTGCGTGACCCCCAACATGCCCCTCGCCTCCCATGCATGCACAGCACATACCCAACAATTAGCTGTCTGGCGGGAGGCGCATGCATGCGCAGTATACCTGATCTGGGGCGATGGCTCACATGCCAGCAAAGATGGCTGTGCGTGCCACTTCTACCACACATGTCATGGGTTCGCCATCATAGGTATAGATTCTCCTCCTGTTTGAGTGGGGGAGATGGATTAGAAGATCTCCAAACTCCCTTCTAACCCTATTATTCTATGTTCTGTGTTCTAACTTCCAGCTGGATCCAGAAGGCCTTACTGCAACAATTTGTGGGAAAGAGCTACAAATGTTTGCTGATTTTTTTATCTCTGGGTCAATATTGACTCCACTTTGTTTCAAGTCTTGAGATACAAAGCCCAACTCTGTTAAGTTCTTGAGCGTGCCAAAGAAAGTTGTCACTTCCCATCAAACTGATTTCATGCTCCTGTAAATGTGGTAGCAAACTGCCAGAGGATCTTTCCAAATTTCTTTAAACAAAGAATGATCTCCAAAACCTAAGAAAAATACAGTTATTCTAAGCAGATTCCTTTATTGTCATTCACCTACAAACAGAAACTTTGCCAAAACTAAAGCAACTACTTGCATTATTAGAGATGTATTCTGAGAATTGCTAGGGAGGAGCCACCTTAACTCTGTCTCTTGGTCCTCTGGAATGCAGTCCCTCCCCCTCCTGGGAATCCAGGCTACATTCCACCACAAATGAACTGTCTGCTGATTATTTTGCTCGAACAGAATTTATTGATTTGTTATATTCCCTTCTTTCTTCAGAATCTCACAGAGATTTGCACAAAGATTTTCTCTCATTAATTCCCACACCCACCTGCAAGTCAGGTTGGGTTGAAAGGAAATGACCAGCCCAAGATCAGCTATTCAATTTTCTGAGAATGGGTTCCAATTTGGTCCAATCCATTTAACCCCAGGGTCATCTGTGGAGGGAGGGAGTGCAAAAAAGTCAAGATGTGGACCATGGAGATGAAGTCCTGCCCCTTTTTAACGGCCCATATCACAAGGGAGTGTGGCTTCAATCACATGCTCACAGCTGCCATCTTGACAATTTACTGTCTACCCACAGATGCCTCGTTAACCACTTTAACCAATTCAATTCAATTGACTCTTGAAAGTTATTTCAATACAATCTTCATAACCTTTTCCAATATTTCAAGCAGCAGGCTAATTTAAAGGTTTTGTGCCATTGGGAACTTTAGGATCCAAATCTTAAAAGACTTATTTAAGATTAAGATGTATCATTGCTTTTCAAGTTATTTAGGAGTATAATCCTTCTCTCACCTTGGGAAATAGGAATACTATAAGTACAACAAGCAGCTTTGATGGATTGCCATCTACATAAATTCAACATTTTATTGTTCTGCGATTCTCTTTTGATAGAGCATTTCAAAATTATTATTATTATGGGGTAACACTCAAAGTAAATTACTGATAACAAGCAACCTTGAATGCAGTGAAATAATCAGGTTGTGTTGGTTAACCAAATCAAATTGGGAGGCCGTGACTTCTAAAAACAATTTGCTTAGAGAGCTGACCTCAATTTAATTTAATTAATAGTTAAGAAAATAATTAACACTGCTGGAAAGGTAGAAGGTCATGTGGGATCTATTCCATAAAAAGCCAAAATGGCCCTGTATAAAATAACGCTTTTGCCCAGAATGTTTTCTGGAGGTAATGGGAAAACTGTGCATGAGATAAATCAGGAACAGCTAGGAACAAAAAAATAATTTAGAAGGCATATATTTTCTGCCAAGGCTCCTGTCCTCTGCAATAACATCCTCCTATCAGAGATTTTACAGCTCCCATCCTGCAGCTGTTCTGCAGGTTTTTAAAACTTGGCTCTGTTCCCAGGCCTGGCCTTAAGTGGCTGTGTCAAGCCTCTGATAATTTGTTCTGGATGTACCTGTCTATCATCTTTCATTTACTGTTTCCTAGTTTCGTACATATTAAATTGCCAAGAGTTCTTAGGAGTTAGGTAGCCTCTAGGTCAGGGGTGTCAAACTTAAGGCCCACGGGGTGTTTAGATCTGGCCCACGGGGCCACCCTGGAAACAGCAAAGTACCAGCCCATGGTGCCTCTTCCAGCAAAAACAGAGCTTGGGAGGGCTGCATGCAGGGGTGGTGTTGAGGTATTCCCTGTTAGGAGAATGAGTGCACTCAGAGAAACATAGTGAGAGTGGTGATGAATAACACACAACCAGCACACAGATACACTGAATAGTAAAATGTAGGTTTTACTTCCAGTAAACGGGTAAACAAAGTCCAACAAACAGTCCAAATCATACACGGTTAAAGCAGTTAGTATTCAAAACAATCAGTCCAGGGATAATCCAAAAACAAAGTCCGTTTCTTTACCAATATCATAAACAAAATTCAGTAAACAGAGTTTGCGAACAGTTGCAAGACTCACAGCAATTCAAGCAGAATGACGATCAGGCAAAAGGCAAAAAGGAAGCAAAGGAAATGCAAAAAGAACAAACCAGGTTTCTGGCTCCATCTTATGGCCATTGGAGGAACCTCAGCCAATCACAATTATAACATTCTCTTAAAGATACAACAGTATTAAATGACTATCCTGGTTTATATATTGCCAACCCAACTGTTAGGTGACTATCATTCCTAACAGGTGGACTTCAAAAATGTTAGCAAAGGATTCCCTGCCCAGTTGCTGGATGAGCCTGGCCATGGGGGACGTGGTCTAGTCGGCCTGCACCACGGCATGGGGAGGGGCGTATTTGCCCTCCCTAGGCTCCTGAGGCACATTGGAAGCTGGAAATGAGCCCATTTCTCACCTTCCCACAGGAGGCCTGTTTTTTGCCCTCCTTGGGCCTCCGTGTGCCCCATGCACTTACCTGCATCCAAAACAGTCCGTATAGGGACTCCTGGGAGGGGAGGGGTGGGCAGGGCCAGCCAGGAGTGGGATTTGGGGGTTCTCTGAACTGCACAGAAACTTAGCTAGGGGCTCTCCTGACCCCCTGCGAACCCCCAGCAGCGAACCCCAGACTGCATGAGGCCCTCCCAAACTCTGTCTTTACTGGCAGAGGGTTGCAAGAGGCCATCGCAACCAAAAACAGAGCTCAGGAGCCCGTTTTTGCTGGCAAAGCACTCAGGCCACAGCAGGCGCCCCCAACCCAAGTGATGTTGAGCTGGTCACTCCCACCTTGGTCCCTGCAGTGATTAAGCTAGTGACATGGTGGTTAAGTTCATCTGGCTTCCCCTTTGACTTTGATTGACAGAAGGTTGCAAACGGTGGTCACATCGCCCCAGGACACTGAAAACTGTCATAAATATGAGTCAGTTGCCAAATGGCTGAATTTTGATCATGTGACCATGGCGATGTTGAAAAACAGTCAAAAATCACCTTTTCCGGTGCTGTTGTAACTAAATGAATTGTTTTAAGTCAAGGACAACCTGTACACAAATAACATAACTGGATGGAAAGAATGGAATTTGCATCATTCGAATAATGATGTTATCTCACATGTTATCCAATTTTCTCCATGGTGTAAAGACATTTTAGAACAAGCATTTTTAAAAAAAAAAAAAAAAATCGGTTTTCCTGCCACATTCTAACAAGCAAAATGCAGCCCTGACTTTCTCACGTGTGTGTTCTTGCCAGCTTTACATAGCAACAATTTTAAAAATCTGTCTGCTGAGCTGTAGGGCAAACTCTTCCTTTAGGTGTTTGTTCTACATGATGCAAACAACAGGAGTGCAAGGTGTGAGATTGCAATTTTCCCTCACAAAGGTTGCAGGAATTGAGTTTGTCCAGTCTGGTGATGGCTATAGCATCTTTTCGTCATTGTGTACCGAAAGTGTGCACTTGTGTGCCTGCACCCATAATGCAATCCACACGTGACCCCCACTACCTGTGCATGCATGCACGACCCCCCCGTATGCGTCCCGCCCCCGCACGGCTGATACCCGACAATCAGCTGGCTGGCGGGAAGCGTGCATGCATGCGCAGTGGATCTGATCCGGGAGGCATGCATGCATGCGCAGTGGATCTGATCCGCAGTGGATCTGATCTGATCAGCTGGCTGGCAGGAGGCGTGCATGCATGCACAGTGGATCTGATCCGAGGCAATGGCTTGCGTGCTGGCAGAGATGGCTCCGTGTGCCACTTCCGGCATGCGTGCCACAGGTTTACCATGATGGGCTCCTCTAATGAAAAGAAGAACCAGGGCTGACATGATAGCAGTATTCCAATATCTAAGGGGCTTCCACAACAAAGAGAGGGCTCAACCTATTCTCCAAAACACTGAAGGCAGGACAAGAAGCAATGGATGGAAACTAATCAAGGAGAGAAGCAACCGAGAACTAAGGAAATATTTCCTGAAAGTTAAGAACAATTATTTATCCTGAGAAGTTCTGGATGCTCCAACACTTAACAAGAGATTGGACAATCATTTGTCTGAAATGATATAGGGCCTCCTACTAGAGCAGGCGGTTGGATTAGGTTACAGCGACCCCCAAACGTTTTGGCACCAGGGACCAGTTCCCTGGAGAGAGGTTTTTCTGCAGACTGGAGTGGGTCTGGTTTCATGTGCTGCCTGCATTCTGAGGAATGGGCTTCACTTGTTTGCATGGCCCGATTTCTGGCATGCCATGGCCCAGGATCGGTCCACGGGCTGACGGTTGGGAACCCCCTGGACTAGAAGATCTCCGAGGTCCCTTCCAACTCTGTTATGCTGTTAAAAGGCAGCAAGCAAAAATCCTGCAGAAATATGCCGGCCTCGGAGGACATCTCAAAGCAGAGCAGACAAGCCAGTCTCAGTGCCAAGGGCACTTGCTGAATGCAAAGGTTAAATGTGGGCTGTGGTCAAATTCTTGCCCTTTTCATTCTCGCCAACTTTTCTCCATCTTGTATTTTGGTGAGAGGGCTCCAGGATAATCTAGCAGGAGCATTTGATTAATCTGAGCAGCTGCTGCCAACTATCCAGTTGGCGAATCCCTAAAAAGACATTCCTGGGACATTATTTTATGGAGTATAAAACTTTACGGAATAAACCAAATTGACACAGAAGAAGCGAAACCAGCTCTGGGTTTCCCATGAAAAAGCAAGCATGGTTAATTCCCTCTTACCCTACAGGCTAATCATTATGTACACCAATCACTTCTGTTCTTTTTGTTATGGGAACCGGCCAACCACACTGGCACAGAGTGTCCTTGAGGTGAGAGCAATGTCTCACAGGATGCTTGGATTCCATGCCCCCCACTCTTGCATTCCATTCCAACCTCTTCCCTTTATTTTGTCAAGCTATGAGAGAAGCTGTGATGACCTGGGGCGTGGCACAAAGGCAACACAGTCAAATAAGCAATAAGAGTCCCTTTATTATTTCCAGCTTTGCCCCCAATGTCCAGGTGACCTTTGGGCTGGAGGAAAACTCTCCCTAGGAACAGCCTTTAACTGTAGAAAATTCAGTCCAAAACAAGATACACACAAACTGTAACTAAAAATCCAAACAAATCAAGCTGAAGTAATTAGCTCGACAGGGCAGCAATCAGTTGTATTATCATTTTTGATACCTAAAGTTTTCTTTCAATATATAGTGTGTTGCAACTGCGCATGCAGATATGCCGTCTCTACATCTAAATGATTTACAATGTATTTCTCCTTAGCTGCCCACACTAATGCTGCTTGTAATGTAGTAGCCTTCAGACTAGGTGCAAACACCTCGTTTGCTATCTGATTGAACCCTTGTGCTACTCACCTGGCTCTATGGGTAACACCTGTCTTTAGCTTATAAATCCATTTACACCCTATGGCATGTTTACCAGATGGTAACTTAACATTTTCATATACCTCCAACTTTTTTTAATGATTCCAGTTCCTTATCCATTGCTTCCTGCCGAGCAGCCTGATCCTTATGTAAGATACAGTTTTAGTTCATTATAATTACTTGGAACTGTATTCACTTGGCATACAACACTAGCCTGATATCTATCAGGTGGTCGTGTTACTCGGGTTGAACATCTAGGTATTACAGGGCTTACTGGTGGACTCACCTGTGCCACCTGCTCCTGTTCTCCTACTTCCTCCTGTGCCTGTTCTCTTTAATGGCTATTCGTGGTTTACTTATTTCATCTTTAGGGACTATTTGGGTGTCAATAATAACATCATTGCTGGATTCCTGTTCCAGTTTATCCCACCACATGTGTTCAAGAAATTTAGCACTAGCGCTACAGTAAACATGACCTGGGCCTGGATCCCAAAATCTAAATGATCTATGGTTGGCTTCGTAACCTATGAAAACTGATTTCCTAGCTCTATGTTGCCCTTTCAGTCTTACTTATGAGGGAATATGCACCCATGCTGGAGCTCCAAATGTGTGTAGGTAACTTAAATTTGGTTTTCTGCCATGCCAACCAAGGAATGGCAATCCACCAGTTGTTGTGTTAACTACATTGTTTAACACATGATTGCTACACATTATGGCTTCACCCCACAGTGTTTCAGACAAGCCATGGCTTGTAATGTTTGCCCTCTTCATTCTATAAATGAGTTATGTTGTGGTCTGTAAGGTGCAGAACATTTATGCTCGACACCAGCCAATTTTAGCATAGTTGGAATCTCTTGTTAATAAATTTAGTCCCGTTATCAGTAACTAAAAAAATTACTTTACTCCTCATTTTTCTCTCAGCAAATCTTAGCCAGTTAAAGAAATTTTAGAATGTTTCTGTTTTGTTTCTCATGAGATAGCAGAAACCTTACCGTGAGTCATGGTCCCTTACACTCAAAACATAGTAGGCACCTCCCAAACTAGGTTTCTTAGGACCAATTATGTCAGCAAACACAACCCCTAAAGGTTCTTTGGTCTTAAACCCATTAAGTGTTTTCAGGAATAACCTTACTTTTCTCCTGACTACAGGCATTACAGTTTAAGTACTTGCTACAGGGTTTTAATTTTACTCCCTCTGACAAGTTGACTGTTTGTTTGAACATTTTGAAATTAATGTGCCCCAGACGTCTATGCAGTAAATGTATACATTCATCATGTGGCTTAACATTGTTATAAACCGAGTTAACCATCTTCAACTGGGTATCATGTATCACATATAAATCATTCTCTAAAGTAGCAGCAACACTTTTACCCTCTTTCTCTATTATACAGTTATTTCCCCTAAAGATTACTACATAACCAATATTAACTAAAGCCCTTACTGATAACAAATTAAATTTCAGTTTAGGTACCTATAACATAGTTAAATGCTCATTTACACAAGAACAATATGCAGTACCTTCACTAGATGCTTTCATCTTCCATCCATTTGCCAATGATACATGTTGCTTACTCGTAGACATCTTTACAAACTTCTGTCTTAGTAATGCACTGTGATATTTTCCAGCTCAACTGTTAGGTGACTTACATTCCTAACACGTGCCCTAGGATGAAGAGGGGGTGGGCCTGGGTCTCCTCTGAACTCCCTCTGCCTTGCTCTATCTCTCCCCTGCTCTGCCCAGCTGGCCTTTGCCCTTCCCCAGTTTCTTCCACAGCCAACGGAACCACACTTCCATTCTCTGTAATCTGTTAGGCTTCCCCTCCAAGTCAGATTCCGACAGGGGCATGACAGAAGCGAAAAGTGAAAGTGCGAGTCAGTCTTGACAGCTGTCATATAGGGCCATACCAGTGGTATGGGCTGGGTTTTTTTCCCAGATGAAAGTAGTTCAAAACCCTGTTCCTCCAGAGCTCCAACACCACATCCCCATTAAGAAGTTTAATTGCATTAATAAAAGTCTATTATAGAGATTCTCAGTCACCCAGGTCATGGTTGTTCCAAGGGTGCTTTTTCAAGAGGCAGCTGGATTTTCTTGGGGTTTTTTTTTGAAGAGGTTTTGCTTCTCATTCAAGAAGCTTCTTCAGCTCTGACTGAATCCTTCCATTCCCCCACCATCCAGTCAAACTGAAGAAGCTTCTTGGATGGGAAGCGAAACCTCTTCAAAGAAAAAACAAGGAAGCCCGGCTGCCTCTTGAAAAAGCAACCTTTGGGCTAAACTGCATTCATTCATTCATGTTACCTTCATTCCCGATGCAGCTGCCGGCCCACTGGGATCCACTGCTTGCACGTGGCAGGGCTTGTTCCCTCTGACCACAAATCCCCATCCAACAGCATCACCTATGATCTTAAAGGAAAAGGAGAAGATGGCCACACTGAATCTCTGTCTCTCTCTCTTCTTTCTTTAAGCAAAGAAATGGCATTTATGTTCGGTACAGTGATGTTTATCCACTGTATACGGTTGATTCAGTGGATAAAATCTACAGTTAACTCTTGTCGAAAAATGGTTAAACCTCTTGGTAAAGCAGGTTATTCTGGAACAGATTTTTAGATACAACTACATTCCTCTGTATGTACCCATGAAATCAGGAGATTGGGAGTTCTAGTCCTGCCTTAGGCATAAAAGCCGGCTGGGTGACTTTGGGCCAATCACCAGGAGACAATGAGTTCTTGTCCTGCCCTAGACATGAAAACCGACTGGGTGACTTTGGGCCAATCACCAGGAGACAATGAGTTCTAGTCCCAACTTAGGCATGAAAGCCGACTGGGTGACTTTGGGCCAATCACCAGGAGACAATGAGTTCTAGTCCCAACTTAGGCATGAAAGCCGACTGGGTGACTTTGGGCCAATCACCAGGAGACAATGAGTTCTAGTCCTGCCGTAGGCACGAAAGCCGACTGGGTGACTTTGGGCCAATCACCAGGAGACAATGAGTTCTAGTCCTGCCATAGGCATGAAAGCCGACTGGGTGACTTTAGGGCAATCACTCTCACTGAAACAAAACCACTGAACAGGGTTGTTGTGGGGGAAATAGGTGGAAGGAATATTATGTATAGTCACTATTTTGAATTATTCATAAAGTAATAAAGGCAGGATGAAAATAGGGAGGGAGGGAGGGAGGGAGCGTTGGTGAATACGAAGATGTTCCAATTCTTATTTTGATAGGTAATCACAATTAACATCTTAAGCATAGTTAATTTTTTTTAGCCCCTGCTTTCTTCAAACACTACATTCATCTACCTTAAAAAACAAACACTCACCTACCCAACTTTCAGTGTATCTGCTGGAAATTATCCAAGACATTTACCTACAGACTCAACTTGTCTTTACACTGTGGATTAATGCTTCCAACACCCACTTTGGGGCTAGGAAAATGACAACAATATAAGGTGAACAGTTTGTGAAGGAGCCCTTATTAGCTCATCTGTAGTGTTTTCTCAATCTGCATTTCAAGTAGTGTCAAGAAAGCACAGCTTAATTGTAGGCAATTTTCCTCTGGAGAGACTAAAGAGCAGAACTAATCTGAAGCATTTATTCTGTATCGACTTTAGGTTAGTTTATATGCTATCTTTGTTCAGAAAATAGCAACAGCACTTAGATTTATATACCACTTCACTATGCTTCACAGCCCTCTCTAAGCAGTTTACAGAGTCAGCCTATCGCCCCCAACAATCTGGGCCTCATTTTACCGACCTGGGAAGGATGGAAGGCTGAGTCAACCTTGAGTCAGTGAGAATTGAACTGCAGTCAGCCAGCAATCAGCAGAAGTACTGCATTTTAACCATTGCGCCACCACGGCTCATATAAAGCATTTCATATAAAATGCATATAAAGTGTTTCTTCCGAGTTGCAAAGTGTCCCATGTTCAAAATGTTTCCATACATATGTGTTTGTATGCACATGGGTACATGTACCGTATAATATATGTGCATATATGTATTACCTGCACATCTGTATATGTATCTACTGTATCTATAGGTAGTCCTCAAGTTATGACCATAATTGAGTCTAGCAATTACGGTTGTAAGTCGTAATGGTCGTAAAGTGGATCGCCAAGCGACTGAGCCCAATTATATGACTTTTTTTTTTGCATTGGTCATACGTGAACACCACGGTCGTTATGTGAAGCAATTGTTCACTATCAGCTGAGTTTTCCCAACAACGGGAAGTAAATATTAGTTTCTAGCAAAACTGTCATGAAACACGGTCACACAACTATAATAGCAATAGCACTTAGACTTATATACCTCTTCACAGTGCTTTACAGTCCTCTCTAAGCGGTTTACAGAGTCAGCCTCTTGCCTCCAACAATCTGGGTCCTCATTTTACCCACCTCAAAAGGATGGAAGGTTGAGTCAAACTTCAGCCAGTCAGGATCAAACTCTTGGAGTGAGCAGTGAGTTAGCCCTGCAGTACTGCATTCTAACCACTGTGCCACCATGGCTCTTATGACTATGGGCCATAAATAGGGCTGGCTGCTGAGTGCCAAAAATGTTCTCACAGCACCATGATGCGGGGTGACATTGGAACTATAAAACCAGGTTGTAAGTCCCTTTTGGAGGGACCATCATAATTTTGAACAGGTATTAAGTGACCGGTCATAAGTCAAGGTCTCCCTGTCTATCTGTCCAGCTCATTTCCTGGCAACTGCGTGTCTGTGTTCATGTAGTTTTCATCGGCAGTGATATTGAAGCAACTTGCCATTGTCTCTTCCTAGCCTACTTCCTTGACATTTTCTGCCAGTGTCCATTCAAGTCCCAACCCAGTCCAATTCTGTTTAGCTTTCTGACACCCCACCTTCATCTCTAGCTGGACACATAAAAACACATTATTGCCCTAATCTTATTATTCATATTTATCAGATGACTTTGAAATCATGTTATTTCTACACCACTGAACGAAAATAGCTATACACCATGTCTATGGAGATTCTTAGTCATCCAGGTCATGGTTATCCCAAAAACTTTCTGTTGTTGTTTTTTCAAGACGTTTTGTTTTTTGGATCAAAGCTTCTTGGATGAGAAGCGAAACGTCTTTAAAAAAAGTCCGGTTGCCTCTTGAAAAAAAATCACCTATGGGATAGCTTTACACCATGGTCAAATTCAGCACCTGAAATTTAATACCGTATATACTCGAGTATAAGTCGAGTTTTTCAGCCCATTTTTTGTGCTGAAAAAACCCCCCTCGACTTATACTCAAGTCAGATTCCCCTCTGAAAAAAAAATGGTGTGGAACTCCGAAGCTGGGCAGCTGCTTCCCTGCTTCCGTGTTTCCTTTGCAACTTTTAAGCATGGGAGGCTTTTCTGAGCTCTAGGCTGAAAAAGCAACGCGAGCCTAGGTCGCTCCCCTCAGTTTCATTTCCTCAGCTCCAGCTGCTTTCAGTCCACTCGGGAGGAGGGGGAGGAGGGGGGGGGAGAGAGAGAGAGATATCATAAGAACGGCTCTTGGTTTTTTCTTGCAAGGGAGAGAGTGACTCCTGCCTACCACTGTCATCATCATCATCTTTTGCGTTCGTAAATCAATCAAACCTTTCATGATAGTGAGATCGTTTCCCAAATTTCCCTTAAATCAGGGAAGAAATCAGAAACAAACCTTTGGGCTGAGAATAAGCTTGTTCCTATGATGCCGTTTTTGTTCACTTCAGTGTGAAAAGTGTGAAAAAACACACTTCTTTTTCTTCATCTTCTTGTTCCCTATTTACTGGTCTCTTTCAAAGAGGAAATTGTGAACATCAAACTTATTCTCAACTGTCCTAGTGAAAGTTTTTATTGGCATCTATTTTTATTTTTGAAATTTACCAGTAGCTGCTGCATTTCCCACCCTCGATTTATACTCGAGTCAATAAGTTTTCCCAGTTTTTTGTGGTAAAATTGGGTGCCTCGACTTATATTCGGGCCGACTTATACTCGAGTATATACGGTAGTTAAAATTCTAAGCAGTGTTCTCCACACTGCACAAACCTTTGTGGAGAATAAATAAATAATTGAATGCAATAAACAGCAGAAAATAAAAATGTGAAACACAAACTTACAGTGAATGTTTTCCGGGCATAGGGAGCCCCTGGCCTCAGAAGTTCTTCAGGAGTCACTGTTCTTTTTAGTACTAGAGGAGAAAAATGGAAGGAAAGACACCTAAATAAGATGTGTTTTTCATTATTCTTCAGAGATTGAAGCTGCTTCTAAATTAGGAGTCTAGTCTGGAATTGTCCAGTTTCATTCAGTCATTTTTTTAGAAGGGTTATATTGCAATTTCTGCTTTTTTCCCCCGCATCTCCTAAAAATGACCTTTTCTGAGAATAGAACAATTACTGTGTACCTGCCTTAAGAAGGAAACCACTGGGTATTTTTTCACAACCATCAAAGACATTAAATTTTCATTGACAACAAAGTGATGTATAGAGCAGGGGTCTCCAACCTTGGCAATTTGAAGACTTGTGGACTTCAACTCCCAGAATCCCTCAGCCAGCTTTGCATCCAGAATGACCCAGATGTGCTCAAGCTATGAACTTCTAAGGGAAAAGGCTGTAGCGGGGAATTCCCTCTCACCTCAGAAAACGTAAAATAAAAATTAAGCTGGCTGCTGATTTGTGCTTCTCCTTTTCATAAAGTCCCCCTTTGTGCATCTGCCCAGGAAATGCATGGTTTCCAAGCATTTAAATCCAAAAAAACAAAATACAGTTAATAGCCTTGTACAGTGTCATGCCCCTGGTGGAGACTGACTCTGAGGAAGAGGAGGAACAACCAACAGGGAGTGGAAGTGTGGCTCCGGAGGTTGTGGAGGAGGCTGGGGAAGGGCAGAGGCAGGCTGGGCAGTCAGAGGAGGACCCAGGCCCATCCCCTATCCATCTTAGGGCATGCAGGGAGAAGAAGATAAGGGAGAGACGTGGTCTACTTGGGAGGCGAGGGCCTTGCTCCTCTTCATGGGTTGCAGGTGTGAGATCTGCATAAAAGGTTGGACCTGTGTGCTAACAGACGCTGGAGACAAAGTAGTGTTTTATTCCAAAAGAAGGTTTATCTTGGTTGGTGTTCTTCCAACAGACTGTCCCTGGTTATCTTCCTGAAGTTGGCAATTATCTATCCTGGTCTGTCATGAAACTTTATTCAGTGCTGTTTGTTTTTGGTTTTTGCTTCGTTATGGGCTCTTTGAATTTGAACTGTGTTTCTTTCTTTTGAAATGTTATTTTGAAAATACAGTAGTTTACTCCTCCACTGTGAACAATTAAACAGTGAAGCCAAATTGAAGGCATTAAAGGACTTTTAGTTACGTTTTGGTTTTTGTTATATTTCTGATATACTCTGGGTCATCACATGCAGGTAGTCTTTGACTTCTGATCATACTTGAGCCCAAAATTTCTGTTGCTAACATTTGTTAATGGAATTTTGCCCCATTTTATGCCCCAACTTTCTTTCCACAGTTGTTCAGTGAATCACTGCAGTTGTTAAATTAGTAACACAGTTGTTAAGTGGATCTGGCTTCCGCAAAAGGGGATGATCTCACAAAAGGGGACCCCGCAACCATCATAAATATGAGGTGGTTGCCAAGCAGTGAGTTTTGATCCACGTGACCATGGGAATGCTGCAATTGTTATAAGTTGTGAAAAATATTCGTGAGTCACTTTTTCAGCGCCATTGTAACTTTGAACAGTCACTAAATGAACTGTTGTAAGTCAAGGACTACCTGTATAGCAACAGGGAAGAAGAGAGGAATGATGCTTTTTGAGATTATTTATTTATTTATTCATTCATTCATTACTTATCTATTTATTCATTCTTTTATTCATTTACTTACTTACTTTTACTTACTTATTTTTATATCTTGCCTTTATTATTTTCATAAATAACTCAAGGTGGTGAAACATATCTAGCATACCTTTCTCCTCTTATTTCCCCCACAACAACAACAACAACCCTGTGGGGTAGGTTAGACTGAGAGAGAGTGACTGGCTTAGTGCCTAAGACAGGAGTAAATTTCACTGTTTCCTTGTTTCTCGGTCATTACTAAGGAAACGGTTTGGTCCAGGGTTAAAGTTGTGAACAGTGGATACAGATAAACTCCTAATCATATTTTACCCTTTGAATCCAGATCACTCCACAGTCCTAATCTTGTTACATGCTTGGGGAGAAATTAATCAAGTATATTGTATACTCGAAAGCACTTTCTTAGCCTTGTGTCTTAACCTTTTCTGAATGACATCACAAGCACTATTCAATAAACCCCCAAAATGCTTTTTATTGCTTTGTCCTTTGAAATCCAGCATCAGTTCTACAAACGGAAGTCAATGCAACTACTGTCAACCCTGAGATGAACCTGGCCAAGGATATCTTGGAGGCTTCAGGGTTGCCACACCAATAGCGGGAGGGGGAAATAATTAAGACGGGGTGTTGTAGCCAAAACAATAAAGTTTTCCTGTGGGAACCAAGGACATTCTCCCAGAGGGCTGGCCAGAGGAAGAGCAAGTAACCAAGCAACCAGCTAGCACCTGGATTGGACAACGTGATGAATGACTTGGGGGTGGGTGGGAGGGAAATGTTTACTTTTAACCAGGGGAAAGGTGTAGGAAAATTCAAAGTTGGCTTTTACCAGTTGTGCCAATATGAAGTATCCAATAAACTGTTCGCTGAGGAGTTCTGTTTTCCATGGGTGCATTACTTGTAATGCTGACAACTTCCTTTTAATTATCATGGATAGGAGAGGAATATACCTTTATTACAGTCTTAGACCAGCAATAGACATTACTATTTACAATATATATAAAAATAGTATTGAAACCTTATAGTACATTAATAGTGGGTAATAACATCCCTGTTAAGAAAATACCTGTTCTCAAACAGTTAGGATCACTCCCTGGTTTATATGAGTTGACAGCCAATAAGTATGTTGTATAAATATTATTTTCCAAAGATTGTTATATATCCAAAAATTGACATAAAGTGACAGCTATAATTCTGAAATCAATTTTTTTCTTGTAGACATTGCAGCAACACAGAATTTTGCTATTGCACACGTAATAGCCGGGTTTGAGTTCTGGAGGAGAAAGCCTACATAAAAATTGTCTGCCCTCCATGGCAATCTCTCTAGTAAGGAGAGAATATACACTCACCTATAAACTCTGTATAACTCACAGTACAATAAAACATGTGAGATACCTTCGACTTCTCCTTTATCACAAAAACATACCCATTGTGCTATTGGTGTTTTCTTATACCTGCCCTGAACTATCATGGATAAGGACAGTCTGATATCCACTGCCACTGAAACTGATGTGAAGAAGTCAAGGGAAGGAACTGTGCAAATCATTAACACTACCAGCAACTCAGCATTTACATTTTGCGAATAAGCTTAATCTGCATACAGACAGGTTATACAACTTGCCTCATGGTGTAACCGGAACAATTTGGAACTGAACACACTCAAAACCGTAGAAATGGTGGTAGACTTTAGAAGAAACCCTCCTATACTACCATCTCTTACAATACTAGACAGCACAGTATCAACAGTAGAGACCTTCAAATTTCTAGGTTCTACTATATTACATGACCTAAAATGGACACCTAACATCAAAAACATCATCAAAGAAGCACAACAAAGAATGCGCCAACTCAGAAAGCTCAAACTGCCCGAGAAGCTGATGATCCAGTTCTACAGAGGAATTATTGAGTCTGTCATCTGCACCTCTATAACTGTCTGGTTTGGTTCTGCAACCCAACAGGACAGACACAGACTTCAGAGGATAATTAGGACTGCAGAAAAAACAATTACTACCAATCTGCCTTCCATCGAGGACCTGTATACTGCACGAGTCAAAAGAGGGCTGTGAAAATATTTACAGACCCCTCACATCCCAGACATAAACTCCTTCTCTCAAAATGACGCTATGCACACCAGAACAACTAGACACAAGGACAGTTTTTTCCTGAAAGCCATCACTCTGCTAAACAAATAATTCCCTCAACACTGTTCAACTATTAAAGTCTGCACTACTATTACTGTTAATCTTCTCATCATTCCTTATCACCCTTCCCCTCCCACTTGTGACTGTATGACTGTAACTTTGTTGCTTGTATCCTTACAATTTATATTGACTGTTTCCTAGTATGATTCGAGTGCTTATTCTACCCTATAACTATCATTAAGTGTTGTACCTTGACCTTATATGCTTGACTCTTGACGAATGTATTTTTTCTTTTATGTACACTGAGAGTATTTGCACCAAGACAAATTCCTTGTGTGTCCAATCACACTTGGCCAATAAATAATTCTATTCTATTAATATCCAGAACAGGAGAGGAAATTACATGTTATCCTTGCTTTCCCACCACAATTGGAAACAACATTTCTGTTGCTAAGCAAGGTGATTTTAGGTGAGTTGCACCTGATTTTACAAACATTTTTTTTTTGTTACAATTGTTAAGTCAATCAACTGCAGTTAAGCAAATTGTGTGCTTGCTATGTAAATCCAGCTTCCCTTAATGACTTTGCAATCATGATAAACATATGCCATTGCCAGGTTCCTGTATTGTGACCGTGTGATCATGGGAATGCCGTGGCAGTCATAATTATGGGGATTGGTTTTAAGTCACTTTTTTCAGTGCTGTTATAATTTTGAACATTTGCCACTAAACAAATAGTTTGTAAGTCAAGGACTATCTATTGGAGAAAATATATCTAGAATCACAAAATCAAACACGATTAAAGCACTTTCTTTTTCTTTTTTAAATTTTTTAATATTTTAATATTCTTATAAATTTTCATTCATAAACATTTTTGAATAACAGTGCATTGACAGAGCATTATTTACAAATAGAACACGACCAACATACATTGGTAATAAATCTCAACATACAAACTATTAGCAATAGTAATGGTATAATAACAATACTAATTTCTTCTTTCGCTAGATTAATTACGTTTTTATCAATTACATTTATATTTATCGATCTCTTTACTTTCAACACATATATTAACCTTCATAATCTTACTTTCTCTAATTTCTACCTCTTTTCTCTATTCATTCATAAAATTTATTCCATGTCCAATAGTATTCTGAATCATCTTTGTCTTTAATTTTTAAAGTTAATCTATCCATTTCAGCACAGTCCCAAATTTTCCGAATTACAATCTCATGATTAAGGCACTTTCTATCACACAGCCTGAAAAGAGCTATTATGGGCTACAGAAACTGCCTGCTGAAGTTGTTAACGCACAACTAGATTGATGTGAAAAAGGAGAAGCCAATTATTTCTTCCTAAATCAAATTTTCCTAGAATCAGCATATTTTTATCCTTTTTCTTTTTTGAGGGCCCAAAATGAGTTATCTTTCATCTTTCTGGAAACACAGGAAATTGCTTAGAACAAAAATAGACTAATGGCAGCTTTCATCTTGTTCAATAAGGACTTGTCAGATACAAATTGATGTGACAGCTGAAAGAATTTTGTGGTTGCTCTCACTCATAGCATCATCACTTTGTTGTTCCCCTTTTAAGTGCCCCCTTGTTTCATTCATAGCTTGACATAAATCAAAGGCTTGTGCCTGGGCTATGAATTGCACAATTGAGATGGGTGGCTATAGAAATAAAATAAATAAAATTTTAAAAAATTGTAAAACAAACCAACAGACTGATCTACAGTTGAGAAGTCAAACCAGGCAGAAAACATCGATTTTAATCTGATTCTGAAGTGATTCTGCATCCAGTGGAATTCTACATGTATACTCTAGTGTCAGTGATTTAGGATTTTAGCCGATTGCTTCTCCAGGAAGGTTTTATTTATTTATTTTTGTATTGCTTTGCCTAGAAAAGGGGTGTCAAACTCAAGGACTGTGTGGCAGATCCAGCCCTTGGGGTGCTTAACCCTGGAAGCAATGAAGGACCTGCCCATGATGCCACTGCCAGCAAAATGGGGGGATGGGGAGGTTGTGAGTGGTGTCCCCCCCCCCCCCGGACTCCATTTTTGGTGACAGAAGGGGTGCAACAGGCCATTGTGGCCAAAAATGGAGCCTTGATGAGTGATGTTGAGCTGGCCATGCACCCCAGCCACGTCTCCCGGACCCCCAAGGTCAAACATAACCCTGATATGGCTGACCCTCAATCAAATCGAGTTTGACACCCCGGCCTAGAAGATGCCATTTGACAAGTGTTCAGGCATTGGGAATCCTGTCATGTATATTCAATTTGTTCACCTTTTTATTTAAACAAAAAATACACTAAGAAGAGACAAATAAAAAAATAAATAAAAACCCTTCAGGCTGCTTCTAGAATCGTGTTTCTCAGATTTGACAACTTGAAGAAGCATATTGGCTGGGGAATTCTGGGATTTGAAGTCCACATATCTTCAAGTTGAAGTTGAAAAAGTTGAAAAACACTGACCTAAAAGCATCTCTAAGTTCTAGCCAGGGCTTGAGAGACACGGCAGCAATCTCCCCATCACTGTCTATTCACATATCATCAGTGCTATGAATCCAACAAAGACAGCATTGAATGTTACATGAAGGATGACCATGTGGGAATCCATGAAGAATTGTTGCCAAAATCAAACTTATTGCTGCTTAATCAATGTTCACAAACACTGTCGGTGTCAGGCTACTGAACTTTTCCCATTTCAATCGACAAGAATGACCTTCTGAAATTTAGGTGTTTCAAAAGGAATCCTTTATTGAGATGAGACAATTCAAGTAGGGATTCAAAAGCAGCATCTAACATCTCCCAGGCATGCAGTGATAGTTAAGGGAGTTTAAGACCCCTGCCCTTATCTTGATGTGTATTTTGTAAAATATTTTACATGTTATTCCCCTTTCCTCTTCTGAGAACGATCTTCTGAAGGGTTTCTCAGGAAACATCTCCCGGCTGGAATTTTTATGGTCCCTTCTCTTTTACTGTCTCTTCCAGAGGTGACAGATTTCCAGGGCATCTGGTTTCAGTCTCTCAGTTGTATATCAAGTGTAGGTTATACAAATTCAATATAAGATTTAATATATTCAAGTTACATCAAAAAAGGATTTCTTTTACCAACTTCCCTCCCCGCTCCTTCTTCCATTGAAGAATGGCAGATACATGGATCTGACAGTAGGCTACAAGTGTCAAAACACACAGCAAGACAAGTGGTTGCCTTTGTTGCGTCAACCTAAGAAAAGTCTATTAGCCTAGAGGTCATTTGAATAAATAATGTAGTTAGTCTGGTTTTTAGCTGAGCACCTATGCCAACATAGTCAATAGTGATTTGGGAGCCCAGCTTGAGGATGCTTCCAAACAAGGCTCTTCTAAGTGGAAAAATCATATCCAAACCACCTATGCCGAAGGTGCGCACGCATATGCACATGGGTGCCTGCACCCATAATGTAATGCGTGCATGACCCCCACCGTCCCCATGCATGTGACTCCCCCACATGTACCCTACCCCCTGCACATGCATGGCAGATACGCAACAATCAGCTGGCTGGCAGAGGGCGCGTGTGCACGCACGGTGGGTCTGTTCCAGGTGACCTCTCCCATGCCAGCAGAAATGGCTCCGCATGCCACTTCTGTCACGCGTGCCATAGGTTTGCCATCTCTGCCACCTTTGCAATATATTTGTTGCTGGGAAAGACAGCAATAGCACTTAGACTTATATACTGCTCCACAGTGCTTTACAGCACTCTCTGAGTGATTTACAAGATCAGCATATTGCCCCCAACAATTTGGGTCCTCATTTTACCGACCTCGGAAGGATAGAAGGCTGAGTCAACCTCGAGCCCATCAAGATCAAACTTCAGGCTATGGGCAGAGGTACTGCAATGCTGCATTCTAACCACTGAGCCACCAGGGTCCAGTGATCACTTCTCACAACTTATTTTTCCACATTTTCTGGCAAAGCCCTGATTCTCAAATAAAACTCTTTCCCTTTCAAATTCATTAATAATAAATTGGCTTCTATTGCCACAATCTTTTTTTTTATTTATTTATTTCTACAGCTGAGCATCTCAACTAGTGTGTCTGGGAGGCTTAAAAACAGGACAAAATAAATGTTTGTGGCTTTAAATAAATCTGTCATTATGATGTTAATACAACCAGGAAACGGGAATCTTAACATATTCATGGCCTCAGGCCAGGGCACACAACTAAGTCCTCACAGCCTTACAATATTTTTATTTTATTGTGCCAATAACAATGTACAAGAGATATAAAATTGCTGGAATGTTTCATCATTTAAACACCCTAGTTTATCTGACATAGCTTATCAGGGTTCTCTTTAGCTTGGCATGCTAGCTTTGAAAGTACTGGTGTGTCTGTTTATTTAACCGTTGGGAGCCTGTAGACCAGGGGTCTCCAACCTTGGCTCCTGGAAGCCTGGCGGACTTCAACTCCCAGAATTCCACAGCCAGCTTTGCTGGTTGTGGAACTCTGGGAGTTGAAGTCCGCCAGGCTTCCAGGAGCCAAGGTTGGAGACCCCTGCTGTAGACAATTCAGTTCCTCATTTTTGAATGGAAATTGTACAGGTCTCCAAAAGAAATATTGTATTACATGGAGTTGTCCATTGTAGAGCTTAGCCTACTGTTGTCTAGACAAATGATGATTAGTTTGATTATTTGTTCTACATAGACAGACAGGTAGTGACTTTTGCTTTTTATATACCATATTTTTGGGTGTATAAGATGCACTCCCCACACCCCGAAAAGTGAGTGGAAATGTCTGTGCAGCGAATGTTGCTGAAGCCCTACCCATCCGCCGCCCCACACTCTTCGGCCTCTGCCTCCCAGCAGGCCTTTGCATCCTGTTTTCGGCCTCTACGCGCCCCATTTTTGGCCTGTTCCGATCCCTGCCACCTGGAACAGGCCGAAAACGGGGTGTGCAGATGCCAAAAAAGGGATGAGGAGGCCTAAAATAGAGTGCACAGAGGCAGTAATAGTGATGGTGATCCCTGCAGCCTGAAACAGCTGATCGTTGGGAGGCCGATCTAACAGATAATCAGCTGCTCATGCTAAATCAGGCTGTGATGACCTGGGGCATGGCACAAAAATAACAAAGTCGCCAAAGTAGATAAAATTCCCTTTAACAGATAGATAGATAGATAGATAGATAGATAGATAGATAGATAGATAGATAGATAGATAGATAGATTTATTGTCATTGTACTCAGAACCTGAGAACAACGAAATAAGGTGCTCTTTCACAACAAACAACTGAACAACACCAAAAAAACATATACAAATAACAATGTAAAACAAATTAAAACAAATAACAGTTAAAAAAAACTATACAACCAGGATATATATATGTTAAGACCACCAGATTCATAACTCTGCATTTAGCCTGATCACAGCACTTGGGTAAAAGCTATGTTTAAATCTACTTGGCCTGGCTTTCAGCACTCTGTATCGTCTTCCTGATGGTAGGATCTCAAACAACGAATGGCCTGGATGTGAAGGGTCTCTCAAGATCTTTTGTATCTTCCTTCTACATCCCATGGTATACAAATCCTCCAATGAGGGAAGAGAGCATCCGCTGATCTTTTGTGCCCTTTTTATCACTCTTTGGAGTGCCCTTTTCTCCGTCTCTGTACAACTCCTAAACCACACACAGAGGCAATAAGATAAAATGCTCTCTATAGAGCTTTGATAAAAGGCAACCAACAGACTCTCTAGCAGTTGCTGTAATCTTAGAAGTCTTAAAAAATACAGTTGTTGATGAGCCTTTTTTTCTAGGGCTAAAGTATTTGCCCCCCATGTTAGATCTTGTTTCAGGGTGATACCTAGAAATTTACATTCTGCCACCTGTTCTACCAAAACACCATCGATGTACAACGGCTGGATATCCGAACTGCTCTTCCTGTAATCCACTATGAATTCCTTCGTCTTATTTACATTAAAAATAAAATTGTTTACTTTGCACCAGAGGGACAACTGATGAACTTCATCCCTGTACACAGACTCATCATTATCAGAAATAAGCCCCACCAACGTTGTATCATCTGCAAACTTCATGATCTTATTACTCAGATGAATAGAGGTGCAATCAGACGTATAAATAGTGAATAAAAATGGACTCAATACACAGCCCTGCGGAGTGCCAGTATTGAGGATCTTCACAGAAGAGATATGTTCATTCATCCTAACCCTTTGTGAACGATGTGATAAAAAATTCAGAATCCACCAACATATAGAGTCCGGTAGCTTCAGATCTTTAAGCTTAGACATCAATCTGTGGGGTAATATTGTGTTGAAAGCAGAACTAAAATCAACAAATAATATTCTGACATACGTTCCTTTTTTCTGCAAATGAGATAGGGCAGTATGAAGAACGGTATTGACAGCATCCTCAGTAGATCTGTTTGTTCTATAAGCAAACTGATAATTGTCAAAGGTAACAGGAAGGCAAGAAATAATGTATTTCCGAACTAACTGCTCGAAGCACTTCATTATCACAGAAGTCAATGCCACCGGCCTATAGTCATTTAAAGCATTTGCAGGTGACTTCTTGGGTACTGGAACAATAATAGAAGCCTCCAACTTGGCCCATAATGTCCAATTATACTTGTTGGGAGATCAAACTCTTCCAAAAACAAAGGGAAGAAATGCAGTCTGAACCCAGATACTTTATCTACAGATAAAGTAGAAATAAAAAAAATCAACGCAAACCATGCTGATGTAATTAACATGACAAACCAGGATAACAACTTGCAGACTTCCAAAAGATAACAAGGCACACACAATTGGGAGGACACCAAAACCCAGATAAGCCTCGATAAAGATAATGCACGCTTTGCTTCCAGCAACTTTGCTATGCACAGTTTGCCCTTTTAAACAGTCTTCCCAGCTGCAGCCCATGAAGGGGATCAGGGCCTTTTCCTCCCCCATAAACTACCTTATCCGTTCCTCCCTGCATGCCCTAGGATGAAGAGGGGGTAGGCCTGAGTCTTCCTCTGACTGCCCAGCTGGCCTGTGCCCTTCCCCAGTTTCCTCCACAGCCACCACAGCCACCCTCTCACTCCCTGTCAGCTGTTCCATCTCTCCATCTAAATCAGATTCCAACTGGAGCACGACACAGGCTGTGCTGAAGCTGAACATGCTGTTTGCTGCAAGGAGGGAAATTGTTGGGAAGCAGATTTCTTTTCTTGTTTTCCTCCCCAAAAGCTAGGAGCATCTTCTACTTTGGAGCATCTTATAGTCCAAAAAATATGGTATATACATTTTATTTTATTGCTTGAACAAGCATGTAAAAAGGTAAAGACTGTGGCAAGATCTGGAGGGCAACATATGATTAGGAGTTCATCTGTATCTACTGTTCAAAACTTTAACCTAGGACCAAAACGTTTCCTTGGTTAAGGTGGTAGGCTAGAAACCAGGAGACAGTGAGTTCTAGTCCTGCTTTGGCATGAAAGCTGGCCAATCACTTTCTGATTCCAACCCACCTTACAGGGTTGTTGTTGTGGGGAAAACAGGAACAGGAAGGTGTGCTGTGTATGTTCTCCACCTTGAGTTACTTATAAAGTAAATAAGGTTGAGTTAACACATCTGAAAAAAATAATAAAGTAAATGTTAGATATCAAGCTGTCTGAGGAATTCTGGCAGTTGAGATCCACATATCTTAAAGTTGCCAAGTTTGAAAAACACTGCTTTATATGGTTTCTGACAGGTGTTAGGTGCACACTTAAATATCCTCCAAACTCTTTAATTCCAAATATCTGCGTAGCCCTAAATGAGGACTCCATTCTGCTCATTCAAACTCAGCTTCTGGTTTCTAATGTAAGTCTTATTTGCAACAATGCAAGAATGGATTGCTGTTGCCTCCTGCCAGGATATAAGATTTGGAAGGGCAGGGATGGGAAAGATATACTGAGCATAAAGCTAGTAAGTTATGCAACCAAATGTCTTTAAACATTTTTTATACTGAGGATATAAGGATGTCCACAAGTACCAAGATAATCACTGTTATCTCAAGAAGCCAAATGTGACTTGAAGCTATATGTGAGCATTTAATTCTGCCTGGGATGATAATTGCTCCTCCAAAGTTATTAACTTCTGCTCAAGGCAAACAGCCTTTCCTGACCCATTTTCATAATTGGAAACAAAAAAAAGGTTAAATTTGCTCTCCAATAAATAGCCACAAACAAGCATTATCACATTCCCCAGCTTAGTACCTGCTACTTGCAATTTTTTTTTTAAAAAAAGAAACAAAATGTGCACGTTAGACACAATGATGCAGAAGTATGACCCCCCCCTTAAACCAGGGGGGTCAAACTCAAGGCCTGGGGAGCTGGATCCAGCCCCCTGGGTGCTTAGATCTGGCCTGCAGGGCTGCCCTAGAAGTAGCAAAGGACCCACCCTTGTTGCCTCTGCCAGCGAAAATGGAGCTTGCAAGGGCCACGGGAAGTACTCCCAAGGTCCGTTTTTGCTGGCAGAGGGTTGCAGGAGGCCATCGCAGCCGAAAACGGAGCTTGGGAGCCCGTTTTTGCTGGCAGAGCATTCAGCCCATCACAGGCACCCCCAACACGAGTGACGCCTTGCTGGACATGCCCACCCTGGCCAGACCCCCCCCCAGCTCCCCCCAGGCCAAACACAACCCAGATGCACCCCTCAATGAAATCAAGTTTGACACCCCTGCCCTAAACCATCACTGTTGCAAACATTCCTCAGCGTCCTACCAGATTTCGGGTTGCAGAGGACCGGCGGGCTGCTGCCGAGGGTTGGGCTGCTGCTGAAGTACCCGCTGCTGCCACAGCTGCTCATGCTACTCCGTCTGACCGCAGAGACAATCTTGATCTCCTTGCTGGGGCTCACTGTCCAAACCAAAAAGGGAGGGAGATTTATGTAGAAGACAAGAACCACCCTGGGGTCTCTCGACTGCTTTCCTTACGTTTCTCTGTCATTTCAGAACCCTGTTACAGGTAGCTCTCGTGGAATGACCACTCGTTCAGCAACCATTTGAAGTTATGATGGTGTTGAATAAGGTGAAGTATGAAGACGAGTTGTACATAATAAACCTTTTGCCCCCTTCTTCTGTGCATTCTAAAAGGGGCGCGATGGCCCAGTGGTAAAAGGCGCCGAAAAGGGGTTTATTATGTACAAGAACTAGTCATAAGTTGTCAGCTGGAGAGGTGAGAGCCCAGGTTCGAGACATGAGTGTCATGCGATAGAATGAGATCCCTATGACTTGCTTCAACTCCTGCCCACCTAGCAGCTTGAAAGCATGCAAATGCAAGTAGATAAATAGGTACTACTTTGGTGGGAAGGTTACAACATTCCATGCGCCTTTAGCATATAGCCGTGTGGCCACGGAAAAATGTCTTTGGGCCACATTGGCTCCCTTGGCCAAGAAACAGAAATATTTCACAAGAGTTCTCCACTCCTCTACTCATAGCAGAAAACCTGCCACCAGACTTGAAATTTTAGACCTAGACAACTTAGAACTACGCCGCCTTCGGTTCGATCTAAGTATAGTACATAAAATTATACATTGCAATGTTCTACCTGTCAATGAATACTTCAGCTTCAACCAGAACAATACAAGAGCACACAATAGATACAAACTCAAGGTAAACCGCACCAAACTTGATTGCAGGAAATACAACTTCAGCAACAGAGTGGGCAGTGTCTGGAATACTCTACGTGACTCTGTGGTTTCTTCCCCAAACCCCAAAAACTTTAACCTTAGACTGTCTACTATTGACCACACCCCTTTCCTAAGAGGTCTGTGCTTACTGTCCCTGTCCTATTGTTTCTTTTTTTCTTATTTGTATCCATTTCATGTATTCATGTTTATACTTACACCTGTTATCTCACAATCGCTTGACCAAATAAAATAAATAAAAAAAACAGAGAGAAGCATCATGCCCTACAGTCAGACATGACTGGACAGGGGAACCTTTACCTTTTCTGGGCAATGTAGTCTAACTTACCTTTGATTTTGCAATGTTTCTCACTGACTCTGTGAAAAATAATTGTTCTAAGACCATTGGTGTATGCAACCTGCTACATGGGAGGATGAAAATATGGAGTGAGAATGAAGTGGCTTTGAATGATAGAATCAATGTGTCTCACTCTGCTTTCTTACCTTTTGTACCACCCATCAGGAGGCTGCTAATAGTTTGTGATCCTAAGAATATTTTTTAATTATTTCTTTTTTATTTATTTGATTTGTCAAAAGCTTACAATACTATAGAAATAAGAATAAACATAAGTTTAAATATAAGAACTAGGAACTAATAATTGGGGACAATCGGACAGGGACGGTAGGCACGATAGTGTGCTTATGCACGCCCCTTACAGACCTCTTAGGAATGAGGTGAGGTCAATAGAGGTTAGTTTGAGGGTGGAGGAGTGGGGGTTTGAGCAGGTGACAACAGAATCAAGTAGTGAGTTCCAGATATTGACCACTCTGTTGCTGAAATTGTACTTCCGGCAATCAAGTTTGGAGTGGTTTACATTAAGTGTATATCTATTATGTGCTCTTGTTGTGGTTAAAGCTGAAATATTCATTAACTGGTAAGATGTTGCAACATATGATTTTATGTACTATACTTAAGTCCAATCTTAGTCAGTGTAGTTCAAGGTTTTCTAAGTCTAGAATCTCAAGTCTGGTGCTGTAGGGTATTCTGCTGCAAACAGAGGAATGTAATATTCTTCTGGTAAAATACTTCTGGACTCGCTCAATTGTATTTATGTCTGATATACAGCGTGGATTCCAGACAGCAGAGCTGAATTCAAGTATTGGTCTAGCAAAGGTTTTGAATACCCTAGTTTGCAAAAGAGTATTACCAGAGGGGAAGCTTTGTAAAATTAAATTTACAACTCTTAAAGCCTTTTTGGCAATAATACTGTTGCAGTGAGCTTTGGCACTTAGATCCTTCAATATGAGAACTCCAAGGCAGGGGTGGGATTCTACTGGTTCAGACCAGTTCTATAGAACCGGTTGTTACGATTCTGCAAAGTTCAGAGAACCGGCAAACCACACCACTGGCCTGAGAACAGAGCTGAACTTTCCTTAGGATTGAACCTTCTGTTTTTCAGAGCAGACTCAGGCAGCAGATTACAGAAAGGTAGATCTGTGAGTGACTGTGTGATTCTGCAAGCAACTCAATTTGCCTGCCTACTTTGCTTTGTTTTGGGTAAAAGTTGCTCTTTTCTAAATAAAAAATTCAATATTTACATAAATATTTACAATATTTATATACAAGCCAAGCCCATCCAGTCACATGACCACCAAGCCACATACAAAAATTAGGGTACACCCACAGAACTGTTTGTTAAGAAATTTGAATCCCACCCCTGCTCCAAGGTCCTTGACAGAGTGAGGGTCATCAACAAGGTCATATCCGCCTAGCTTGTATTTGGTATATAGATTTTTTTTTACCAATGTGTACAATGAGTACAAGCAGTCCTTGACTTACAATCGATTGTTTAGTGACTGAAGTTACAACGGTGCTGAAAATAGCAACTTATGACCGTTTTCCCACACTGACAACTGTTGCAGTGTTCCCATGGTCAGGTGATCAAAATTCAGGCGTTTGGCCACTGACTCACATTTATGACGGTTGCAGTGTTTTCCACGGTCTGGTGATTCCCTTTTTGTAACCTTCTGACAAGCAAAGTCAATGAGGAAGCCAGATTCACTTTAACAACCATGTTACTAGGTTAATTGCCACAGTGATTCCCACTGAACCGCTGTGGCAAGAAAGATTGCAAAATGGTGCCAATTCAGTTGACAACCGTCTTGCTTAGCAATGGAGACTTTGGGTTCAATTGTGCTCATCCGTCGAGTGCTACCTGCAAAGAACAAGGATGTTTGCCCACCTTTTGGTTTCCTGTATTTAGCCAACAGTTCAGATGAGATTGTCCTACCAGCAGAGGCTTTAACAGAGAATTGCCAGGGATAAGAACTGTTGCCTGCAGGGCGTATTCCCTACCACATCCTTTTGTCAAGCATTAAAAGGCCAACATCCAGGTGTAATTAACAGCAATGAACTTCATGTGAATACACAAAAATTTCCTGGAACCATTTCACTTCCTAAAGGCAGAGTTCTGCAAACTTGGCAACTTTAAAAGTCCAGAGGTGGTATTCAGCAGGTTCTGACCAGTTCTGGAGAACCGGTAGCAGAAATTTTGAGTAGTTTGGAGAACTGGCAAATACCACCTCTGACTGGAGATTTCACAGTATCCTTCTGCTGCCACACCCACCAAGCTGCGCCCACAGAATGGGGAGTAAAAAAAAAATTGAATCCCACCACTGTTTAAGACGTGTGGACTTCAACTCCCAGAATTCTCCAGCCAGCAAAATTCCGGGAGTTGAAGTCCACACGTCTTAAAGTTGCCAAGTTTGGGGACCTCCCCGTCCTAAGGAGTTAAAAGGAAAATATTCTTCTTCAGGGGAAACTGGTCAAAAAACCCAATTTTGCTTGACATACCAGCTTCTCTTGTAACAACGTGGGGGACTTGGGTACCAGTCTAGGCAGGGATGTGAGAATGGGGAACCTTTGTTTTATAAAAGAGCTGCCTCGCCTTGAGCAAAGTCACTCAAAGTCTGCCTGCTGCGATGTATAGCAGGGGTGTGCAACCTTGGCAACTTTAAGACTTGTGGACTTCAACTCCCAGAATTCCTCAGCCAGCAAAGCTTTGGCCACCCCTGATGTATAGCAAAAGGAAAGGAAAGGAAAGGAAGCAAAGCCAAAACAAAAGAACGAAAGGGAAACAAACAAACAAACTCCAAAGCACTCTTTCTCCAGGTAGGGTCAGAAATGACCAGTGTTCTTAAAAGGAAACTTGTCATGAACCAAGTGTAGGTAGTCCTCAATGTACGACCACAACTGTGGCCAAAGTTACTGTTGTTAAGCAAGTTTTGCCGCCTCTTACAACCTTTTTTGTCACATTTGTTGAGTGAATCACTGCATTTGATAAGTGAGTAACTTAGTTGTTAAGTGAATCTGGCTTCCTCATTGACCTGTCAGAAGGCTGCAAAAGGGCATCACATGACCTTGGGATACAGCAACGGTCATAAGTATGAACCAGGGGCCAAGCATCCGAATTTTGATCACGTGACCATGGGGGTTGCTGCAACCATAAGTCATAAGGGTGAGAAACCGTCATAAGTCACCATTTTCAGTGTCCGTTGTAACTTTGAACGGTCACTAAATGATAAGTTGTGAGTCAAGGACTACCTGTACTGGTATATGGTACCTGGCTGACTGAATCAACTTTCTGAGTCAGAAGAAGGCAGATTCTTATCTCTCTCTCAGAACGTAGAAAGCAGAAAGTAGAAAATATAGAACGAAGGAATGCACCCATTTGAGGTCACCCAGACCTCAAAATGAAGGTCAGTAGGCCATAGCTTTTTGATCGTTTTAATTTTATTATAGCTACTAGAAAAAATGTAATTGGAGAAGAAAACCAGCAATTGCCAGGTATGACCCTGAAGCCATCAAAATGAGAGCCCAGATTCAAACCTTATATTTCTTTTTCCCACCTGTGCATCAAGCTGGTTATTTCTCAGTGATGGGACACTGGTCCACTGTTACAGTATAGGCCTGCTTAGTCTCTGGATTTTTTTTCTGTCTGACTTTGGTCCTTCCAGTTTTCCCATGTGGCATCCAAACCGTGCAATACTTCAAAAACAATCATGTTCCCCAGTGGTGGGATTCAATTTTTTTTACTACCAGTTCTGTGGGCATGGCTTGATCGGTGTGGTATGGCTTGGTGGGCATGGCAGAGGAAGGATACTGTAAATCTCCATTACTTCCCCACTGCTGGTGGAAGGTTACGACAAAATCCCATTCCCTCCCCATCCCACTAACCTGCTTTCCAGCTCTGTTCTCCTGTGCAGGGCAACAAAAGAAGACCTAGCCAATCAGCTGGGACTCAGGAGGCAGAGAATCTATGGGGGCGGGGCCAGTCAGAGATGGTATTTGCCAGTTCTCTGAACTACTCAAAATTTCCACTACCAGTTCTCCAGAAGTGGTCAGATCCAGCTGAATACCACCTCTGGTGTTCCCTCATTGAGCTTTATCCAGACATATTGTATGTTACTTAAACATGATGTACAATTAGAGGTATTAAACTAATTCCTATGCGTACAGGTAGTCCTTGACATACAACTGGCGTTTGTCCAAAATATGACAAATTGCCAAAAACTACTAATTCTGAAGTTCCAACCACATTTTTAGGCCCACAGCAACGGGCCCACATTTAAAGCTGTTTGCCACCTCGCACAGTCACGTGACTGTCCTTCACAATGTTTTTCCCCCCAGGAACTGGTGTTTACTTCCAGTTTTCACCTAATTACTACAACATTTGCTTTACGACTGTGGAGTTCTTTTGATTACTGTGTCGTTCACTCAAGGTCGTAAAAGTGGGTCTGGTCACGTGATGATTCACTTTACAACTGAATTTCCATTTACCCTCCGTTGCTAATCCAACATGTACCTGAGAGAAACGTGGCGTGTTTTTTATGGTCATGATTTTGCTTCCTCAGGCAAAAGGGGCTATCGTGGCTCTCCAGCACCAAATGGGACTTCTCGGTGAGCAGTTCCATCAGTCTCCTCCTACGGCGGAAATTCATTCGGAACTGATAGAGCAGGTTGCTATCCATAAAATGGTGTTTATTGGACACTATAGAGGTGGTTAAAAAAGACAAAAAAAAGCCTTCATTTTAGCAGAGCCTAAAAATTAGGAAGGAATTGTTATCGCTTGATACTCAGTGTTCACCCAAAACAAATAATTTTAACAATAATTGTAGGCATACAGTCCATTTTGGGAAATCAATGATACAATTTAATATTTGTGTGCTGTCCAGCCAGTATATAGTTAATGGAAGTGGGATAGTTAGTTAGCAATTGGGAGCTGTCCCCTTAAGGGAATGCATCATGGTAAATGTAGTTAAGTATCCTAGGAAATGTAGTCCAGGTCATGTGGCCACATCTGTAATCCTGATTGGTCACTGAATTGACCCCTGGTTGGTTGGGGGAGGCTCCTTCACTCTTGCCTGGAACCCAGGGACATGCTGCTGCCTCAACCCCTTGCTCCTTCATTTTGGGGATGAAAGATTACCATCCTTTTACACCAGAAAGTCAGCTATGCAAAGAGTTGGACATTGAGATAACTCTCGACGTAACTGTAAGTTATATTGAGGATGCCTGATGAACCAATAAAAAGACTTTGTATGGATGCTTTGTGGAGTTATCTATCTGCCTTTATACATTCAGTCAGTAATTTGCAATGCTCTTTAGCAATGAACGGGGGGCAAATTCTACACTTGAGTTCTTTGCTGTATAACTACTTTACTTTTTTTTTGACCTTGGAGATAAATAACAGGTTGCCTTTAGAACTGGTAGAATAACATCAACATTTACCCAGTGAAAACAGTCACTTGATTCAAAGAAGGCAGAGACAGAGCAGAGATAGAATTGACTCTATATAACTCAAGAAAAATCTAATAAAATAATAACTATCTAGCTTAGCTATAGCTCAGGGATAATGCAATTGTTATATGGACTTTATCCAGAACCAGCATCTTATGCAAGCATAGGCAGTGTGATGCCTTCCAGATGTTTTGGACAACAAATACTGCAACTATTCATGTTAGATGGGTCAGATGAGAACTGCAATGCAAAACCTTTGGCAGGCACCAAGCTTCTTGCCACTTCGGCAACTACAGTATATTTGATTAGAAGACTACGCAGTGCTTTGGATTTGATTTTAAGGAGGTGCTTATGGAACAGGCACCTAACACCTGTCTATAACTCCTTAATCCAAGGGTCTTCAAACATGTCAAGTTTAAGACCTGTGGACTTCAACTCCCAGAATTCCTGAGATAACATGACTGGAGGAGGAACTGTGGGAGTTAAAGTCCACAAGTCTTAAAACTGTCAAGTTTGAAGACCCCTGCCATAATCCAAAAAGACATTTTTCTGGATTGCATGACAGCTGGAGTGAGCGGCTGTATGATCCAGGGAAAAAGATCCAGCTGCTTTAAGAAGTTTCTGACAGGTACTTTATTTGAATGACTTCATGCTGCAATCTTGGTTGTTATCTTAGAAGTCACAGTGAAAGAATAAGAACATACAGAGGAAGCATTTTGATCTTCTAAACCTGTTACTCCAATGCTAAGTATTCATTATTGTTCAGCCACTTTTAAAATAAGAACTTATTCAAAGCTGGGATACAATGGATGGATGGATGGATGGATGGACAGACAGGTGGATGGATAGCCAAATAGGCATATAGGTATATAGATACAGATAAAAATATATGGGTTATCTAACAAGGAAAATCCACTTTATTATTCTTCCTATATTTTCATAGTAAATGGAATTATTATACAAAGAGTGAGAGCACTCCACAAAAAAAATCACTTAATGGGGCACAAAGGTATTTCATTCTGTACTCAGACAAAAAATTTACTTGGTTTTACCAGGTTTCAAAAGACATGTCAATGACTTAATTGAAAATGTGCTGACATATAAGCTTCAGGGAGGGTATAATCTATGGAGAATAGAGCAAAAGTGAGAGACACAGAGAATAAATAAAAAAGAAAGAAAGAAAGAAAGAAAGAAAGAAAGAAAGAAAGAAAGAAAGAAAGAAAGAAAGAAAGAGGAAGGGAGGAAGGAAGGAAGGAAGGAAGGAAGGAAGGAAGGAAGGAAGGAAGGAAGGAAGGAAAGAAAGAAAGAAAGAAAGAAAGAAAGAAAGAAAGAAAGAAAGAAAGAAAGAAAGAAAGAAAGAAAGAAAGAAAGAGGGAGGGAGGGAGGGAGGGAAGGAGGGAGGTTATTTCCAATTAAGTCTGCAATTTAGAAGCAGGATTATTGCAGGATAGGAAATGAAGGTTAACTTTGTGCCTATACAAGTAGTCTTCAACTTACAACAGTTCATTTAGTGACTGTTTAAAATTTTCTTTGCACAACATGAACATCAGGCACCAATTTGCAACTTCTAGGTTGTGACTCTACATTTCCAAGTAACAGATTTGCTCTGGGGGACAATATTCCCATCATTTCTTTTGGCTTTGAAAACATAACCGTTCTCAAGTTCCCAATCTACTTCTTATCATTAGCAGAACTGTTATGTTCCTGGCCCACCAGCAACAGAAACAGAGACCGGATACTTTATCCAGGAATTAATTTCACTTATGATAGGGAAAGCAAAAAAAACCCGCTCCCTTGGTTTAAATTGGCCTTCATTTTTAGACAGCATTTTGGTTAGATTCCTTGAAATTTATACTGCACTAAAAATGACAGCTTTGCCTGATGTAGAAATGATTATTATGAACATCGCCAAAACCACCCTGAGAATGGAAGTAAGGAAGAAAAGATATCAATTTCTTGAATAAGAGGAATGGAAACCACAAAAAAGTCCGCAATCAAAATGTTCTTGTCAAGTGTAGCTCCATTCAAAATCCAAGAAAGAAAACCTTAGACTCCACTTTTATAGAGAAAAGGACTTTTACTGAATATGAAGTGGTATCAACAGAAGAAATACAAGATCTGAGGCAAAAGGTGCAGAAATTACATTTAGAAAGTTATCCCAAGTCCCCACCGCCAACAATTCAAACTGGTCATCCAATCTGAGGTGTGTATAATGTCATGTGGATTACATCTTCAGGTGGTGTCTACACATCTGGTATGCCAAGATGGTTGACCTTGGCCTAGAAAAGATAAGTGGCTGCGTTTGCGCAGTAAGCAGAAAAGCATCCCAACATTTACAGTTCACAAAACTTCAACCTCCAGCACCCTTCCCTCCACGAAGCCTAATTATTCCTCCCCCCAGTTTCTATGGCAGCTGGAAAGAGTCAAGAAGAAATCTTGGAGGCTGACAGTTCTATTGATTGATAGGATATGTCTATGGAGATTCTCAATCATCTAAGTCATGGTTATCCCAAAGGTGCTTTTTCCAAAACACAACTGGATTTTCTTGTTTGTTTGTTTTTCTTTGAAAACATTTCACTTTCATCCATGAAGTTGAAGAAGCTTCTTGGATGAGAAGCAAAATGTTTTCAAAGCAAAAACAAAAAACCAAGAAAGTCCCATTGTCTTTTGGAAAAAGCACCTTTGGGATGACCATGACTTAGATGATTGACCCTTCCAGGTGAATGCAAGAAAGTTGTTAGCTGTACATGTAGCTATCCATGGAAATCCCATCAAAATGGAATTACAAGAAAAAGGAAGATGGATTAATCACACCTGACAATTGGCCATTTATATCTGATGATCTACAGTTGGCTGGATGAAGTATACCAAGAATAATACTCAGAATGAAATCCAAACATGGAAAAGTGGAGGCTGCCATTTTTAGCCAAAATGCCATTTTGACTTTAAAAAACCCATTCTTGGGTTTAAACAGGATGCCTCTCATACCATATTTCCACTCCTTTTATCATCCTTTGTCATCTTGATAAGAGTTATAGTGACTAAGAAGACATTTCTCACCGTGTTGGATAATTCCATGCTCCAGAAGTCTGCAGCCGAGTTGTTCAGCCTCAGCTCTGGTGGCAGCCTCCCCTTCCTGGATCAACCAGTCAATCAATTGAGACGCCATGAAAGTACGCTCATATTTTGCTCCTTCTTCTTCTCTGGCTTGTAAAATAACATTTTCAGTATTCATAAGCCTGCAATGAAAGTAGGGATTGGAAAGGGAAAGGGTCAATGCATACATGAATAGAATAGAATAGAATATTGTTACTTTAAGTGTACACTAATCAGCACATATTTAAATGAAATTTCTGTGCATTCAACTCTCAAAACATAATCATTATACATATACCCACACCCACACACATATATCACACAGAGAAACTTCACCGACTACTTCAAATGTATACATACACATGGTCAAAAAAAAAAACCTGTGAGTTTACAAGACAGATGGCATAGAGATCAAAGCTGTTACAGAATGTAGTAGTCCTACTATAGATACTTTGAAACCTCCTTCCAGAAGGGAGCAACAGAAACAGACCATGAAGTGGTGTGTGGGGTCTCTAACAATGCTTTGAGCTCTAAGCACATAGCGCTTAGAAGCAGCATCCTGAATACCGGGAAGTGAGCTTCTTATGATCTTCTCAGCTGTCCTTGCCACTCTCTGTATGGACTTTCTATCTGAGGCACTGCTGCCACCAAACCAAACAATGATACAGTTTGTTAAAAAGCTCCCAATCGTGCCTCTGTAAAAAGTGGCAGAAGGAGACAGATGTACACTCCACATTCAGTACAGAAAATGCAGACACTGATTTGCACACTTCACTAAAGATAATGTATGAAGAAACCAAGTCAGATTGTCAGTTATCTGCATCCCCCAGATACTTAATGCTATTGACCATTTCCACAGCTTCAGTCTTGATATAAAGTGGAGTGTGACTATGCCAGCTCTTTCTAAAACCAACAATGATCTCCTTTGTTTTGTTAGCATTCACAGAAGAATATCAAACAGGTATGTTCCTCGACTTACAACTGCTCATTTTTACAGCTCAGAATGGGTGTTTTATGAACTGTAAAACAGAGGTCTCCAACTTTGACAACTTTAAGCTTGGCGGACTTCAACTCCCAGAATTCTCCAGCCAGCTTGCTGGGGAATTCTGGGAGTTGAAGTCCGCCAGGCTTAAAGTTGCCAAAGTTGGAGACCCCTGCTGTAAAGCACTTCTGAATGTTGTAAAACATCACGCCAACCCCCTGGTCACATGACCACATTCCAAGTGCTTGACAACAGACTCGCCTCTATGTTGCCACATCCCATGGACACATGACCATGATGTGTGACTTTTTTTTTTGCCAGTGTCCCACATTCATGCAAAAAAAAAAAAAGCTCTTTTGGAAGAATGGGTTCACATAACAACCACACCATTCACTTAACGACTGTAGTGTTTGGGAAATTGTTGGAAAAACAGATCAGGTCATGTGGGATGCCTCGACTTAACAATCACAATGACTTGCAAACGGATTTCCTGACCCAATTGTGACTGAAAGTGAAGGACTACCTCTATTGCAGAAATTCATTCATAAGGTTCCAATTTCTGAGTGAGTGAATGAATGAATGATCCTAGCAATTGCTTTGATCTAATAAAGCATACGATCCCACGTTTAGCTTGCTGCTTATCCAGCTGATTTTACACATGGTTGAAGCCAGTACTATCTGCTCTGCTCTCTTATACAAATCGAACTCAGAAAACTAAAGCAGAAACTGCTTCTGGACTTTGTGCTTGTGGAAAGGAAGGGGGATGAAACTTTGAATTTTGGTTTTACCAATTAGATAGGTTCAATGTTACAGAAATGGCTACTTTATACTATTATGTATAAAATATAAAAAAGTGAGGTTTGGTTTTATTATTTTATTCTACTGCACCAAAGGGAGTCGGCAGTCAATGCCTTTTCTTTCTTTTCCCCCTTTTTCCTACACATTTCTCTTCCTTTTCCCCTCCCCTATCTTTTCTTTTGCATTTTTATGTGATAAATTAATAATAATAAGAAAAGAAAACTAACGCAGAAAAGGCAAGATGCATTCCATAGACAAAGCTACAATGAGGTCTCTGTTTTTCATCGGAAATCAATAGGTAGTTTATGGACCAGGTTATAATTCAACTAATCCACTTGCCTTCCCCAAATGGATATTTTCCACATGTATAGAAACTATGGCTTCTAAAAATTACAGACAGTATTAGAATCTATCCATTCTGGTTGGAAGCTCTGGGACCTGCAATCCAAATACATCTGGAAAATATTAAGTTGAAGACAGTTTGATATAGTTGTTTTGTTTTTTTTTAATTTCTGAAGCTTCAACATAATGTAGAGTTTAGATGGGGTCTCACAATTTGTGCTGTTCCTCTTTAACTTCTTCTTCAGTATTGATACGAGTAACTACATAGCCAAATTACATGACACTGTAACTACATAGCCAAAAAGGCATTAAGAGTTGTTAACCTAATCCTACATAGCTTTTTCTCTGGTAATATCACACTACTAACTAGAGCACACAAAACATTTGCTAGACCAATAGTTGAACACAGCTCATCAGTCTGGAACCCACATTACGTATCTGATATTAGCACAGTTGAGAAAGTCCAGAAATATTTCACAAGAAGAGGTCTCCACTCCTCTACCCATTGTACAATACCTGATGCCACCAGACTTGAAATTCTAGACCTAGAAAACCTTGAATTACGCCGTCTTCGGTCTGATCTAAGCATGGTATATAAAATCATACATTGCAATGTCCTCCCTGTCAATGAATACTTCAGCTTCAGCCATAACAACAGAAGAGCATACAATAGATACAAACTCAAGGTTAATCACACCAAACTTGATTGCAGGAAATACAACTTCAGCAGCAGAATGGTCAATGTCTGGAATACTCTACCTGACTCTGTAGTTTCTTCCCCAAACCTCAAAAACTTTAACCTTAGACTGTCTACTATTGACCTCACCCCTTTCCTAAGAGGTCTGTAGGGGGCGTGCATAAGTGCACCAACGTGCCTACTGTCCCTGTCCTATTGTTTCTTTTATTTTTCTTATATGTACCCATTTCATGTGTTCATAACTATGTATATACCTATACCTATTATCTTGTAAGCGATTGGCAAATCAAATAAATAAATAAATAAATATTAGGCTGCAAGCCCCGACACCATCACAAACCTCCCACTTAACCATTTTTTCACATTTCGTTCGTAGTATAGGTAGTCCTTGACATACAACAATGGTTTCAAGTTTTACAAGTTTTGTAAAAGTGATTCACATCCCATCTTTATAATTACGACCGTTGTACCATTCCTGCACTCGTGTGATTGCAATTCAGGCACTTTGCAACTGGCTTTGCACTTACAATGGTTGCAGCCCCTTGTGGTGATGTGATTGTGATTTGTGACTTTCCCAGCCAGCTGCCAACAAGCCAAGTTCAATTGGGAAAGCTGGATTTGCTTAGGGACTGAATGGTTCATTTAACAACTTTGTGTGATTTATTTAATGACTAACCACCACAGGTAAAAATGGTTACAAAAATCAGTGATGACTCGCTTAATTATTGCATCGCTTAGCAACTGAAATTCCAGTCCCAGTTTGAGTTCATAAGTTGAGGACATAATGAATAGTTAACAGACCTGCCTCATACATTTGCATAATGAACAAATTGCCACAAATGGAACAACTGTTCTTATAATTATGCCAAACCCTTAAACTGGTCAGGATATGACAGTAATAATGTTTCAGCCAACATTTCCATCAACATTTATACTAAGGAGGAAGTGAAGTCACCAAATCATCAAAACTATTTGACAGTTAAATGCTGGAAATGTCATCAGATACCCGGCTCATATTACCATATGTGGTGGACTTGTGAGGATGCTAGAAAATATTGGACTATAATTCGCATGTGGTTGGAAAAAATGACAAAGAAACATATAGACTTGAAACCAGAGATCTTCTTATTGGGAATTTTACCTGATACATATCGTAAAGATTTGAAATACCTGATTGTAAATGTACTAACAGCGGCCAGGATTGTATTTGCTAAAAATTGGAAGAATGAGAAAATACCATTACAGGAAGAAATTATTAAGAAAATATTGGAATGTGCTGAGATGAGCAGATTGACATTTGAAATTAGAGAGCAAGAGGATAAACAATTTTATGAAATTTGGGATCTTTTTTATCAATGGCTAGATGATAAAATACGATAATAGAATATTTAGAATGCTAGATAGTAAGGAATATCTTTATTTTGCTATTATTTTGCTATTTGCTATTATATTTATAAAGGATTTTTTAGGATTGATTTGATATGACTAGATGATTTGTTATAGAGTAAACTGGTTTAAAGTATTGTTAGCTCATTAAGCATGAATGATTAAAAATATAGTCAAAAACTTCTTTTTTTAGTGATATTAGGATATATAAGTTTGGATTGACAATATGAGTTGTTATGTAACATAATTGTATTTGAGACTACAGAATGAATGCACAAAAATGATGAACCAACTGACACACTGGATGTACATATAAGAGTTGATGTTTTTATGTTTTGTTTGTCTTGTTTGTTTGTAGAAAATTAATAAAAAAAATTTCAAAAAAAAAACAAAACTATTTGACAGTTGTTTTCCACATTTTTAAAAAATAAATTGAATAATGTAGTCCTAGATTATTCATTTGGTACAGGTAATATTGTGGAGGTAACCCATTTTATGTTGTTCTTCAAAAGTAATTAATCAAACCAGATGCCAAAAGCCCATCTCCCAAACTGTTGCCTGAGAATTAGAAACTCTGCTTCTGCAGACACAAAGCCAAATGTTGGTCCAATCTTTTCTGGACAAAAAAGTTACAACAGTTTCTCTAAGTGAGAAATTTGTATGAATTGTTCTCTGATGTGGAATGCCAGAAGATAGTGCTGTAAATATTAATGTAAGGAGGCCAACTTAGAAACAAGAGTATTAAATGGCTGAACTCAGGGAAGCTTACCAAAAATGAATGTTTATAACATGCTATTTTCTGAAAAATATATTTTGAGGCGACTAAAAGTTCCCTTTGAAATGAGCTGAATTCTTGGAAACAGTTGGACACTGATTCATGTTATTTTCTTGACAAAAAAAAAAAGGACTTTGTTGCCTTTTTTCTAGAGTGAAGCTTGACTAGAGCAGTGTGGTGGCCTAGTGGTGAAGATGCTCCCCTTCCACTTGGAAGGTTGAGAGTTCAATCCTAGGTAGCAGCAGAAAAAAGGGTGCATCTTAGGGTACGAAGAAAAAAAAAACTCCTGTAAATTCCGTGTGGTGTCAGGAAGGGCATCCAGCCAGTAAATGCTCAGCTCCATCCAGGTTTGCTCCAACTCCACCCCAAATTAAGGGATTACAGCAGAGGTCTCCAAACTTGGCAACTTTAAGACTTGTGGACTTCAACTTCCAGAACTGAAGTCCACAAGTCTTAAAGTTGCCAAGTTTGGGGACCCCTGGATTACAGGGTTGCAAAAAGGAGGGGTTTTTTTAGAGTGAAACTTGAATAAAACTATAGCCCCCTTGAACTTCAAGTGGTAGCAACTACATATTTGAAAAAAAGTACAGCATCCCTCCTTTATCTGTTTATATGCATGTAAAATGCAGTTTCTTGCATTAAAAAAAAGCTATGGAATATTGATTGGATGCTCAGTCCAGATTGAGAATGGAATGTTCTCAATAAAAAAATGTAAAATTGAAAAGGTACTCATACCAATGCTTGCAACAGAAAATTGCTAGTTTTAACGCGTTTTGAATGGAAACAGCAGGGCATTGGCTTATATCTAGTCCAGCAAATGGTATATCAAAAATGAGCTTGGAGGTTTTTGAAAGTTCAGAAATTGTTGTTCTTAGGTTCAAATCCCATATTTTTTTTCTGGTTAAAAATAATTGTGTTTTTTCCAGTAAAAATAAATATAATTTTCTTCTTGGAAATGTTTCTTATTCAGACTGTGTGATGTATTGGGGAGGATTCCTTTTATTGAGCCTGTTAAGAACTATGTTAAAGGGCACACATACAAAAAAAGAACATGATTTTTGTTCAAATCTCTTGACTGAGCATTTTTTGAGCAAAGTGAAGATTTCGGGGTTTGATTAATCAATTTCCAAACGGTGAAAGAGAAAGAGAGTTAAGACAGTTCCTCCCTAGAGATTATCACAGTATATCTTTAATGATGCAAGTAGATGTTTTAGTTTGGCAAGATTTCTGTATATAGGTGGGAAACAACAAAGGAAACTGCTTAGACATAACTCTGTGTCTTTCTTGGTTTTGTGGGGTGTCTGACAATTGTGAGGGGAATTAGAAAAAGCACGGGGAATTGTTTTCTTTAAAGAAAACTATTGCAGGATTTGCAGTGCAGTTTTGTACATTTTCCAGTTCAAAATGGCAGGACCAATATCATAAAATTTATTTTCCTCAAGAAGAGATGTCAGGCCCAAAGGCAGCCTATTATTGATCCACATGAATTTCATGGTGGCCCTCCTTCTCCTTCTCAAGCAAAATCTTCTCAAGCAGAATCCTTATCCTAACGACTCTCAATCGTTCTCTTCTCGGGACCATAGGAGGAACTAACTCACCTTATGCCACATTGCTGGAATAATTCATCAGTCATAGAACACCTCTTGTCTGATCAAAGATAATTGGTATCCTGAACTAAGCAAGTGATCCATTTCAATCACATGCTTCACTTCTAAATAAACAAATAACTTTTAGAGCCAAGCATCTGCATACAAAAGGGGTTAATAACTCCTTAACCATTGAAAGAGTCAAAGGATAACACTTAACAGATAATCAGAGTTGGAAGGGACCTTGTAGGTCATCTAGTCCAACCCCCCCCCACCTAAGCGGGAGACCCTACACCTTTTCTGAAAAATGGCAGTCCAATCTCTTCTTGAAAGTCTCAAGTGATGGTGCTACCACAACTTCCAAGGGCAAGGTATTCCATTGATTGATTGTTCTCACTGTCAGAAAGTTTCTCCTTGTTTCCAGGTTAAATCTCTCCTTGTTCAGTTTCCATCCATTATTCCTTGTCTGGCCTAACAGGCATTTTAGAAAATAGCTTGACCCCTTCTTCTCTATGGCAGCCCCTCAAATATTGGAAGACTGCTATCAGGTCTCCCCTGGTCCTCCTGTTTACTAGACTAGCCAAACCCAGTTCCTGTAACCATTCTTCAGTCTCCTAATTATCCTGGTTGCTCTTCTCTGTACTCTTTCTAGAGTCTCAACATCTTAGGATCTTAAGATTCTAAGCCACTAAATACAGATTCATTTTACCTGGAAATAGGAGAACTAGAGTGATATTTCTATTACTGAAACTGAATAATAGAAGGTGAAGGGTTGGCAGGGAAGGAGAAGGAGAAGGAGAAGGAGAAGGAGAAGGAGAAGGAGAAGGAGAAGGAGAAGGAGGAGAAGAAGAAGAAGAAGAAGAAGAAGAAGAAGAAGAAGAAGAAGAAGAAGAAGAAGAAGAAGAAGAAGAAGAAGAACAACAACAACAACAACAACAACAACAACAACAACAACAACAACAACAACAACCATAGGGCCGAAAAGGACTTCAGATGTCTTCTAATCCAACCTCCTGCTCAAGGCTGGAGATCTTATACCATCCCAGACAAATAGTTGTCCAATCTCTTCTTAAAAACTTCCAATGTTGGAGCACCTACAACTTCTGGGAGCAAGTTGTTCCATTGATTAATTGTTCTCCCTGTCAGGAAATTTCTCCTTAGTTCTAGATACTCGATGTTACTCCCTTAAAAATAGTAAAGTATTAAGAAAGAATCTTAAAATATTAGGAAAGAATCCATGATGATGACAACAACAACAATGACTGTGGCAAGAGAAAGCAAAGGTAATATCAATAGTAATAGGCACCTTGGTGCAACCCCAAAACAACCGGAGCAACACCTGAACAGCACCAGCATTGACAAATTCACAACCAGTCAATTGCAAAATGCAGCTCTACTCCAAACAGCTTACATTCTCTAACATCCTCTAACATCAACATCTACCTATTCTAGGTCCTTGGGAACAACTTGATAGGTGAATAAAAATGCCAAATCCAGTCTGAACATCTGGATGACTGTGCCATGAACCATAACAAAATTAAGATAATAAAGGCGGGATACAAATAAATAAATAAATTCTATGAAAAATATATTCACATGCACACACTTGTCAAAAGCTACCTCATCCACACCTGACTTTTATTCACATTATCCTTATTCAAGGATATCAGCACAAGAGCAATTGTCACCATCATTATTATCATCACCTTTTGTTATTGGTCTATGCCATAGTAACAGGAACTACCAAATACAATACAATGAGAGGATTTGTTGTTCAGATACAAACCCAGCAGGCAAATCAGTCTCATAATTAAAATTAAAATTACTAGTTGATGTAATATTGATGGTGTTGAGGAACTGGAATTTTGTGAGGAATAAAAGGTGCTAAATAGAAACAATATTCAACAGGTGAGTCACTATCTTTTTATTCATTGGCATCACTATAAACTTTTCCAAGGAGATTTTGGAATGGAAACTTGATTCTGTGGCTGTTGGGAGAAAAGACCCAGTTCCTTCCTTCTGTTTTCTTGTAATTTGTTCTGATTTTAAATTTATATGCTTTTTAGTTACTGTAAATAAACCAAACATACAAACATCAATGTGTTATAGAAGCTGTTGAGATCATGGCTACTGGGTGTAGGTTGTCTGATCTCATTCCCGATTAATTAGCAAGATTTATTAAAATGTGACATCATTAGTTATTAGTTATTAGCTGCCTAACCACAGAGAGAAATACAACCAGCAGAAATATTGCTTTTTCTGAAAGGTGAAATAAGAATTTCCAGTAGGTTAGAACCTTCTGATGGAATCAAAACTGATAAATTTGGTTAAAAGTTATGTCCAGGGGGGAAGCAGAATTGAGATTGCTATAGTACTTTAAAACTGGGAGAGGTAGCTCTTAATCAGGGGTGAACAACTATGGCCCTTCTATAAACTTGGCTAGCTCAGAAGTTATGGGAATTGACTTGACAGCCACAGATCGCAAAAGAGCTATAGTTGCCCACCTTTGTTCTTCATATTCAGAAAACAGTGATTTTATTTGGTCTTAAAAGAGTCTTTTTCTAGGAGAAAGTTGGGAAGGTTTATACAAAGTCGACTATAATGCCCATTCCTGATGTAATTGAAAGGAATAGGGCACACATACACCACAGAGAATGTTCAGATGTAGAGCCATTTGCTAACCAATTAATAAGTTGTAAGATATCAATGGATCAGAACTGAAAAAGAAAGCAATAATGGAATTCTAAAAGTGTTGAATCAGATGTATGTATGTGTGGGTGGGCATGCACCTTCAAATCAATTTTGACTCCTGGTGACAGCCTGGACACGATCTTGAAGTTTTCTTGGCAAGATTTCAGAAGTGCTTTGCCATTGTTTCCTTCCTAAGTCTGAGAGAGAATGACTCAGCTGGCTTAATGTTGAAGATGGGGATTAGAACCTATGGTCTCCAGGTTTTAGCTGGATGCTTTTACCACCAGAATAGGACAACTTGATGTGGCCAACTTGGTGCAGCCCAGAGGTGGGTATTCAGCAGGTTTTGACCAGTTCTGGAGAACCGGTAAGGGAAATTTTGAGTAGTTTGGAGAACTGGCAAATACCACCTCTGACTGGAGATTTTTCAGTATCCTTCCCCTCCCATGCCCACCAAGCCACGCCTACAGAACCGGTAGTAAAAAAAAATTGAATCCCACCACTGGTGCAGCCAACTCACCATGGCCACCTTGCCGTGGCCTACTCACTGCCGGACAACTCCCTTCAATAATTCAATTCAAGTATTTAAAATAATTTTAAAAATATTTAAATTTTTGTCATTCACATTTCATTTTGTCTCCCCTTTTACATCCCTTCCTTATTTTATTCCACCATTTCTTTGATATTAGTGTAACTCTTGTCCTGAAGCAAATTGGCTGCAGTGAGCTGGCTGTGGCAGGTTGGCCACACCGAGTTGTCACTGATCCCTTTACCATCACACCAAACTGGCTCAAATCAGTTATAATAGCAACTGCAGTGGCGCCATTAACCAAATGCTATAGTTATTAGAAACAAGTACAGATACGTTCCTCAAGGTCCATGAAGCCTTATCTAGTTATTCCCAGGGAAGGCAAGAAGTATGGGAAAATTCCTGTAACATAGGTGATAGAGAAATAAAGTTACTGACTTTAGCTATTCACTAGTGGTTCTGGTTGTTTGCGCCTGACCGGTCTAGAGTTCAATACTACATATTCTATATCAGTGGTGGGAATCAAAATATTTTACTACTGGTTCTGTGGGCATGGCAGGGAAAGGATACTGTAAATCTCCAGTCAGAGATGGTATTTTCTGGTCCTCCGAACTACTCAAAATTTCCACTATCGGTTCTCCAGAACTGGTCAAAATCTGCTAAATACCACCTCTGCTCCATTGGCATAAGAAAAAGCAAACCACATTTTACCAAACGGTGAGTGCAAAACAGTGGTGGTATTCAAATAAAGTTGCCACTGGTTCGGTGGACGTGGCTTGGTGGCTGCACTTTGCGTGCATGCAGACACTTTGTGTGCACAAGCGCACCAAACACGCACTTTGCTCAGGTGCAGAGTCGTTCTAACTTGCCTCCTGCAAGCCTGCACGATGGTGGTCACTGCAGCAGCTGCTGCGCGGCGCTATTCTGCAACGCGCAAAGTAGCTGCACTTTGAATTCTGGCCATAAAAGTGAGTATGGGAGCTTGGGTAGGCTGGTGGGCCAACCACAGAGCAGCGAAGAGAACCAGTTCTGTCTCCACTGCTCATCGCTGCTACCGGTTCTGCAGAACCGGGCGGAACCAGTCGAATACCACCACTGCAAAACCATTGCTACATTCAATCCCCCTTACAGAGAAACCAAAATAGTATGCCTGGGAAAGAATTCTTATTTGGTTCTTGACAAATAGCAGGAAACAGGAAAAGCCAGTCTTGGATTTGAAGATTAAATGGTTTGAAAAAGGATGTTTTGAATTGAGATGTTGACTTTAATCCAATTCATTCATAGAATTTTCTGGAAGTCCAACAACCATCGTCTTCATCCTGTTGCAATTCTTCCCTGGTTTTTGGACACACCTTCAATTTTTTGACCTTCCATGGAAAATCCACTAAGAAGGGAAAGATTTTAAACTGAAGTATAATGTTGAATAGATTGTTAGTTAATGTATTTGGCGATATCTCTCTTTCCAAATCATTAGTTACTGAGTTCTGGATCAAGTAAGCTTATTAATTCCTATGAGTTAAACAAGCATTTCCATCATATCCATGTATTTATTTTGTGTTCAGAAATCAGGATTCTTGGCTGCAGAATTTGGCTTGTTTTAAAGCCACACAGAGAATAACCAGCTTTCCCTTTCATCAAGTGACGTTAGAAATTGCTGTGTTTGTGGTGGACTATATAAAGTCGTGTTTTTTTCAAGGAGGTAGGAACAGGACACTTTAAAAGTGTCTGTTTATATTCTGTCACTGGGGCAAAGAGCATCTTCCAAATCTCCTTTAGAAAAAATTACAAATTGAAATATCTGACTCAAATCGAGGCCATGAACCTTCCTATAGTTCCCTCTTTTTTGTTAAACAATTTCTTCTTTGTGGCTTACAAACAGAGCAGCAAAACCACAGCAGGCCTTCTCATTTTTGGTATCCCTAATCACTAAGAACAAATTGTTTTATTGGCTACTGTAAACAAAATCAGCCTCAAGGCATTAAAAAAAAAGAAAGAACAACTGAAAAGAAGCAGAGGATAAACATATGTCTTCCACAGGGCCATTCCTGGAGGTCTGGATAGGATTCCAAAATAAAAATAAGAATCAAGTAATCTCAGAACAAACCATGAGTTTCTCTCATTTCTTCAATTAGCATGCTGTTCAGACAGGTTTTGCAGGTTTTTTGAAGTATTAGAAAAATGATTCACAATGTGTTTGATCATTAACAATACCAGCTTCATTTTAACTCTCTCTCTGGTCACCTTTGTGCTGATAGATCTCTCAGTGGTATTTGATATCACAGCATCTCTTGAGAGTAGTGTGGTGGCCTAGTGGTGAAGATGCTCACCTCCTACTTGGAAGATTGAGAGTTCATTCCTAGGTAGCAGCAGATGATTCTTTCTTAGGGTGCAAAGAAAAAAAAATCTGCTGTGAACTCTGGGTGGGCATCAGGAAGGGAATTCACCCAGTAAATGCTCAGCTCCATCTAGTCACCCTGACTCTTACCCCAAATAGGGACTACATAACAAGGGAGTTACTTGTAGTATCTCTTGAGCTACTTGTTTAGGTATCATAAAAGGATGATCTTAACCAACCACTGACAATCACCTTTAAGGGCTCATCTTTAATGGCACCTCCACATGTTCTTATGAACATTTAATTAAAAACAGCTACACTTCAATTTGTAAGTAATTTGTAAAAGCAACCCTTCATCTATCACTATGTACAATCTGTACAGCTTCCATCTCCCTTTTTCATCATTTTGACATGATATACTGACTCTGTAAACCGCTCAGAGAGGACTGCAAAGCACCATGAAGCGGTATATAAGTCTAAGTGCTATTGCTATAATACCGTTATCTGCAACAGATAATCAAAATGCAACTTTTTTTCCCCTCTATAAGATACTCCATAAATAGTGACCTTTGCTTATTCAGATAGAGAGCATTGTCCCAAAGCCTCCTGTTTAATTTGCCCAATTACACAATGGTTCATCTTTTGTACTACTCAAATCTAGTAAATTTCAACTACTAGTAAATGTCAGCACCCATGTTCCGAGCAAGCTGCAAAACCTGAGCAAAAATTACATGCCTCTTATTGTGAAGAGAGCATGATTTACTTCCATTGTTATTTGACCCAAACAATCTGGCATGACATTCAATATTCCCCATGCAATCCTCTGTTCTGAATCTTAATGATATGTTGTGGATTTATCTTCCATAACCTTTGCTAGTTTTAGCATAATATTTCTCTTGGGAGAATAAAAAAAACCCTACAAGAGCTAGGACAGGATGAAAATCGTGCGATTTAATGAGTAATGTGTATATTAATTCTTTTAGACATAGATGGTACTTAACCTAGGTTTTCCCATACCAAAACATCAACTCAGAATGATGTTATATACAAGCTGTAAAGTCATAAAACATGCTGGTAAGCTAAAAAAATAATAATGAAAAAAACATTTAAACATCACAAAACATTAGAAATAGTGGAAAATATTTATAGGCCATGTGGTAGATGTTGGTGGTAGTTTGTTGTCCAAGCTTGCTGTTTAGTTTCTGAACATTTTGTCGCCATGCTCAGTAACATCATCACCAGAACTTCAGTTGAAACACCTTGTTTCAGTTCTCTTTTGCTTTTATAGATCTCATGTGTCATGTGACCAACAGGTCAAGCCGTGTGAGGGACATCTGGTGGTGAAGTCACCCAGTCAGCCACGTGACCAACTGACCACATAAGACATATAAAAACAGAAGAGACCTTAAACAAGACACTTCAACCGCTGATGATGTTACCAAGACTGGTGACGAAATGTTTGGAAACTAAACAAGCTCGGACAACAAACCAATCCCAACACCACAAAATATCTCTTCTGTGTTGTGGTTGTTGTTATGTTTGGAGCATGGGCGAGAAAGAATGGAGACAAGCCTCTGAACGGTGAACTTCAGCTCTTTATTTACATAGTGACTTCTAACATCTATAACAGTTTTAACCCGCCTTATATAGGCAAACCCCAGTAACTATTAACCAATAACCAACGAGGAGCACTAGCTCTCATAACCAATCTGTTAAGGGCCAATCGGATTCCCTGGAGCGATCCGGCCGGCCGTTTAACAACCAATCAGAAATGCAGGGCCAGAACCCTGCACTTTACTCCAAGCTCACGCTTTATTAAAACTTTATACATTCACAACACCTCTTCCCCCTGGCTTCTGTTTGCAGGGCGCAGTTACATAGTCCTTTAGTAGGACGGTTGTTTTATTAGTCTCTTTGATTTTCGCTCTGTCATTTGGCTGTAATCATGCTGAGGTAGATTGTTGTTTGGCAGTGGGGCTGTTTCTGGTTCAGAGTTCATTTCCCCGTCGTTGCCCATGTTCTCTGTAATTCCCTGAGGTTCAACTGTTTCCCTCTTGAGTCTCTATTATACCGTCGTTCCCTTCGAACGGGTTTTCTTGGAATTCATCTTCTTCCGTACCTCCCCCCCCCCAGTCTGGTCATAGGGGAGTTCAGGACTGCCCGCCGGAAGCCGCAATCGTAATTGATCGATATGGCGTTTCCATAGCCTATCGTCAAGGCATTGTACAAGGTAGGATCTTGGGCCGGTTACACGAACTACTGTCGCCTCCACCCACAATGGGTCGCCTGAAAGGTTTTTAGCGTATACCAAATCTCCTACCTGGAAGGCATGACAGCGGCCGCTGGATCCTAGTGGTTTTTCCGGTTTGTAAGCTGGGTGTAACCGGTCGAGGTGGGAGTGGAGTTTTTGTCCCATTAGCAGTTCGGCGGGAGTTTTGTTGATGATGCTATGTGGTGTGATGTGTTGTAAAAAAAGGATTCGATTGATCTTGTCGTCAATGTTGTTGTAGTCTACCTTCTGTAAGGTTTTCTTCACAAATTGTACCATGTGTTCTGCTTTGCCATTGGTCGCAGGGTGCACAGGCGAGGTGAGCGCATGTCGAATGCCGCGGTCAGCGAGGTACTGCTCGAACGACAGTGCTGTAAATTGGGGCCCGTTATCGGATACCAGGACGTCTGGTAGTCCATGGGTTGCAAATAGTCTTTCCAAGGTTTTGATAACCGCCTCGGAGGTTGTAGTTGACATGCGATGAATCTCGAGCCAATTTGAATAGGTGTCGATGGTAAGTAGAAAGGTGTGGCCTTTGGTCGGCCCTGTGAAGTCCAAGTGAATTCGGGACCAGGGTCTGCGTGGTGTCTCCCTTCAGTAGGAATGGCTTTAGGTGGGGCGTTGCTCACTTCCTGGCATTTAACCCAATGTTCGATTTGCTTGTCAATGCCCGGCCACCATGCGTAGCTTCGTGCAAGGGCTTTCATTCGCATGATGCCGGGGTGGCCATCATGCAAGGTTCTCAGAAGCGCTTTCTGGAGTCGTTCTGGAATAACAACTCTATCGCCCCAGATGACACAGCCTTTTTGGGAGAACAACTTGGTTTGTCGAGTCTTGAATGGTGTGAAGTCATCTGATAATTGGTCCAATGGCCATCCGCGTTGTACCCAGCTTAGGACTCGCGCTAAGGTGGGGTTGCGTTTGGGTTCTCTCACGATATCTCGGGTGGTTAATGGCGGCGAGTTGAGTGCCTCAATTTGCAACGTGGTTACCGTTGGTGCAGGATCGTCGAGAGTCTCTGGAAGCGGTGCTCGGTTCAATGCGTCGGCATGGGGAATGGCTTTCCCCAGGCGGTATTGCAGCCGATAGTTATAAGCAGCTAAGAATTCTGACCATCGAGTCATCCTAGGGTATAATATGTAGGGAGTCGGCTTATCTCCGGCTATTATCCCCAATAATGGTTTGTGGTCAGTCACGATAGTAAAAGCCCGGCCATACACGTACTCATGGAATCTTTTAACGGCTGACACAATTGCGAGAGCTTCTTTATCGATTTGTCCATAATTTCGCTCAGTTTTTGAAAGTGTCTTTGAAAAATATGCAACAGGGGCTTCATTCCCATTAGGCAGTACATGGCTCAAGATGGCGCCCACTCCGAAAGGCAAAGCATCACATGTTATATTTAACGGTAAAGTCTTGTGATACTGCATGAGTACAGAGTCAGAAGTGAGCAGTTTTTTTACGTTGCAGAATGCCTGTTCTTCTCAGTGACCCCATAACCAATTTGCTTTCTTATCTAACAACCGGTGTAACAGTTCATCGACCGTTGCTTTATGCGGTAAAAATACAATATAAAAATTGATGAGGCCTAGGAACGCCTGGAGATCGGCCTTGTTTCGTGGCCTGGGAGCATTTTTTATTGCCCTTAGTTTACTTTCAGTAGGGTGAACACCCTGGCTATCAATTAGATACCCTAAAAACTCAACACTGTCAGTACACAATTTACATTTGTTTTTCTTTAAGACCGGCCTCTTGGAATTTTTTTAGGACTAATTTTAACTGGTCCTGTAAGATTTTTTTTGTAGGGGCCGCAATTAATACATCGTCAAAATAGGGGACCACGCCCTTAATCCCTTGTAATAACCTTTCCATAAGGCTCTGAAAAATCCCTGGGGCTACACTAACTCTGAACTGAAGCCGGGTACATTTAAAGGCACCTCGGTGCGTCACAATCGTTTGTGCCAGTGCCGTCTTTTCATCAACAGGTAGTTGCTGATATGCCTGAGCTAGGGAGTAGAGGAGATGCTGCACCACCGGCACTAGATATGCGTTCTGCTATAGGGCGTGGTTCAAAGTGGCCCGGTAGTCCCCACAAATTCGGATCGACCCGTCTGGCTTAATGGGTGTTACGATTGGGGTTTCCCAGGGGAGTGATCGATGGGCTCTAACACCCCCTGAGCTATCAGCTTGTCGAGTTGTTCGTCGATTTTCGACTTTAAGGTAAACGGAACTCGACGGGGCTTAAGTCAGATGGGATCTATCTTTGGGTCTAGACTGAAAGAAATCGGGGTCCCCTTGTACTCGCCTAAGCTGTCCGCGAAGACGTCCCTGAACTCATGGATGAGGTCTCCCTCCCAGTCATTTCCGCTGACTTGGTTTATGCCGGCCACTTCAATGCCGAGTGGCGCGAACCATTGGAGGCCTAGTAGGCTAGGCCTGTCTCTATCGATGACATTTAGTGGAAAGTACGCTGTGTGCTTCTTGAAGGAGACTCAGACTCGGCAGGAACCAATGACGGGGATTTGATTCCCTTGGTAGTCCTTGAAGATGAGTCTTTGGAAGCGGAGATCTTGGCGTTGAATCGTGGGGATGAGTTGTTGAAGGGTCTTCCAGGCCACCATGGGGGGGGGCGATCCCGAGTCGACTTCCATGTGGCAAGGCTGGTTCTCGATGGCTACTGTGACTCGTATTTTCTTGGTGTCTAAAGCTGAGGCGTGACCGATAGTGATAGTATGGTGAGCCTCTTCTCTCTGCAAAACTCGATTTCTGTAGGAGTGGTTTACTGGCTCTCGCCGTACAGGACGGTTTCCTGTCGATTGGTGATAGTTAGTCACTTTTGAGGCCTGGCCAGGTCCTGGTAAGCTTCGGCAGACCCATCCGATGTGGCCTTGCTTCCCGCACTCATGGCAGAGCGCGTCGCGGAATTTGCATTCGGACCTGCATGGTTGGCCCCACAGCCAGCGCAAGGGCGTAAAGGCTTCGGGTGGTGGTCCCGGTCGGACCGCAGTCAATGGACCCCTTCTTCGTCGCTGTCTGACAACGAAGAGAGGTCCTCGTGGTGCGTCGTTGCAAGCTGCCCTTCTGACCTGGATAAAATGTCGCTTGTTAGTGGTGGTACCGGAGCGCGGTTTCGGTGTAGTTGTGCAGCCGACTTCCTGGTTGCTTCTGCTGCAGTAGCATCAGCGATGGCATCGGCAAGGCTGATGTCACCTTTCGCCATCAGCTTGCTTTGAACGCCTGGTGCATCTAGTCCCAGAACTATGCGATCTCTTAGTGCTTCTTCTAAATCGGTGAACCCGCAGAGGCCTCCCAAATTTCGGAGGTCTGCTATGAAGTCGGCCACGCTTTCTCCCTTTCGCTGGCTCCTCTGATAAAACTCGTGCCGTCTCACGAGCGTAGGCACAGTTGGTGTGTGGTGATCTCGTAGGAGAGGTTCGAGGTCATCCCAATGCATCGCCTTCACTTCTCGGGGTTTTGCTATTGCTTTAGCCATCTTAAATACGGTTGGACCTCAATGCGTTAGGAACACCGCCCATTTCTTTCCTGGTGTGGCGTCCTTTAAGTTGTTGGTTTCTAAGAACATTTGGAAGCGATCCATGTAGGACTCCCAGTCCTCCTGTACTGGATCAAATGGAGCGGGTGATACGACGACACCAGACATGGTTCCGTTGTGTAGCGTCGTCTGTCACGTGCTCGGTGTTCTTCGAAGTTTCGTTGGTTCAGATGTCTCCACATCCCACCTTCGTCGCCAGTGTTATGTTTGGGGCATGGGCGAGAAAGAATGGAGACAAGCCTCTGAACGGTGAACTTCAGCTCTTTATTTACATCGTGACTTCTAGCTTCTATAGCAGTTTTAACCCGCCTTATATAGGCAAACCCCAGTAACTATTAACCAATAACCAATGAGGAGCGCTAGCTCTCATAACCAATTAGGAACTCTCTGTTAAGGGCCAATCGGATTCCCCGGAGCGGGCCAATCCGATCCGGCTGTTTAACAACCAATCAGAAGTGCAGGGCCAGAACCCTGCACTTTACTCCAAGCTCACGCTTTATTAAAACTTTATACATTCACAACAGTTGTCTCAGTTATCCCATAAATCATTGATTTATAATGGGATTCCCCCTCTAAAATCAGCAGATAAGGACATGTGATATCGGATGGCTATGACCAGCTGCTGCTGATATTTCAGCTGTTCTACTCTCTCCCTCTGGAACGCTGCAGAATGCCTTGAGAAATTCAAAACCGGGAAGTTTGGAAGAAATGTTAGTTCTGCCTCTCCTCTTTCTTGTATTTTTCAATCCATATGAAAGTTGAAGTCGCTGTTGGTATTAGTCTAAACTGATTGCCTCCCCTCCCACACACACACATACACACACACACACTTTCTGGTGTCAAAATAAAAAAATTTTCTGTTGTTCCTCCCTATTCTGTTTCCACAGGTCTGACAATTTCCTGAAAATCAACCCCGAAAGTAAGTCCTAGCTTGATTTTTTACACGTTCACTCAATATAAGTCCTACCCCCCAAAAAATAAACCCTAATTAAGACTCTAACTCTGGGGTGCATGGGTAAAAAATAAGTTAGGGGAGGCAGGGGGGAAGCTGCCCTACCTTCGGACAGCTGTAGCCAGGCCTTGCATACCCTTGCCAGCCCATTTCTTCTGCAGCCAGCAAGGCTGGCAAGGCTTTCCTGAAGGCCTCTGCAGCCTATAACAGAGCTCTGGATCGATCTAGAGTTCTGTTATTGGCCACAGAGGCCTTCAGGAAAGCTTTGCCAGCCTTGCCAGTGGCAGAAGAAGAAGTTCCTGAAGGCTTCTGACAACGAAAAGGAGGCCGGGGGTGACGCATGCAAATGAGGTGAGTCAGTGGATGACATCCCCTCAAAATAAGACCTGGTGCCTTTTTTAGTGGGAAAAAACCCCATAAGACAGGGTCTTAATTTCAGGGAAACACAGTAGTATTCCTCTACTGGACATTTTAAAGAAGAGGTTGGACAACTATTTGTCTGAAAAGGTATAGGGCGATGGTTCTCAAACTTTTCTTCACCATAGACCCAAACAACACAGGTGAGGACAGGAGAATTCACGCAGGACAGCAATATTCTAGCATGCAGTTTTGAATCCACTTCGGGTTTTAAAGATGGACAGGTTGCTTCCTCATGATCATGCCGTTAACTGGAGCTACTAGCTGCTGTAGGAATGATGGGTCAGTTTAAGGTGGCCCACCCCAGGCCCCTGATGGATGCAGAGAGTTTCCAGGGTATATCTAGGGTATTTCCCAGTGTTCTGGAGGGCAGTTTTGTGGATGACTATTTATCCTCTGGATGACAGGCAACTCAGCTGCTACATAGAATTAACTCTATCTTCTCCACCAATCCAAGGAGGTGCCTTCATTCTCTGAGAAGCTTCAGGGACTGAAGAAAATCTGTCATCCCAAAGGTGCTTTTTCAACAGGCAACTGTTTCACTTCTCATCCAAGAAGCTTCTTCAGAGCTGAAGAAGCTTCTTGGATGAGAAGAAAAAACACCTTCAAAGAAAAAACAGAAAGTCCGATTGCCTCTTGAAAAAACATCTTTGGGACAACCATGACCTGGATCAGGGGTCTCCAACCTTGGCTACTTTAAGGTTGGAGACCCCTGACTTGGATGACTAAGAACCTCCATAAACATTGAACAAACCCACCAAGCAACACTGATGGACAACAAGGAGCAAGTATAACTAGATCTATGCTCCACTATATTCCATTCCCACTAGTGGTCAGACTTGATTTCATCACTGCCACAACTTATTTTTATTGATTGATTTGGTTTCTATAGCTGCAGAAGTTAACTCTTAATCGGCATTCCCTGGCTACTGAGCAACTCACAGGCATTTGTGCTGGGATTGGACTAGAAGATCTCCAAGGTCCCTTCCAACTCTGTTATTCTGTTATTGTGAAATTTATTTCCTTTGTATTGGATGTGGTTTTGCAAGGATTGGTCCCAACGCTCTTCTCTCCGAAAAGGGCCATAACAGATAACAGATAATCAGAGTTGGAAAGGACCTTGGAGGTCATCTAGTCCAACCCCCACCCAAGCGGGAGACCCTACAACATTTCTGACAAATGGCAGTCCAATCTCTTCTTGAAAGTCTCAAGTGATGGTGCTCCCACAACTTCTGAGGGCAACTTCTGTTCCATTGCTTGATTGTTCTCACCGTCAGAAAGTTTCTTTTTATTTCCAGGTTAAATCTCTCCTTGTTCAGTTTCCATCCATTATTCCTTGTCTGGCCTACAGGCACTTTAGTAAATAGCTTGACCTCCTCCTCTCTGTGGGAGCCCCTCAAATATTGGAAGACTGCTATCATGTCTCCCCTGGTCCTTCTCTTCACTAGACTAGCCAAGCCCAGTTCCTGCAACCGTTCTTCATATGTTTTAGTCTCCAGGCCTCTAATCATCGTGGTTGCTCTTCTCTGTACTTCTTCTGGAGTCTTAACATCTTTTTTGTAATGTGGTGAACAAAACTGGATGCAGTACTCTAGATGTGGTCTTACTAAGGCTTTATAGAGTGGTATTAGTACCTCTCTTGATCTTAATTCTAACCCTCTGTTAATATAATTTAGAATTACATTAGCTTTTTTTGGCTGCTGCTGCACACTCCTGGCTCCTATTTAGCTGGTTGTCCACTAAGACTCCAAGATCCCTCTCACAGTTACTGCTATTGAGCCTGGTTTCACCCAGTCTTTATGTGTCCTTTTGGTTTTTCTTGCCTAAGTGTAGAACTTTACTTTTCTCTATATTGAATTTCATTTTATTAGATATGGCCCAGTGTCCTAGTCTGTCAAGGTCCATCTGGATCTTGAGCCTATCTTCTTGGGTGTTAGCTATTCCTGCCAGCTCAATATCATCTGCAAATTTGGTAAGTTCCCCTTCTATTCCCTCATCTAAGTCGTTAATGAAGATATTGAAGAGTGCTGGGCCTAAGACGGAACCTTGTGACACTCCACTGCTTACTTCCCTCCATGTAGACTTAGACCCAGTAAGGACTACTCATTGATCTTTTGCCTAGATATGACACAACTTCCATAATGGAACATCAGAAACAAAAGAGAACAGCGGGAAAGACTAGCTGTCCCTTTTCACCTACTGTGCGTGGAACGTACTTTTCATATATTCTCTGTCCTCTCATGAAAGCCTTCACTTCGTTGTCAAGTGGGAACGTCCCATCATCTTTCCTAAAGCGGTAGAAAAGTTTGAGATCCTTGAATTCCTTATGCTCATCACAAACTGAAACATAAAACACAGGAAATTGGGATGAAACACTCCAGATGTTTTTTATTTAAGTTTTGTGATTTCATGTTATATTCCCAAACTACAGCACTCAATGTATCCTGAGATCTTTCAGAAGCCCTAAGTAGCATTTCTTGATAACAGCTTGAGAACATTGATTCTTTTCACTTACCATGATGGATAATGCTACGATCCAGTAATTTCTGCACGAGTTTAATTGCCATCTCCCTGTCAGAGGCCTCTTTGTGATCAATCAGCCAGTCAATCAATTCTTTGGCCACAAAGCAGTTTGGGTAGGTCTTCAGGTGGTGCCTTCGGTCCTTAATAATTTTTTCTTCATGCAGCCTGAGCCTGTGAAACAAATTATATTGCACTGAAAATCAACTTTTATTGATTTTGATTTAAAAAGATACAAGGTACTTTCTACGACATGTGGTGGTCCTGTCTAGAAGCCCAAAGGTATTGGACCAAAATAAGGCAATGGTTACAAGAAATTGTTAACGAACAAATAGAATTTGAACTGGAGTTATTTATGCTAGGAATATTTAAAAGGAAATATGAGAAAAGAATTAAATATATTGTATTATACATATTAACGGCAGCTAGAATATCATACGCACAATGTTGGAAGCATAATAACATTTCCCCTGACAAATTGGTAATTCAAAAAATTTTAGATTGTGCCGAAATGGACAGATTGAAAACTAAAAGATAAAGAAGAGTCTGAATATCATAAAATTTGGGATACATGGTGTAATTGGCTGAAAACTACGTAAATAGAAAATGAAGAAACTTAAGATAAGCAAACTATAGACAAATATATATAATAGTATAACAATGTATATAAATGTAAATATGCATCAGAGATAATTATGTATAATACCAATGCTACAGCAATGTTAATGTTATGATATATTTTGCTTTTTTAAAAAGAACAATAAAGTTTATTTAAAAAAAGAAAGAAAATCAACTTTTGTTGATTTGTGATTACCTGAAAACTGGAAATTGTGTTTACACTGCAAACTGAAAAAGATGGGTGCTCCATTGTATTTTGGGATTTGCATGCAGATTGTCCAATATGTGAATTTCTCATTTTCCCCATCATATGTTCATTCTGAAGGAGATATCAATGGCCAACAAGGATTTCCTGCTTCTGAAGCTAATATCATCCAACCTATGAAGGACATCAGGAGGAACTTCATCCTTCCTCTCATTAATTAAACTCAGAAATAAAAGATCTAGTGGATCCCAATGTAACAGGTATAGTGGTCTGATTTTAGTCCATGATTCTCCCACATTTTAGGAGTGATGGGTAACTTTAAAATGTTATTATGGGGAACATCAACAATATTTTTTCTCTATTTACAACACTGCTACTGTAATGGCAAGTCACAAAATATGCATTTCACATAAACAAAGTGGCAAGTTGTGTCACCCTACGCATTCCAGATCTAGGAGAATCCCACCATGAAGATAAAACTTACCTTTATCCTCTTCTCTAGAAAATTAGAGCGATTAAAGTGCTACGCAAAAAAAATGAGGTCCAGGCAGTCCAGTAGGGGGGGTGGGAGGAAGGGAGGGGAGAGGGAGAGGGAGAGAGAGAAAATGCTTTTGAAAAGGAGAGAAGGTGCTTTGCAGTATGCAGCATCCCCTTCACTTTTTTTTATTAGAAGTATTCATTTGTGAAAAAACCTGGGTAGGTAACCTATAGAGAAATATTCAGAGGATTTTGCTGCCTACATGTGCCATACATCAGGGCTAAAGTTTTAGCATCTTCCTTTGTAAAGTAGATATTTTCATGTTCCTTCTGAAAGAACGAAGTCAGTAAACCATTGCTTTAAAGGACTACTAGAAGTAGTGTTAAAGCAGAATGGCCGCTACTGAATAAGATTTTATGCATATGCATATTCTCCATACGTGAATAAAGTTGTAAAAACAGATTTTGCCCATTGCATCAAAGTCTGCCAAATTGAAGTCCCTCAAAACCATTGGAAAGGAGATGTGTCATTCCACAGGGAAATCCCAGGCACATTTTCCCTTGCTTTTTTTTTTTTTTGCAAATAAGATTTTGATTTATGAGTATAGAAAGCAAAAAACATTTGCAGATTAACTTTTAATGTTTTCCAAATAGGATCATGGGAAATTTAGTTTAATTAGTGGCTGAGAACTCTCTGCTAAAACCTCCTGTTCGCTTCCTAGAATTACAGTTCTAGAGTGGTCTGGAGAGGTGAAAATTAATTCAGTAGCACAGCCACAATCAGGAACTGTCAGGCATTTGTAAGCCTAGCAGATGGTGGAATTGGTCCTTGGCCCAAAAGGCAATAAAAACATGAAGAGTTAACAAAAGTACTTTTTCACCACCATTCATGGAAATGAATAAACATGTTCCAATATGTTTATTAAAATAAGTTTGCACGTCAGCTCCAGCTAAGAATAATTCTCTCGTGGAAGTGCTAACAAGTCTGGAATTACAACATTATTTGCAATATCCTGCCACCAAAGGACTTTAATAATCTTATCCAGAATTAAAAGCAAAGGTTTTGAATGTCTAGTGTTTACAAAAATGAGTAAGTATTTCAGACTCAGGAATGGAAATAATCAACAGGAACAGTTTCCAACATTTCAGTACAGTGGTAAATCTGAGCGGAATGTACTACTTGACAGAAATCTGAGAACTTACATTACCTTTCCAGAATGCTTTCCTACTTATGACATATATTTATGAAAGCTGCACAAGGAAAATTATTTTAAGAGAAATCTGACAGGTTTCTAAGTGGCTTAAATTTTCCCAACCATGTTCAAGTCATCTGAACTTCAATCATAATAGCTGTACTTTTTACATAAGAAAAAAGTTATCATGGGATAAATGGGAAAACCAAAAATGGCTGCAGCATGGTTACATCTGTTAAACCAGCTTAGTAAATTGCAACAACCAGAGATATAGTATTTTCCTGGTGCTTGTGGGCACTAACATCTGTGTTGATGTTGGCCAAGCCTCCTCACACTGACTTTATTTTTACACGCTTCTTCATTGGCAAAAAATAAATCAAGTTGGCATATCACACGTTCTTCATAATATTACCTTATATTTGTTCATTGAAATGGTAATCTTTTGGGGGAAATTATCTTTCTTCTTATTTGATCAGAGAAATCTCAGGTTAAACTTGGCCTGGGAAGAAACTTCATCCAATTAGCTTGGTGTTTCTCACTGTATTTTATTCTTTGTCTAGAGCAGGGGTCTCCAACCTTGGCCACTTTAAGACTGGTGGACTTCAATTCCCAGAATTCCTCAGCCAATTCTGGAAGTTGAAGTCCACAAGTCTTAAAGTGGCCAAGGTTGGAGACCCCTGGTCTAGAGTTTATTCTAATTTCTGTTTCTTTTTTTTAATAAAGTTTTATTTGGGTTTTCACACATACAAAATACAAGTAAAACATCTTTTTTGAAAATAGCATGGTCCCGGGGTGGAACTTCTTTAAACAAACACAAAACTCAATTTCATGTTCCTTTTTGTATTCTATTCCATGTCTTATACTATTTTACATTTTCTATATAGAATTTCCCCTCTTTTAATTGTCTCAATTTTATTTTGATTATCCCATCTCAATTCAAATCATTATATTTATACTTTTATCTGTTCTGTTTCAATTTCATATTATCTTTTCTCATTAAACAAATTTTCTCCTGTAGTTACTAATTGGAGTATGACACCTTTATATCTTTTAATTACATCCATTCAACTCTTATTTTATTTTTTTTTGAAACAAATTTTTATTAATTTTAAAGATAAAACAACACATCATTTACCAGTAAATACATAAACACATAAAACCTCTTAATATTGTAAGTCCTTACAAGTCAAACAAAACAATATTTTTATACAGCATAATTCCAATTTATCCCATCCCCATATGGACACACAAATATCTTTCATCAAATTTCTCATTATTTCTCTTTACTCCTATTCAATTTCATTTCTCTTCCATATTTATCCATTTTATAGTCATCATATTCTTTTCTTTCTGGCTTGTTTAAATTATTCTCATCTAACATTCCTCCAAGGTTTTATTGATTCTTTTTTCCTTTTTTTTTTTTAATAAAAAACAAATTTTGTTAGTTTTATCATAAGCATAATACACAAACATACAAACACAAAACATAAAACATAGACAAAACTAAAAGATCTTTTCTGAAGGTTGTCTGTTCCCGGGTTAAAACTCTTTACACAGACACAAATTCAAACATCATATTCAACCTAAATCTCCTTCCATATCTTATTATCATTTTTTTTTATATATATATATGTATATAAAAACCATTTTTATCAGTTTTCTAAAAACAATGCACACAAAATCAAGGCATAACAGCTTATAAATTCTTTTCTAAAAAAAAATAATAATGATAGACCAATAAAACATAACATTTCAAGATTATAATATTAATATTTCATATAATATTAACTTCATATCTTGTCCCTACTTCTCTTTTCCATCCAAATTATTTATCAATTAAAATTTTATTGCCTTTTATCAATATACAAAATCAAAAGAAAAGCATATATATCCTTCCATTATTACCATTTTCAACAACATTCTTTGTCTGTTCTATTTCCAAACATCCATTCATCTTTTTTCTTTTACTATACTTCTCCTGTACAACAATTGGAGTTACATCTATAACTCATTACCTAACTTAAAAATACTACATATAAATCTTTCTTGGGATTCTGTTTAAAAGATTCTAAAATTACATAATAAATTTTTTATTCTAAATATACATATAAAAAACACACTCTTATATACCCTCCAGAATCCCTCTTTTAATCTAAATTAAATTCACCCATTGTCTCTAAATAAACTTTTTTTTTTTAAATCTTGCTTCCCCCCATTAAGGCTTCTCCTCCCCCCTTTTCTCTCTTGCTTATTCTTCTCCTTGCCCTTTCTACCCCTTTGCTTTTTCTCTTCGCTTTTCTTGCTCCTTTTCCTTTGCTTTCTAACCTTGCCTCCATCTTTTCGCTCATTTTTCTCTCTTTTGGTTGTTTTTATAATTCTTAAAAACCCCTTTTTCTTATCCTTTTTCTCCTCCTCTCCGGAAGGAACCCATTGTTCATCAAAGATGGCTTCTTCTTCCTCTTCTTCCTTGTTCCAGTCCTTCTGCTGCATAATCAACTTTTCAACAGAACATAACGCCATTTCTAAGAATTGGAACAAAGCGCCCAAAGTATCTTCTTTTTTATATTTTTGATAGTCAATCTCTAATTCATCCACAGACAATGCCATTATGAAAAGGGAAAACTTTTTCCAAAACAACCACAAGTATTTTTAATCCAGGACAATCAAAAGCAATTTAAAAAAAGAAAAAAGTTCCAAAAGTTAATACTTTTCTTCCTTCTTCTCTTTCTCTTTCTAAATTAATTTTTAATCAAAGAGGTCCAATTACCATATATCTTCTTTTGGGATCCACCAAGACATTCTAGACAGTCTCCTCCTTTTTCAGTTTCTGCTCCAATTTTTTTTTTTTCTCCCTTCCCACTTGCAATAACAATTTTAAATAATCAAAAATCCATACCTCCAGCAAAAATTTTCCAATTTCTTAAATTTTTCAATGTCCAAAAATCCCTTTGTCTCTTAGCTTAGCTTTCAAAGCAATCCACTTTCAATGTCTAATATATCCAAATATTTCTGCTTTTTCCGTGGGATGGGAGAGTAAACAAAAATAAAAAAAAGAAAGTTCCCTTTGACAGCTTCTCCGCCGCTTTCGATCTTCTTAGGGAAACAATGTATCCTCCAGCAACAAGCAGCTCAATTCCAGGCAATTTAAAAGTTGTTACTTGACCCGGCTCAGACAGAACTTTCACTTTTCACACTTCCTCCAGCACAGTTCTTACCCGGTTGCTGGCATCTTCGTGGCGGCCATTGCTGACCGCCGCTCCACCGCCTTGGGAAAAAGGGGTTTTTCCGGAGAAGGGGGGGGTCTGCGATGCCCCCACCTCCCTAGCCGGCTCCCCTCTATCTTCAGCTGTCCCTACAGGGCAGCCTTAACCCCCTGACCCATCTGGATCGGGGGTACCTCGACAGCTAGCCAGCAGGAATCGCGAGCTGTCGCGAATTCCTGCTGCCCCGAAGCCACGCAAACCGGAAGTTTCCAACTCTTATTTAAACTTCAATATATACCTTAAGTTTATGACCTTCAATATAATACATAATACATAACTTCCAATCGAATTCTGCTTGGTACATTCTTATAATACACACTATATTCTTTTTAAAAAAAAAAGAAAAAAGAAAGAAAGATTGTAAATATATGTAATTATAGACCCTCATTCCATTCCAGTTCAGTTCTATCATTAATAATCATTAAAACCATAAAACACTTTTCAATTAAATATCATACTTCCTTAAAAACACATATAATCTCCATAATTAATTTTTTCCTTATTTCTCTTCACATGTTTTATAATCATTAAATATACCTTTTGTTACATTTATTTATTGACAAGCTTTCCACTGAATTACGATAGCTATTTTATCAGACATTTTAATCATACATTGTTTCATATTTTCTAAAATTATTTCTGCTTCAAATATAACCATACTATCTTATGTACCTTTGCAGAATCCTTTTTCCATTAAGTTTTCACCCATTATCTCTAAATAGGCCCTGTTTCTCTATATTTTGCTTCTGTCCTTTATAACTTCTTTTCCTTTCTTTCTTCCCTCTCATCTTCTCCCTCCCCTTTTTACCCCCTTGTCTCTCTAGTTCTAATTCTCTCTTCTGCATTTCCCTTTTCTGTTGCTTTCTGATTTGATACTTATTTTTCACTCTATTTTGGGGGGGAGTTGTTTTTCCCAATCTTAAATTTTCCATTCTCTTTCCCCCCCTTTCCTTTTTTCCCCCCTTCTAAGATTACTTGTTCATTAAAGATGGCTTCTTTGTTGCAATCTTCTTGTTCTGCAGGCATTTCTTGTTGTTTCTCGTAATTCCAAATCTCCATTTCTAAAAACTGAAATACGAAGCCAAAAGAACCTCTCCCTTCTTGTGCATCTTCTTTGTATTTTTAAGTTCCATTTTCAGTTCTTCTAAAAGTGGAGCCATTTTAAACAGTTTTAAACAACCACCCGATTGATTTTAGTCATTCAAAACAATAACCAAGAATCCAGAAATCATCAAGTAATCCAGATAGTCCCGAATTATATCTTCTTATTTCTTTTTCGACTTTCTCTTCCTGGGGTTTTTGTTGTGATATTTCAGTTAGAACATATCTTTTGGAAGTCTTGTTGAGATTTTGCTGTAAGGTCTTTTTTAATTCCAGACAGTCTCCTCCCTTCCAGATCCTACCCTTTTATTCTTTTTCTCTCCTTTCCTGTTTTCAAAAGCTTTTAATAATCCAGAAATCTTTATTATCCCTTTGACTTTTTATTTTCAGCATTAAATGTCTATTGATGTCAAAGTGGATTTTTTTCCAATTTCTTGCTTAAGTCTCTTAGCTGTCAGTATGGGAAAAGGAGAAAAAAAAACCCCAAATCTTTTCCCTTTTCTCTCTCCTTCGCAGCTTAAAAATCTTCTTAGGGAACAATGTTATTGTTTTTTAACAGTTTCAATTCCAGGGTACCTTATTTGTTGCTTTTGCTGTTTGACCTGGTCAACCAAAACTTTCTCCTCTTATCTTCCTCCTGCACATTCTTTTCCAGTCGAGTTCTTCTTTGTGGTGGCCATTTCTGACCACCGCTGCAACTGCCTTCGGGAAAGGAAGTAATGACCAGCTGGGGAGGAGTGATGCGGCTCTCCTCAACCCTGCTGGCAGTCTCCCCCCTCTTCACCACCTCTACGGGATGGCTTAGCCCCGAAACCAGTTGGCTCGGGCCGTTCCAGCGGTGAGCACAGATCGAAGCCTTGCAGAGATGTGGTTTCTGTCTGTCGCTGAAGAAGCTCAAACCGGAAGCTTGGTGTTTCTCGTTGTATTTTATTGTTTGTCTAGAGCAAGGGTTTTCAACCTTGGCCATTTTAAGACTTGTGGACTTCAATTCCAAGAATTCCTCAGTCAATTCTGGAAGTTGAAGTCCACAAGTCTTAAAGTGGCCAAGGTTGGAGACCCCTGGTCTAGAGCTTATTCTAATTTCTGTTTTTGAACCTTTTCAAAACATACACGGTATGTGCAGGGGTGGGTTTCTACTGGTTCTGTCCACCTCTGTAGAACCAGTAACTCTAAAGAGCAGCAGACATAGAACCGGTTCTATGTCTGCAGATGTTTTTGCCCATCCGCCCACCCGGGCTCTTACCTGATCTTTATTTCTTGATTTTTCAACTTCAGCTGCTGAACGATGCACAGCTGCAGCTAAAAAAGCAGGAAAAGAGGGTTGTTTCAAAGGCTGCTTCTCTGCACCCGGCGTGCTGATGACGATTTACAGGCGCCGAACTGGTAGTTAACCCTGTCGTATCCCACCCCTGGGTATGTGTGCATGTATTTTTCAATACTATGGAAGTATTGAAACAAAACAAAAAAGAAAGTAAGAAAAAGAGGGGGAAGGAATAAAAAGAGAAGGTATAGTTATGCTTTCCAATCATCTTTCTATCAAATAATTATCATCTTATTCTTTTCCCCATTCTCTTTGATCCTGATATTTAGATTTGGATATGAAATCCAGATATCATCAGTTTGATGATTTACTGCAAAAAAGAGGGAAATAAGTAAATTTCTTCTAAACAGATTGAACTGGTTTTTGTTTTTGTTTTTTTTGGTAAAAGTTTTATTGATTTTAACGACAGACAAAAAACATATAAGACATAAAACATAACATAAAAAGATCATTCTTCATAAATTTACAGTGTATCGGTTGGTTTACCACTCCCTTTTGTGCATCCATTTCATAGTTATCAAAATAATTATATTACATAATAACTCACATTATCAATCATCAATAAAATATCCCAATATCATTATTAAACAATCATTTGACTATAATTTTACTAATTCATGCTTAAGCGAGATAACTGTGATTAAGTTAAATTATTTTATAACAAATCATAGAATCATACCAAATCTATCTTAATAAAATATTCTTAAAAATTATCAAAACCAAGAAAAATTATACACCGTATATACTCGAGTATAAGTCAACCCGAATATAAGCCGAGGCATCCAATTTTACCACAAAAAACTGGGAAAACTTATTGACTCGAGTATAAGTCGAGGGTGGGAAATGCAGCAGCTACTGGTAAATTTCAAAAATAAAAATAGATACCAATAAAATTACATTAATTGAGGCATCAGTAGGTTAAATGTTTTTGAATATTTATTTCAAAGAAAAACAGTAAACTAGCTCTGTAAGTGGAAAAGAGAGCCAACAAAACCAATATGGTATCAACAATAACTTTAAAAGTACAAAAACCTCAGCTCAATCAGCAACCAAGCTAAAACACAAGAGTTAAAATCCTTCAAAACTGGATTCCTCATCATCATCTGTATGTCCAAACAGAGTCACTCTCTCCCTTGCAAGAAAAAAGCATGTGTATGTGCTGCATGTACATCCTGTTTTGGAGAGCCACCATCTCTTTCACAGCTCTCCCTCATGCCTCCATTGCATGTGCACACATGCCATGGCTCAGTAGTAGGTCAACATACAGATGTCACACTAGGTTCCCTCCTCAAAAGGAACATCCAACCTTTCTTGAGAAGTACAAACTTCATCTGTTCAGGATTATGGTGACAAAGGTGAAGGAGGATGGGGCTGAGAGAAGGGAAGGGAAGAAAAGATCATTGATAGGGAGAAAGACAGGGAGAAACACCTGGAAGTGTGAGCCCTCAAGTTTCCTTAGGGAAGACCAGACAACAAGGGGAGAGGAGAGGAGGAGGAGGAGGAGGAGGAGGAGGAGGAGGAGGAGGAGGAGGAGGAGGAGGAGGAGGAGGAGGAGGAGGAGGAGGAGGAGGAGGAGGGTTAAAAAAAAAGAGTGGGAAGCCAACTCACGCGTGCCATCAAAGTGGGTTGCTATGGTATCCAGGAAGGTGTTTTGGGGAGCCAGGAGGCCCCTCATCACCGGCATTTTAAGACTTGCTCAAGGGCATCGCCATCATCCAGTTGGAAGGGGGAAAAAAACCCAGAGGTATCTGAGAAGGACGGGAGCCGAGACGGGGCCCTTCACTTCCTCTCCCCGAGACAGGCCAGGGGGAAGCGGGGCTTTCTCCGCCTGCTGCTGCCAGAGGGGTGCGGGGGGAAGTGCGGGGAAAGGGGGTTCGTGCCGAGGCTCCGCAAGCCACCGCCTCCTCCTCCAGACGAGCGCCCTGACGGGAGGCGATCGCAGCCGCGATGGCAGAGACCGCGAGGTCAGACAGAGACGAGGGGTGCCCCCGAAGAGCTCTGACTGCAGCGAAGGCGAGCGGCCACCACTTCCCTGGTGCACGGCGGCGGGGCAACTCCTGGCGCAGACTGGCCCGAAGTCCGACGTGACTCGCTGAGCCCTGCAAACGGCCGGCCGAAAGCCGAGAGGAGGACGCCCGGGCGGCTGCCGCCCCTGGATCCTAATTGGAAAGACCCCGCCGCCACCTCCCGCTCAGGCAGGGTCCCCATTCCCCTGGCCGGCCAGGGGCACAGCTGCTTCCCACTCCCGAACAGCCCGGGCGCCGCTAGTCAGCCTCGCTCAGCGCCCGGGGCGGCATTGCAGGCGCAGCCTTTTGCAGAGCCGAGCCAGGCCGCGCCTCACCTCCTTCTCTCGCTCTTCTTGCAAAGCCCCGCCAAGCTCCAAGAGCGGCTCCTTTACCCAGCAGTAACTTTCAAGTTGAGGATGCTGGGTGCTGCTGCTGCCGCTGCTGCTCCTCGGGGCTCTTGAAGCTAATCCTGGTTTGTTCATCCCGTTCATTGGAAAGGAGAAAATAAAAGACGGCGGGGAGGGAGGGGGGCACAAAGCAGCCCAAACGCGTAGCAGTGGAAGGAAGGCGCGCTGGTGCGAGGAAGGGAGAGAGACACACACACACACACACACACAGAGAGAGACAGACAGACAGACAGACAGACACACACACACACACTCACTTCGCCACTTTGCACCTTGCAAATGCAAAATCCTGGGGTTTTTGCATTTGCAAGGTGCAAAGCGGCGGGGGCGGATCCCGCATGCTGGAAAGGGCTTGACTGTATTACGAGGAGAGAGAGAGAGAGGGAGAGATCATAAGAACGGCTCTTGCTTTTTTCTTGCAAGGGAGAGAGCCGCTACCACCACCTCCTCCTCCCCCTCCTCCTGAGTGAGTCTCCCCCTCAGTTTCCCCTGAAGGATCTTCCGTCGCTTTTGCCTTCTCCCTACATCTTCCCTCTGTTAAAATCCCCCACACACACACACACACTTATTTTTGGTCGGATAGATTTCATGTCTGAGCATTCTCACATGGCGGTGGGTCATTTTTTTTTTCAGAGGGGAATCTGACTCGAGTATAAGCCGAGGGTGGGTTTTTCAGCACAAAAAATGGGCTGAAAAACTCGGCTTATACTCGAGTATATACGGTATTCATTATTTCCTAAGTTTCTAAATATTCTATTATTATATTGTATTATCTAACCATTGATAAAAAAAGATCCCAAACTTCATAAAATTGTTTATCTTCTTGTTCTCTAATTTCAAATGCCAATCTACTCATTTCAGCACATTCCAATATTTTCTTAATAATTTCTTCCTCTAATGGTATTTTCTCACTCTTCCAATGTTTAGCAAATACAATTCTAGCTGCTGTTAATACATTTACAATCAAATACTTTAAATTTTTATTATATATATCAGGTATGATACCCAATAAAAAAATATCTGGTTTCAAATCTATGTGTTTCTTTGTCATTTTTTCCAGCCATATGCGAATTCTAGTCCAATATTTCCTGGCTTCCTCACAAGTCCACCACATATGGTAATATGAGCCAGGTATCTGATGACATTTCCAGCACTTTTCAGATTTATTCTTGAACATTCTTGCTATTCTTGTCAGGGGAAAGTGCCACCTGTAAAACATCTTATACAAATTTTCTTTATATGCTGTTGACATTGTCATTTTATAATTTTGTGACCACAATTTTTGCCACTTCTCTAAATCAATCCCATATCCAAAATTCTTCCCCCAAGCAATCATTGTTTCTTTAACTTGTTCTTCCTCTAATTTAATTTCCAACAAATAACTATATAGTTTTTTAATCACTTTTTCATTAGTACCTGTCAAAATCCTATCTAAATCAGTCAGTTTATCATAAAATCCTTCTATTTTAGAATCTTTAAGATACCTTGCATGTATTTGCGCATATGAAAACCAATTCATCTTTATATCTTGTTCTTCTAAATTTTGCATCGTTTTAAGTTCACCCTTTTCATCCAATATTTCCCCATATCTAACTGTTTGTTCCTTCTTATAAGTTATAGGATACGAAAAAGCTTCAATAGTTGATAACCAAACTGGAATTTTCAAATAACATTGTTTTTTAATTTTCTCCCAATTCAACCATAACGATTCCCGTATATAATGCCTTCTAAAATAACCCTGTGATTTAGTTCCCTTATACCATAAAAAAGCATGCCAACCCAATAATAAATCATGACCTTCTAATGTCAACAATCTAGTCTTTCTTAATGTTATCCATTCTTTAACCCACATTAAGTTTGCAGCTTGATAATACAACTCCCAATTAGGAAGGCCAAATCCTCCTCTAATTCTAGCATCCTGTAAAAGTTTTAATTTTATTCTCATGTCAACAGCATATTTCTTGCCTTGCCATATATACTTGAACACAATTTTATTTAATTCTTCAAAGTAATCCTTACTTAACCTAATTGGTATTGTTTGGAACAGATATAAAATTCTGGGTAAAATATTCATCTTGATTGTTGAAATTCTACCTATCAATGACAATTGTAGGTTTTCCCATTTTTTCAGGTCAGATGCTATCTGCTGTTTAAGCTTAATATAGTTATTCTCTTTCAGTGTAGTACATCTTGGCGTCAAATATATCCCCAAATATTTAACTTTGTTTGTAACTTGAATTTTCAATAAATCTGAACTGGTTTTTGAATACATTTGCTTTCAACAGAGAGTAAATAATATAAGTAACTGCCTTACACTGAGTCACATTCTGCATCTATCCAGCCAACTATTGCCCATCTTGAAGGAGAACCTCCATTCTTACAGATGGGCAGTTTTCCAGCCTTACTTGACAACAGCAATAATTAAACAGACTACAGTGAAAGAATACTGTATATGGGCTTAAAAAACGTTGCTTGCAGATCCCAGGGAGTGATAAAAATGATGCGTAAGTTGAAATTCTTAATAGGGCAAAAGCAATAATGAAAATATATGACCACAGAATATGTATAGGCTAGAATATACATCTGAACTATACTTTACTTTTAATTTATCCTTAAGTGAAAATCTTGCTGCCCCTCTTCTTGGAATAGCAGTCTACCTGAAATAAGCAGCAATTACAGGTACAACCAGAGGTGGTATTCAGCAGGTTCTGACCAGTTCTGGAGAACCAGTAGTAGAAATTTTGAGTAGTTTAGAGAAGCGGCAAATACCACCTCTGACTGGCCCCGCCCCCATCTATTCTCTGCCTCCCGAGTCCCAGCTGATTGGCTGGGTCTTCTTTTGTTGCCCTGCACAGGAGAACAGAACTAGAAAGCAGGTCAGTGTGGTGGTGAAGGAATGGAGATTTTACAGTATCCTTCCCCTGCCACGCCCACCAAGCCATGCCTGCCAAGCCACGCCCACAGAACTGATAGTAAAAAAAAAATGATTCCCACCAATGGGTACAACCATTTATTTTACTGACCATTCAAGGTTATAAAGGTGCTGGAAAAAAAGGCAGACGGTGGAGCTGGTATCACGGAGGTACGACACGTGATCTTGATCCTCCAAGATCACCATCGATATCTCCACTGCTGGGCAACTGGCTGGTATTTATGATGGCTGCAGTGTCCCAGGGTCACAATATGCGATCCCGTTTTGTGATCTTCTGACAAGCAAAGTCAAAGGGGAAGCCAAATTCACTTAACAACCATGTCACTAATTTAGCAGCTGCAATGATTAAGTGTAATGAGTGTGGTTAAAACAAGGTTGTAAAACGGGGCAAAATTCACTTGAAATCTATCTCATTTTAGCAACAGCAATTTTGGGCTCAATTCTAGGGTCAGAAGTCAAAGACTACCTGTATGTGGGGAGTTTAGCCATTAATAATAGTAGTTAGAACTTTGGCCATTAATAATAGTAGTTAGAACTTTGGCCATTAATAATAGTAGTTAGAACTTCAGCTATTAAAAATGCTAGTTAGAACTTTAGTCATGAATAATAATAGTTATTAATTTCTAAACATTATTTTCATTAAAAAAAGTTATTATTATTACTCAGGTGTTATATTGTAAAATAATATGCCAAAGGTTACAGCTAACAAGGAGTAGCTGGCCAGAGGCGGAAAGCTCATGGACTTTGGTTTGATCTAAGCAAGGCACTATTGATTTATTATTTCCCAAGCTGGAACAGAAAGCATGGTTATAGGAGAGTATTTTTACAGTTGCAACAACATTTTAACTACCAGTGGTACATGTCTGTAATTTTAAGGCCTGGTCTTAATAACTTTGTAGGCTCTCCTCTTTAGGAAGTAATTGATACCCAAAGGATAAACTAGGTCTGCTGAATTTAGAAGCTCTCTTCCCAAGGCAAACATGATCTAGAGTGAAAATGTCCAGGGGCTTGAAAATCACAGCTAAATCTTTATTGTATTTCAGGAACAAAACCATTCCAGACACTTGTCTAATGGTATTCTCTGCATTCTTGCTCTGATAATTTATTCCCAGTGACAGGATCCCGCAACCGTGGGCATCTGTCCTAGAGCAGGTGGTGAGGGCAACCTCTTTCTCTCAAAAGCTGGGATTATGGGGGAAAAGGCCAAATGAACAGTTCTCTAGAACAGGGGTCGCCAACATTTTGGATCTCAGGGACCACCAAACTCATAATTTTAAATCCCAGGGACCACTAACTGGTTCTGTGGGTGTGGCCTAATTTGTGGGTGTGGCTTGGTGGTCATGTGACTGGCTGGGCATGGCTTGTGTGTAAATATTATAAATATTTGTATAAATATTGAATTTTTTATACAAAAAAAAGAGCAACTTTTACCAAAAATCAGGCAAAGCAGACAGGCAGATTGAGTTGCTCACAGAATCACAGATTCATTCAGAGATCTATCTATCTCTGATTGGCTAGCTCAGTCTGTCACATTAAATTTGCTAGCAAGCAAACTCACAAAATTAACTCACAACACACCATGTATGTAAATATTGAATTTTTTATTAAAAAAAGAGCAACTTTTACCCAAAACCAGGCAAAGCAGGCAGTCAGATTGAGTTGCTCACAGAATTATTCAATTATCTGCCATCGGCTAGCTCAGTCTGTCACATAAAATTTGCTTGCTGTAAGTCTGCACTGAATAATAGAACCTTCAGTCCTAAGGGAGGTTTGGCTGTGCTTAAAAGCAGAGCTGAAGAACTAAAGATTAGCTAGAAAGCAAAAAAATGCAACGCTTTCCTGCTTTCCAGATAATCTAAATCTCCCAGCACAGCAGAACAGATGATGGTCAGAAAAAGGAAAAATAGCAACTTAGCAGACAAGTTTGCCGGGTAAGGAGTGAGTGGGCGGGGAGGGTTCCCACGGGCCATGTGAGCCGAGCAGCCTTGTGTTTCTGCGCAGCCTGGATTAATTGCTTTGGGGGGATGCTCTGGGGGGTGAGATTTCTCTGCGGCCCACCAAAATTTTCTCGTAGCCCACTGATTGGCAACCGCTGCTCTAGAAGACAGGATGACACTGGAGACTACAGAGCTTGTTACTCCGAAGGAGAAGTTAGGACCAGATTATGAAGATCTAGAGGAGGGATCCCCGATCCGCGGATCCCCTCTCCTTCCCTCCCCCCATTGCCGGTCCACAGAGGTGGGAAGGTTGGGGATTGCTAATCTAGAGGGCTTCTATGAGAAACTGGGTGATTCCCAGCTTATGTCTTATGGGCTGAGCTGGGCCAGTTCAGAATAGTTCTTTTTAATGTTAGTCTTCTTTTCCAACTTGTAAAAATTAAACCACCAAAAATATGACTGTCAAAAGACAGAGGAGTTTAAAATGTTCATATCTGATTTGCAATAAAACTCTCCCAGTACTGTAATTTAAGCAAAGCAACCACAATCCTCCTCCTCTCACTTTTCTGCTGAGTAAACGGAAAACCCAAAGCAAATTTGGCAAGGGAAAAGATTTTCTGAAAATAAATTCTACTGGAGGTTCCGTGAGTCCCCAAATTCAAATGTGCCCTGGTTGGAGAACCTAGAAATTTTGCATCCAGTTGGCAGGCCTCAAGGTTCTACTAAAACAATACGGTAGATCCCATATTTGCCCATTCTCTTCCATGAAGCTTGAAGTTGCCATATATAGTCCAACATTTTGTAAAGTAAATAGATTTGGACTTCCTTAATACTTCTTCAAGAAAGTATCTTCAGGACACAAGTTTTGTTGCTTGTATTAGCTATTTCATAACAGCTTCCTGAAGTTAACGGGTAAGACTTTCCAGCTTCTTCCTCTTCTTTCTATTCTCAGCCCGAGGAAAATTATCCTTAAAATAGGAAGAAATGATAGAACCTACACACACACACACACACACACACAGAGAGAGAGAGAGAGAGAGAGAGAGAGAGAGAGAGAGAGAGAGAGAGAGAGAGAGAGAGAGAGAGAGAGAGAGAGACAGAGGAGCAGGGAGAGAGGGAGAGAGCAGAAAATATAAACCAAACTGGGTTTGTTAAAAGAAAGCCATGTATGCAGGTGCCAGCTATAAAACTGTTATTGTAGATGTCAATGTTCAGAAGCTGGAAATGAATGTGTGTGTGTGACAGATGGACATATATATGCATGTGCACACACACACACACACAGGGAGGGGAAGGTGTCTGGTAACCCAATGCTTCTAAAGTTACACATTTATTTTTACACAACATGGACCTTTTTAAAAGACCTATATCAATGGCAAACCAACTCCAAACACTACACCAGCAACCCCCAAAATGCATATTTTGGGCCACAATATCATATTTCGCAAATAAAGACAAGTCTGTTTCAAAATGGATAAAACAATTATTGCATGGGACCTGGTTTTTAACATCACCAAGATCTTAAGACAGTGATGGAGAACCAATGAAACACGTACCAAAGCTGATACACCATGTTTTGGGTGACTTGCCAGCATTTACCAACACCCAACAACTATTCTCGAAACCCTGCCCTATTTTCTAGAATAGCATCCTTGCCAAAACAGAAAGAAAAAATAAGTAACCATCTCAACCTGCTGCCTGTTGGCCATCAACACACTCCATTCTTAAGAGGTCTATAAGGGGACATCCTACTGTTCCCATTTATTCATACTCATTTATTATGTATATACTTATACCAGTTTATACTTACATGTTTATATGTTATGTTCATACTTGTACTTGTTTTCTCATGCATGCTTGACAAACTAAACTAAATAAATAAATAAAAATAAAATAAAAATAACTCTCCCATTCTTGGCACACAAAACAGGCAGCAATTTCTGTTACAAATGATTTTTGCGGTGTGGAAAAGATTCTCGGTCATCCAGATCATGGTTGTCTCAAAGATGCTTTTCAAACAGCAACAGGACTTTGTTTGTTTGTTTGTTTGTTTGTTTGTTTTAAAACTAAGTCCAGAGCCATAGTGGCACAGTGGTTTGAATGTAGCACTGCAGGCTAATTCTGCTGACTGCCAGCAGCAGTTTGGCAATTCGAGTCTCACCAGCTCAAGGTTGACAGAGTTCCCATCCTTCCAAGGTTGGTAAAATGAGGATGCAGATTGTTGGGGGCAATAAGCTGACTTTGTAAACTGCTTCGAGGGGACTGTTTAAGTGCTTTTGCTATTTTGAAAAGAACCTTTGGGATATACTGTATCTTTAGACATGGGATATCTACATTGTTTTTAAATTTAAAAATCTGCATCCATCAGTTTTCTAAAGAGTTAGGTGTTTGATAATTTAGCATTTCCTCCTCTTTCTATGCACATTCCTCTTTTCTCTATTAAAAAGATTCAGACTCTAGAAAAAGTGAAGAGAAGAACAACTAGGATGATTAGGGGACTGGAGACTAAAACATACAAAGAATGGTTACAGGAACTGCACCTGGCTAGTCCAGTGAAGAGAAGGACCAGGGGAGACATGATAGCAGTCTTCCAATATTTGAGCGGCTGCCACAGGCAGGAAGGAGTCAAGCTATTTTCTAACGCACCTGTAAGCCAGACAAGGAATAATGGATGGAAACCGAACAAGGAAAGATTCAACTTAGAAACAAAGAGAAATTTTCTGACAGTGAGAACAATCCACCAATGGAACAGCTTGCCCTCGGAAGTTGTGGGAGCGCCATCACTTGAGACTTTCGAGAAGAGATTGGACTGCCATTTGTCAGAAATGGTGTAGGGTCTCCCACTTGGGCGGGGGGTTGGACTAGATGACCTATAAGGTCCCTTCCAACTCTGATTATCTGTTATCTGTTCAAAAAAAACAGAGCAAAATTTTCAGTTTCCATAACAAAAACATTAGAGCCTTAACTGTGCAATCCCATCCATGTTTAACTGACAATCTCATTACAGTTTTAGAAGGGTGGTTCAATCCTCTGCCCTTAATATTCATATAGCTTTAACAGCCACATTGGTCTTCTCAATTTTTTTTTTTTAAAAAGCACACTTGACAGCATATTTATATTATGGACTAAAATAAACACCTAAAATTAATTTTTAAAAGGAACATAGTTTTCCTACGTTGCTGCTCAGCAGAACTGGCTGGTCTGAGGAGAATTCATCAAATTGGAATTAAATTTTGAGTTTGTCTCTGTACACTGTAGCTTCAGCAGCAGAGATAATTGACGATTTTTAGAAGCACTACATCACAAGAGCAAAATGGCTGAGTTAAACAACAAACTCACAGAACCACAGAGCTGAAGGGGGCCATTCAGGCCATTATGTCCAAACCCAAAGTAGGGCTGTCTCAGATATATTTAGCTATTAGCCGCTAAAAACCCAGTATGGATGAAGAACTTATCTCCTCATGTTCTTGAAAACATCACTGGAATAGGGGATGGCGCGCCTGCGCAGGGGGGTGGGGGAGTCGCATGTGCATTGCATTATGGGTGCAGGCACATGCGCCCGCACAGGGGCACTTTCGGCACATGATGACAAAAAGGTTAGCCATCGCTTATCTAAGCAGTGATAGCTAACCTTTTCAGCACCAAGTGCCCAAAGCACGCATGCGTGCACCCCCAAAATGCATGCGCCACCCGTGCCCCCACACATACATGTGTGATCCCTACCCATGCGCCCCGCCACACGCGTGCGTGTACCCCCACCCGCCTGAACCCTTGGCCCCAACCCCCACACCTGCGCAGCAGAGACACTGGGGGCAATGGCTGATGTGTCCAGGGAGAGGGCTCTGCATGCCACCTCTTAGGATTGCATTGGCTTTTTTGGCTGCTGCTGCACACTGCTGGCTCCTATTTATCTGGTTGTCCACTTAGACTCCAAGATCCCTCTCACAGTTACGGCTATTGAGCCTGGTTTCACCCAGTCTGTATGGGTCCTTTTGGTTTTTCTTGCCTAAGTGTAGGACTTGACTTTTCTCTATATTGAATTTCATTTTGTTAGATATGGCCCAGTGTCCTAGTCTTTCAAGGTCCATCTGGATCTTGAGTCTATCTTCTTGGGTGTTAGCTATTCCTGCCAGCTTAGTATCATCTGCAAATTTGGTAAGTTCCCCTTCTATTCCCTCATCTAAGTCGTTCATGAAGATATTGAGGAGTCCTGGGCCTAAGACGGAACCTTGTGGCACCCCACTGCTTACTTCCCTCCATGTAGACTTAGACCCATTAAGGACTACTCCTTGAGTACAGTTTGTCAGCCAATTACGAATCCGTCTAATGGTGATGCTATCTATCCCACTTTTTTCTAGGTTGCCAAGAAGTAGTTGGCTTTTGGACTCTTCTCCTCTTTTGTGAGACACATAATCTTCTCCCATCGTTTTCTGCCCTGGAGAACACTTGCCAGGTACAAAAGAGAAGAGAATCCCAGAGCCATGAAACATTTTGCTGGCCATCCATTCTTTTCCAACAGGAAATGGTGGGTTCCACGAAAGATCATTAATTAAATGGAGGAAGGAAAATGCTCTCCTTTTAAGAGACCACTAGCTGCTAATGGGAAAGGAGATCTGTCTGTAAAAGGACTATCATGCTTTAGAGAGATCTTGGTGACTTTCTGAGGATTCTCCTCCTTCCATCAGTCCCTGCCTTGTTATTTATCTTCCTGATCTTTGCTTTCTGTGAGATTCCTCCACTAGACTGGTATGAGCTGGTTGGATCAAAATATGCACCCCAATATCTGGTCAGAACCAACAAAGCAACTCTTACATGAAGCCTATGCACCTGCAGTTACAAAATTTCTGAGACCCAAATGCTATATGTATGTTCTGCATTTTAAATGCACAACACTTGTTCCCATAAACTTTCACCCAGATATTTCAGTTTCACCTGTCTCGTTAAATCTTGTCAGCTAGCTCTCCTATGATCTTTTAAAAATGATAGGGTATTCAGTGTGCTGTTGTACATTCAGGTTGGCGAAATTATTTCTGTTCAAAAGCGCATCCAGTGCATTTGTTTCCTTCAATGTCTTCATTAAAATTAGTGAAACTGAAATGATTTTCTATATCCCTTTTAATATACTGCTGTTTCCAACCTAACAAGGGAATAGATATTGTCTTGGTTGGCATGTGAGATGACTTGTGCTGAGAAAAAGATCCAATTGTGTCTCCTGCACTTCTCAACAGGTTTCAGCACCATTGACTGTGGTAACCTACAGGACAGGTTATCCAAGCTGTGATGAGGGCAACTTTACTATGGTCCCCTAACTTTCAAGTTATTGGGGGACTAATTCTTCTGTCAAATGGCAGTTAGAGTTCCCAAGGGTTCCATTCTATGCTCTTTAACATCTAAAATGGACGAAGAATGGTTGCAGGGTGACATGATAGGAATGCTTCAATATCTGAGGGGCTGTAACAAAGAGGGAGTCAATCTATTCTCCAAAGCACCTGAGGGCAGGACAAGAAGCAATGGATGGAAACTCATCAAGGAGAGACGCAACTTAGAATTAAGGAGAATTTTCCTGTCAGTTAGAACAATTGATCAGTGGAACAACTTGCCTCCAGAAGTTGTGAATGCTCCAACACTGGAGGTTTTTAAGAAGAGATTGGACAATGATTTGTCTGAAATTGTTTTCTTCCTGAGCAGTGAGTTGCACTAGAACAGTGGTCACCAATCAATGGGCTGGGGACCTCTGGTGGTCCACAAGAAAATTTTGGTGGCCTGCAGAGAAATGTCACACTGAAATCACCCCCCAAAGCAATAAATCCAGGCTGCGTGGGAACACAAGGCTGCTCCGCCCACATGGCCCGCAGGAACACAAGGCTTGCATTGTGAACAACACGCGGTAGTGAGGGAAGGGGGGGGAAGGGCGGAGGGGGGGGAACTTGGCCCACTCACCCCACGTGCCTGGCCTGGCCACCGGGCTGCTTCTTTCTGCTTCTTTCTTCTTCTGTTTTTGGCTGCACGCAAGGAAAGCCACAAAAGTCTTCCTTTCTCTCCCCCAAACTCTGCCAGAAATGAGTCTTTGGGACCCTGCAAGGCATCCTGCTCCAAGAGGCTGCATCAGGAAAGACTAATTTTTGGCGGAGTTTGGGGGAGAGAAAGAAAGACTTCTGCTGCTTCTGCTGCTTTCCTTGCACGAACCCAAAAGTCTCTCTCCCCCCCCCCAAGAACGGAGCTGGAGACAGTTCCTGTGATTCCAAATAAAGAATGATTGATCGGTAGGAAAATGGGGTGGAGAATTTTCCTGCAGACTTTTTCCTGCAGCCACCGTCAGTCAAAATTCATATTAGTGGTCCACGGATTTAAAATTATGAGTTTGGTGGTCCCTGAGGTCCAAAAGGTTGGCGACCCCTGGATTAGAAGACCTACAAGGTCCCTTCCAACTCTGTTATTATGTTATCCTCATGAAAGATAACATCCTGTTATCTTCATGAAATTGCTGAGAAGTCAACCACGGTTCTGGTTTGAGATGCCATCTCTACTACTTCTAACTCTACTTGTGTCATAGGTGAGGGGGTTGACATCCTGAACCAACACCAGGGTAAGGTAGTAAGACTAGATAAGGATCAATAAATTGAATCTTAACCCAGGCAAGGGTTAAAGATACTGCTTACGGTTGGTGCATCTGTCTAGCTACGTGATATCTTTCTTATCCTGGAGGGATCTGCATTCACTCTAAAGGAGCAGGTTCACAATTTACTGGGTGATTCTAGAAACCCAACTGTCCTCTGTGGCACAGAGTTCCTTTTATCAGCCTGTGCTTATTTATCAACTACAACTTTATTGGATGGAGAACTTTGTAACAGATGCAGTGTTTATGCTCTGATAATTTCTAGTTGGATTATTGCAACACACTGTACGTAGGATTGCTTTAAAATGATCTGGAAACTTCAATTAATATAAAATCCAGCAGCTTGACTGCTCACTAGGAACATATTATTCCAGGTCTTTTCCATTCACACTGTTTTTCTGGGACACAACTCAAAGTGCTGCTCTTCACCTTTAACCTTTAATGAACAAGTTGAGGTGGTTTTTCTGTAGGAAGGAAGATCATCTGAGGTGGCCCACTTACGGAAAACCTTCGCCTAAAAAGCTCAACTGGCCCCAACACTGAAATTTTTTTTAATTGTCAAGGAAAGACCACTCTATGCCCCCAGGCTTATAAATTGGCTTTTCATTATGTTTTAATTCCTATTATTTTAACTTTTGAATGCTGTAGTTTTATTTTGCATTTTATTGTAAACAATAGGCTTTTATTCACATTATATTTTTAAAGTATGTTTTGCTGGTTGACAAGTATGTGAACTCTCCAACCAGCTTTCACTTTCGAGTGATTTAAATAGCAATAGCACTTAGACGTATATACCCCTTCATTGTGCTTTACAGCCCTCTCTAAATGGTTTAGAGAGTCAGCATATTGCCCCCCCAATAACCTGGGTCCTCATTTTATCCGCCTTGGAAAGATGGAAGGCTGAGTCAACCTTGAGCCTGGTGAGGATCGAACTCCAGGCTGTGGACAGAGTTAGCCTGCATTCTAACCACTGCATTCTAACAATAGCTCTTCCTTTAATACAGGGGTGTCAAACTTGTGACATCATGGTGATGTCACGTGACGTATTGGGACTTTTTTTCCCCTTCGCTAAATTGGGTGGGGGTCGGGCCAGCACGTGACACACCCAGCCCACGGGGCATGAATTTGACACCCCTGCTTTAATACTTAAAATAAATTCAACTTATTAATTATAGGTAGTCTTCAACTTGTGACCACAATTGACCATCTTGGCCAGAATTTCCGTTGTTCAGCCTGGAAGTTTTTAAGTGAGTCAGACCCAATTTATGGCCCTGTTTGCCACAGATGTTAAACAAATCACCTCAGTTGTTATATGAATCACATAGTCATTAAGCAAATCCAGCTTCCCCCATTAATTATGCTTGATAGAAGCTGGCAGGGAAGATTATCGGTGGCATTTGTTGTATAACCCTGGGATGCTGCAACAATTGTAAATACACGCTGGCTGGCTGAATTCTGATCAGGTGGATCCTGCAATAGTTGCGAATGTGAGAATCAGCTGTAAGTCAAGGACTTCCTGAATTCAGTTGACCTACCCTTCTTCAAACGGTTACCATCTCCTGTTTCTCCTTACATTAACTCTGTGAGGTAGGTTAAACGCCCGTATCAAAGTCACTGAGAGATTTTTCAAAGCTGAGGGTTAAATTAAATCTGGTCTCCCTTGTCCCATTTCAACACTAAAACAGCATCTCTTTCTCAACATTAAAAAAAAACCCTTTAATTTCATGTTCGTTCCCTGACAGTATTGACCTGGAATAGAATGCAGCACAGCTGCAGAGCAATTCTCAAAATGGTTGTTTTGAGAAAAGCTATACACTCTATTGATTTAACTTACTAATTCATTAAAATTAGAAAGCTCACATACTGCTTACTTGGGAATTAAGAGCATTTTTCTTAGAGAAATATTTCTATAGGCTACACACCGAGCAGATAATGAGAGGGTCCGTACATCAAATTACATTGTAAGATTTGTATGTTGCATAAATACCATTATTGTGGCTTTCAAGTTTTATTAATACATTCACTGTGGTTTGTAAACTGTAGATTATGTTTTGGACATAACTCAGAAAGAGGGCCAATTTTGGCTTACTCAATCATGATTAAACAAACATTGTTTAGCAGAATATATGGACTAATACTGAATGTCAGGAAAAAAATGGAAATATACAGAAACATAACAGATAACAGATAATCAGAGTTGGAAGGTACCTTGTAGGTCATCTAGTCCAACCTCCCACCCAAGCGGGAGACCCTACACCATTTCTGACAGATGGCAGTCCAATCTCTTCTTGAAAGTCTCAAGTGATGGCGCTCCCACAACTTCCAAAGGCAACTTCTGTTCCATGGGCTGATTGTTCTCACTGTCAAAAAGTTTCTCCTTATTTCTAGGTTGAATCTCTCCTTGTTCAGTTTCCATCCATTATTCCTTGTCTGGCCTTCAGGTGCTTTAGAAAATGGCTTGACCCCTTCCTCTCTGTGGGATTCCCTCAAATATTGGAAGACTGCTATCATGTCTCCCCTGGTCCTTCTCTTCACTAGACTAGCCATGTCCAGTTCCTGTAACCATTCTTCATATGTTTTAGCCTCCAGTCCCCTAATCATCTTGGTTAATCTTCTCTTCACTCTTTCTAGAGTCTCAACATTTTTTTTAATAGTGTGGTGACCAAAATTGGATGCAGTATTCCAGGTGTGGTGTGACTAAGACTTTACAGAGTGGTATTAGTACCTCACTTGATCTCGATTGTATCCCTCTGTTAATGCAACTTAGGATAAAATGCAATACAGGTAATCCTAGACTTACAACCACAATTGAGACCTGCATTTTTGTTGCTAAGTGAGACAGTTAAGTGAGTTTTGTCCCATTTTACGAACTTTCTTGCCACAGTTGTTAAGTAAATCACTGCAATTGTTTAGTTAGTAACATGGTTGTTAAGTGAATCTTGCTTCTCCATTGACTTCGCTTGTCAGAAGGCTGCAAAAGAAGATCACATGGACTCGGCAACCGTCATAACTAGGAGTCAAGTTGCCAAGCCCTTGAATTTTGATCAAATGACCATGGGGATGCTGCAAGGGTCTTAAGTGTGAAAAATGATCATAAGTCACTTTTTCCAGCACCATGGTGACTTTGAATGGTCACTAAATGAACTGTTGTAAGTCAAGGACTATCTGTACTTCTTTGCACAATTTTTAACGATGTCTGCATTGGCTTAAGCTGCATAATTAAGCTGCGTTGAAGAAAAACAGAGAAGGAAATGAGGCAACTTCATTTTCGAAAAGCACAGCTTAACGAACAATATTAGATCTTGGGACATTATTCATAATGAAATAATTGAATTTGCTTTCAGGAAGCAGTAGTGTTGGTTTGCTAGATCCGTGGACCCGATAACCTTTGAGGAAGTCCTTAGTGTTTAGAGTTGCAATATAAGAGAACAATACACCAAAAGTGATAAATATGTAAGCAATACATCACTCTTTCCTTCCTCCACATGGAAATTTATTTAGAAACTTCCTAAGGACTGTTTCTCCAGGTTTGAGAGGATGCAAGAGCAAAAATGCCAGATGACAAGCTTTCTCTCCGAGGCGCATAGAGCTATATTTCAGACTCGGCCAGCAACCACAGGTTTACAGATTAACAGAGTTGGAAGGGACCTGGTAGGTCATCTAGTACAGGGGTTCCCAACCACCGGTCCCCGGACCGGTACCGGTCCGTGGATTGGTTTTTAAACCAGGCTGCAAAGCTTGGGCGCCCCCATCTTGTTTCGATGGCGTTTCTGGGTTTTTGGTTGCTTCCGGGCTTTCGGTTGGAAAGTGCTTCCGGGTTTTCAGTTGGAAAGCGGCGTTTGGGTGCTCGTGCCTTAGTTTTGTCGAAGAGAGTGGGGGCAGCTTTGAACGAAGAGCCATCCCAATGGCAGTGGAGTCTCACGTTACTCAGGTACCGGTCCGTGGAAGAATAAATAATTGTGAAACCGGTCCCTGGTCCAAAAAAGGTTGGGGGCCACTGATCTAATAGTCCAACAAGCAGGAGACCCTGCATCATTTTTGACAAATGGCAGTCCAATCTCTTCTTGAAAACCTCCAGGGATGATGACATAGATATTTGTCAGCACTGTGAGAATTAGGAGTTGAGCAGAGTGATAGCGTAAGGGAAAAACTGTCCCTGTGTCTAGTTGTTTTGGCATATAATGCCCTATAGAGCCACAGTGGCGCAGTGCAGTACTGCAGGCTACTTCGGCTGCCTTCTGGCTGCCTGCAATTTGGTAGTTCAAATCTCACCAGGCTCAAGGTTGACTCAGCCTTCCATCCTTCCGAGGTGGGTAAAATGAGGACCCAGATTGTTGGGGAGCAATAGGCTGACTCTGTAAACTGCTTAGAAAGAGCTGTAAAACACTGTGAAGCAGTATATAAGTCTAAACGCTATTGCTATTGCTATAAGCAACTCCCCTTTACCAAGCAGGTATATTTACAAAGAAATAAAATTCAGAGGGTCTCCATTTTCCCCTTATTGTGTAATTTCTCCCTTGTCTTTATAAGCTTGCTACTGTCACATAACTTATGCAGGAATTCACTGAAGAGGGAGCAAAAACTTCAAGAGGACAGGTTTTACAAAGAACAGCAGCCCATGTGATTGCCTAAAGCTTTATCTACACTGAGCTGTGCTATTGAAATAAGCCAACTTGAAAGAAGAAAAACTCATGCAGGAAAGAGAAGCTACCCCATCACCACAAAAAAACAAAACCCTTTTCTTTTGAGAACGGCTTTAAAACTTCTATCCGCAATTCAGTTCTAACATTAAATAATTTGATTAAACATGGTCCTCAAGCTGTTTCTATAATGAGAAAAAGGAATAACTTTGAGGAACAGGAGGAAGAGCCACAACTGAGGCCTGATCAAAGAAATATGTTATCTGAGCCAGACTTATAACCAGAGAAAAATAATATTTCCGGAAAGACCCTCTCTAGGTATCATGAAGATAAAGAGGGGCAGGGAGGCAACATATAACAGAAGATCCTGTTGCTGTAACTTTACACTAAAAATAGCATTAGCGTGCATGATTTTGATTTCTAGTCTGGTCTAGGTTGAAGGGCTGACAGTTTCTGAATCCCAGAATACTTTCCTTTTCTTCTTTAAAATCAATTGATACCTTGCAGGCAGATGGGCCAATGGTGGGATTCAACATTTTTTACTACCAGCTCTTGGTGGGCATGGCATGACTTGGATAGTGTATAATCTCCATTCTCTTCCCACCCCACTAACCTGCTTTCCAGCTGTTACTTTGAACAGTCAGTAAATGAACTGTTGTAAGTTGTGGACTACCTGTACCATGCCGATTGTCTTGTCTTGGAGAAGTTTTCAGTTCTTTTTGCTTTTTCCTCCCAGCTTTTCTTTCTCATTTCCAAACATTCAGGTCCTTTGCTATCTTCATACAGATCAAAACCTTAAGGGGTAATCCTGTAAGGAAAAACTTGTTTTGGTCTGAGCTGTGATCACACAGGCCACACTTGTAATCTTCTGTCAGAAAAACCTGAACTGGCCACGTCTATTAGGAGAAAACGTGAAATGGTTCAGTGCTTTATTCTGACTTGAAAACCATCTCTTGGTTCTGAAATAACATTTTGTCCGGAGCGCAAAACAGTCAAAACAGCCCAAGTCAAGGTTAGAAGGCTGAGATTGTTTGCTATGACGACCATGACAGTCAATATGCTGTCATGGTAAGCAAGGAATAAATGTTCTGAACAAAACTCTCAGAAACACCAGGAGGTTTGTTTCAAGTTTGGAACACTTGGAAGAGGCAGTTGTGAGCTTGAAACATTTTGTGCAACCTTAAAACAAAGGGCAAGAGCATTAGGGCTCTCAGCTGTGTGTCCAAGAAGACAATTCAGTTATGATAGAACTGAGCTGAGAAAACTATAGCTGAGAAAACTATAACTGAGAAAACTGGCAAAGCTTTTCTTCATGTTCACTGAGTGTCAGTTCTTCAAGGTAGCCTGGATTGGGAAATGGACATTCTAAGAGTTACAGGAATGATCATTTATTATTGAAGTGTATAATAACAGAATCTTGAAATGTAGGGTTCTTGGTGGTCTCTGAGCTTGGTTGTATTCTTGCAGACATTTTATTACCCAGCTAGGTAACATCATCACTGCTAGAAGGGAAGGGGTTTCTCTCTGTTTATGTACAAGTAGCTTACCCTGTCATTGCTGTGGGAGTGTTCCTGATAGTTCCTTGATTAGACCGTTGTTTACTGAGTTAATAGTTCCTTGTTTGTTTGCTATTTGGTCATTTATCTCTGCTTATCTGGGTTTTGATTGCTGGTCAGGAGGTGTAGTGATCTTCTAGCTCTTTTATTGTCTCCTTTGAATGGTATGTAGATGTTATTATCTCTATGTGCCTGTTGATGGGTGGTTTATCTGAGCTCCAGGTTTTCAGGAATCCACTAGTGTTTTTTGGACTTAGCTTGATCTAGAATGCTCACTGTTTCCCAGCTGAAAACTAGGGTGAAGTCTGCCCATGTGTTCTGCAATTAAGGAGTTTTCATCATGCCTTCAGACTCTTGAGAGCAAGCCCCATTCCCTTCTAGCACTGATGATGTTACCTAGTTGGGTAATGAAATGCCTGCAAGAAAACCACCAAGTTCAGAGAGTACCAAGGACCGCACAATTCCACCCTGAGCTACGAATATCCTCTTGTATTGGAACCTTGAAATCCTTTTGGAGATTCTTTCTGCTCCGTCATAATTAAGACAAAATTCTTTTGAGTTTCTTTCCTACAGTTTCTACTTTTCCAGGAGCAGTTCTTCTAGGTGATCTCTATCTTTCTTTACGTGAAGAAAAGTGATTGGAATATTCAACCCCAACCTTAAACAAGCTTGATATACCCAACACACAGCTTCCATTATTTAATGGGCTGCATTCTGGGGTGCCTCACATAGTCATGGACAGCAATGGACTTCCAATTCAGACTTCCCTTCTCTCTGCAAGCCTGCTGCACAGGTTTATTCTCTCTCCACTTTCGAAACATTCTTTTGCCAGAGAGTGCATGTGCTCAGCAAGCTTCTCCCCTTGTGTCTTGGCTACACCTGCATTTCCCTCCTGCTTGTCTTGCCTTCTATCAACCATGCCCTCACGCATGGCTGCTCTCAAGGAAAAGGAGAAAATGAGAAGAATGTTCCAGAGCAAAAAAATGTGACTTCTAAAACATCTTGTTATTTTAAGCTACTGAATCTCCTTCTTGTGCATTGGTGCCATTATTTGTCTCTGGGGCCTTATCTGTGCAATCATCTGCTGCTGGAGAGGGAAAATGTGGTGTCATGCGCCAGTGCTTTGGCACTGTTGTATGGGTAAAAACTGCTCATAAAATCTTCTGCTTTGTTCTTAAGATCTAAACATTATTTGCCAGTTCAAGGTACTGTCTCTGGCTTTAGCATATCACAGTCAATTCTGTTCCTGCCTCTTTGCAGCTCAGTTGGCGTCACCTTGCTCAATCTTCACTTCTGCAACCAAACATGCACCAGCCATTGTGGCAATACGCCATGCCAAACTCAGTTGGAGCCTCCATTAGGTGACCAAATCAGTGGATGTAATGACCCAGAGTATATCAGAAATATAACAAAACCCAAAACATAACTAAAAGTCCTTCAATACCTTCAACTTGGCTTCACTGTTTAATTGTTCACAGTGGAGGAGAAAACTATTTTCAAAATAACATTTCAAAAGAAAGAAACGCAGTTCAAATTCAAAGAGCCCATAACGAAGCAAAAAACAAAAACTAACTGCACTGAACAAAGTTCCAGGACAGACGAGGATAGATAATTGCCAGCTTCAGGAAGATAACCAGGTACAGTCCATTGGAAGAATGCCAACCAAGATAAACCTTCTTTAGGAATAAAACACTAATTTGTCTCCAGCGTCTGTTAGCACACAGGTCCAAACTTTAATGCAAATCTCACATCTGCAACCCATGAAGATGATCATGGCCCTCTCCTCCCAAGTAGACCATGTTTTACCCTGATCCTCTCCTCCCAGCGTGCCCTAGGATGGATAGGGGATGGGCTTTCATCCTCCTCTAACTTCTCAGCCAGCCTCTGCCCTTCCCCAGCCTCCTCCACCACCTCTGGAGCCACACTTCCACTCCCTGTTGGCTGTTCCTCCTCTTCCTCAGAGTCAGTCTCCACCAGGGGCATGACAATGGGCCTCTCTAATCCTTAAGGGAGGCCAGGAGAAATAGTGCTTTAGCCATCTGATAATGTGCAGAATGGCTTGAGGAAGATCTGGAAAAACCACATGCCTTTTTGTTGATCAAAATGAAATTTGGGGAACTCGTATGGACAGGGGCAGATAAGATCAAAGGACCATTAATCCACACTGCTTTGGAAAGGCAGAATCCTCCAGCAGTGAATAACGATCCAGAAATCTCTGCAAACATCACACACAACCCTTACAAAGCAAAAACCAGGCTGGCACAGTCCTGATGTCCATTGTAAATAAGACATACGTGGGTAGAAATTTCACTCCCGGTTATTCATTTGCACACAGAAGGCATAACTGATTCTTTCTTATTCCTCCACTAAAGATGTTGACCAAGGTTTTTCAAACTTGGCAATTTTAATTGTGTGTGGACTTCAGCTTCCAGAATTCCTCAGTCAGCACGAGTTGAAGTCCACACATCTGAATGTTGTCAAGTCTGAAAAAGAGTGCCATAGATTTAATTTCCCCCATGAAGGGGTTCCCAAGTATGCTGGATTACACTTCCCAAGAATTCCCATGGTGGCTTGTCAGAGATGCTGGCTGAAGTTACAGCAGAGTAGCTACTACCCACCCCTTCCCTTAAAATTTACTCAGGTAAAAGCAACCCATTAATGAATAAAGATACTTCAAGGACTACCCTCCTCCAGGTAGAATTATCTGGCTTCAGGTGAATACACGTAGTCCTCATTTTACAACTAATTGCTTAGTTGTAATAAAGTTATTATAATGTTATTATGATGGACCCCTCCCCCCAAAAGATACTTAGGATCCGAATTCAAAGTTCCAATAGCCGCCCCTGTCCCCAAGGTTATATGATCACATTTTGGGCACTTGGCAACCAGACTGCATTTACAGCTGTTTGCAGTATTCTACAATTTATGACAGATTTATGGCATTTATTTCTGATTTCTGGAAAAAAAAGTCCCGTTGTAGACAATGGGTTTGCTTAATGACAAATAATGTTATAAAATCAGATTGTCATGTGGAAGCCTTGATTTACAACTGTTATGGCATACAATAGAAACTGTAGGCTCCATTATAATCATAAGTCATATTATTTGCATGCAGGGAAGCATGCTTACCATCCTGTCCTCAAGGAGACATGGTCTAAGAATTATTATTTTTATCTTTTGGAATGGCTTGGTTGATTCTGTTTTAAAAGTATTCTTTGTAAACTATCTAAAGTATGGGAGAAAAAGAGTAAGGGCATGCAAACAAGGAAATAAATAAATATCAGGGCATCACAATGCTTGAATGCTTCAGCCTCTTTAAATACTTGTGCCTGACATTCTACAACAAGCAAACACCGCAGGATCGCATGCAACCAGAAAGGAAAGGAAAATAAAAAATCTTCTCTGTTTGATATGGCAACAGTAGTTCACATGTTTTACTTATCGTAAAATATTTATATTTCAGTTCCTCTTCCTTGGTTTCTTAACTTTGCTGCTAGCCCTACTGAAGGCTTTGTAAATTCTACATGAGTTGCAATTTCACTTTGCAACTAAAATCTTTTTACACCAATGGCTGGTGGAACCCTCTCCCGGATTTTAATCTCACCTCATCCTGGAAAGCTTTAAATAAATAAATGAATACTAAAACAAAATAAAAATAAGAAATAAAATAATAAAATATAAAATAAAATAACATAATAAAATATGAAATAAAAAATAATAAAATAATAAAATAATAAAATAAAAAATATAAAATAAAATATAATACAAAATAAGATATATAATAAAATAAATAAAAATAAAAATAAAATAATACAATACAATAATAAAATAATTTTGCCATGGTTGTTAAGCCAATCATTGCAGTTATAAAGCGAACCCAGATTCCCACATCGACTTTGCTTGTTGTGACCCTGCTGGGAAGGTAGCAAAGGGTGATCATGTGAACCTGAGACACTGCAATCATTGTAAATACATTCCAGTTGTCAAGATGTCTAATTTTGATCAGATGACCACAGTCAAAAGTGTGGTGGGATTCAAATTTTTTTACTACCAGTTCTGTGGGCGTGGCTTGATGGGCGTGGCAGGGAAAGGATACAGTAAAATCTCCAGTCAGAAGTGGTATTTGCCGGTTCTCCAAACTACTCAAAAGTTCTGCTACTGGTTCTCCAGAACTGGTCAGAACCTGCTGAATACCACCTCTGCACCACAGGTTGGTTCTTTGCTGTTTCCAGGGGCCAGATCTAAACACTCCATGGGCAGGATCCATTCCCTGGGCCTTGAGTTTGACACCCCTGGGATAAGCTACATGCCTGAGTATAGTGTGTGCAGACTTTGCCTTATGTAGCAGAATCAAGGCTGTATATCTGGAAAAGGAAATGCTGTTTGTCAGATGAGAAGATGTCAAACAAAATGTTTTTAATTGTTTCTTTTTTTAAATAAAAAAAAAGTTCATTTCATTCTCAGGCTTTAGCCATCCCATAACAGCAAGGCAGCTAAAAATACACCCTCCTGCTTTTGTATACATTGAACAGATGAAGGGAAAACCCTAAAATCGCTCTTTTGAATTCATCCTTGATTGCTGCCAGTGGGGAAAATGAACACAAAGTTAAAATAAAGGGCTCTGAAGATTGAAGAATGTCTTCTCTCTTATTCTAAGACTAGTCTTCCAGATAAGATGGAATACAGTTCCCATCTCCTCGACCCAGCAAGGCCAGTCTGCTAGATGATGATGGGAACACTGAATCTGTTTCATTCAGTGGTGGTTCAGGGAGTACGTTTTGTGCATGCACCTTGCAAGCCCAGATGTGCGCTGCGCGCATGTGTAAAACAAGCTTTAGTTGTGCCAACCGGACAGCTGAAAAGTGCTGCGTGCGGGTGTGCAGCATTAGAAAAGCCTCTTTTCTCCTGCTTTTTCAACCTCAGCCGTGCTATGCAAAGCCTAGCTGAGGTTGCAAAAGCAGGAAATAAAGGACAGGTAAGAGCCCAGGTGGGCAAGTGGGCCAGACAGCAGTAAACACAGAACCGGTTCTATGTCTGCATAGAGCTGGGCAGAACCAGTAGCATTCCACCTCGGGTTTCATTACCCTTCGGGTATTTGTTCCTTCAGAGCAGGCTTTTTCTCCTAGAGATGTGAAAATATCGAAAATTCCTGAAAATATCAGGCGTTGCTATGCAGCTGGACGAAGCATCAACCACATCAACATGGTGGCTTGGAGTGAGGAAGGGAAAATTCACCTGGTGCCTTTGCGTCAGTCTTGTCCTCTTGGGGCCCACCTACCTTGCAGGGTTATTGTTGAGGCCAATTAAATAAGAGGAGACCCTCCCCATGTAACCTTGATCCTTTACAGCAGGGGGTCTCCATCCTTGGCAAGTATAAGACTTGTGGACTTCAACTCCCAGAGTTCCTCAGCCAGCTTTGCCTTGGTTGGAGACCCCTGCTTTAAAGGAAAAGCAGATTACAGGCAAAAACCATCCCTAAACCCAAAATCTGGGGTAGAACCCAGTTTCCCTTGCTGCCCTCTCCTGGCCAAAGTACTTGTGAAAAGCCACATCCTTACCTTAGCTGTTCCCCTGTCAGAAGAACCTCAGCCATGCACTCCAGCTCAGCTGCCCTCTGTTGCAGGGTGCCCAAGCTATTTTCTTCCATTGCTGCAACCAGCCTGGCTAGAAAAACACACACACACACATTCAAAACAAAGGAGAAGATGAAAGGCGCCCGATAACCTGGATGCACCTTTCAGCATCCCAAAGCTTGCAGATGCTTCCCAGAGCCTCCGACTTTACGCTCAACCTTCACGATCTCCATATAACTGGGTGGCCAGGGGTGTCAAAAAGATGCAAGCACGGCTGGACAAATTCATCAGGAGCCCCGTCCTTGAACGGAATCTTAAAGACTTCCAGAGGAGGCCTTGGAAGGCAACCGGGCACATGGCTGCGCGCCTCCCCTCCTCCCCTGCCAACTTGCTTCTCGGAGCCTATTCTGCGCCTTTTTTTTTTTTTTTCCCTTTTTCAATTACCAATTCTCCCCAGCCGGCCTTCTGAAGCAGAAATCCAAGGCTTGCTCGATCGCTCGCGATCATTGCAATTTAAAGCAGCTTCTCGGCGGTTTCCTTCCACGGACAAACCCCCCCTCCCCCGCCCTCGAGAAGCGCTTCTCTCGGACACGCCGCTTCCTCGGTTGCGCGCAACCCCACCCCCTGGAGCCGGGCAACCAAGTGCGGAGACAAACCCACCCACCCGCTCCCAGCCCCCCGATGCGCGCAGCTCTGGATTCCCTTCAGCTCGCAATCGCCTCGGCTGCGCATAAGGCACGCCCCCCTCCCATTTTCCCCTTGGCAAAGGAAAACAAAAACAAGCAGCCACTCCCCCCCCCCCACCCACACATCCACTGGCCACCAAAAAAAAAAAAAAAGCCCCAACCCCAGTCAACCTGACATTGGGCAAAGGGACGAGGGTTACAACCCGGGTTGGGTGACCAAAGGGGAGAATCTTGACCTGCAAGATTCCCAACCAGCCAGCCCTGCTTTTCAGCGGACGCACCTGGATCGGGAAAGTGGCGCCTTCCCCCAGGGCGATCCAAGGGGAGAAGGAGATTTTCCCCCGCGGGCTTCCTTCTTGTTGTTGTTGTTGTGGTGGTGGTGACAGGCAGGCTTGCGAGTGACACGTGGTTGCAGCAAAGCACAGCCTGGCCAGCAGCGTCCCCCTCCCGTCTGGCCCGGCGGCGAGGGGCTTCGCTGGGGCTGAAGGCGTGCGCTCGGGAGCGGCGGCGACGGCAGGTTTGGCACGGCGGAGCCAATTCGCCTCGAGGTCGGGGGCGGGGAGGGGCGCTGGGAAGCATGGGGAGGAAGGGCGGGGGGGGGGGAAACGATTGCGACGCGGTTAGCAACAACCTTCAAGAACGCCGGAGCGGACAAGTGAGTGGAAGGAGGCGTTTCTTGGAGCGCGGAGACCCCCCCCACTCCCCTCCCCTTCGCCGCTTCCATGCAGTTTTTCCTGTTTTTCTTCCTCCTCCTCCCTCTCCCTCCCCCCAAACGGGAGGAGGGTTGGAGTCCCGGGAAGCGGCCCAAAGGGAAATCGATAAAAAGCAATTAGCAGCGGGTTCCTCAATTTAAAAGTCGCACAGATCCCCGGCCCAATTTCTGGATCGAGTCAACAGGCTTCCGAGATCTTGGCTGGCTTGCACCGCACTGCTGGCTGTTCTTTTGCGGAGCAGAAAGGAACGTTTCCTTGCTCGGCTGCTCGTTTTCCCACTCGGTTTGTTTGCGTTGTCCGGCTGCTGCCGGGGAAATACATCAACTGAGGGATAGAACAGAATAGAATTCTTTTTTGGGCAAGGAATTTGTTTTGGTGCAAATACTCTCAGTGTACACAAAAGAAAAGATACATTTGTCAAGGGTCGTGAATCAGAAGATAAAACACTTAATAGTAGTCATAGGATACAATAAGCAATCAAATCATACTAGGAAACAGTCAATATAGGATGGTGCAGACCAGCGAGCCCTTTGGCTTGTATGAGAGTCGGGGCTGTGGAATGCTTTGGTTAGATTAGCAGGATCGTTCACCTTCCTTTCACAAGCTGGTAGAGGGAGTGCTCCCACCTCCACGTTTTAGTCTGCAGAGGCCCAGTGAGATGAATGGGACTGATCCCAAGGAACTCAGTGAGTTTCCAAGGCTTTGGGGTGGATTTGAACCTGGGTCTCCTTAACCCGGGTCCAACAACTTAACCAAATGTGACAAAATAGCAATAAAAGGTAGGTAATCCACATCTTACAACAGTTCATTCAATAAGCATTCAAAGTGACTTCTGACCCTTTTTCACAGCCTTTGTAATAACCCCATGATCATGTGATCAAATTTCAGCTGCTTGGTAACTGATTCACACTTACTGCCCTTGCTGTGTCCCAAGGTCATGGGATCACCTTTTGCAATCTTTTGACAAGCAAAGTCAAATGGGGAAGCCAGATTCACTTAACAACCGAGTTGTTATCAACTGCAGTGATTTACTTAACAACCTTGGCAAGAAAGGTTGTGAAATGGGGCAAAACTTACTTAACAAATGTCTCACATAACAATACAAATTGGAGACTTCAAGGTCCCTTTCAGCTCTATTCTGATCGATTGAAATTGTGGCCTCAATTGTGGTCATAAGTGAAGGACTGCCTGTACTTCGTAGGAAACTATGCATCCTTTCTCCAAAACAGCCAGGTTGGTGGTGGGGTTAATGGGGCAAGTCCAGTATTTCTCAACGTTGGCAACATTAAGAGGGGTGGATTTCAAATCCCAGAATTCTCCAGCCAACCCATTTTGGCTGAGGAGTTCTGGGAATTGAAGTCTACCTCTCTTAAATTTGCCAAGGTTGAGAAGCACTAGTCTAGTCTATATTCAACCACTGGGTGACTTTGGGCCAGTTACTTTCTCTTCCCCGCTTTACCTCACAGGGTTGTTGTTGACAAAAAAAAAAAGGAGGAAGGTCAATCCATATATCCTGGCCAGTGCTGCTGTACATAAAACAGAATAGAAATCTAATAAATTCTGGCATGGAAGGATTTCATCGCTTGGATAAAAATCTCCTTCATCTCAGGTTGATTTCTGGTAACCCCAGGTTGGGGAAATCTTGTTCCTTTTATGACTTGTGAACTTCAACTCCCAGAATTCCTGAGGCAGCATGGCTGGCTTAAGAATTCTAGGAGTTGAGGTTCCTTACCCCTGTGGTAACCACGTGGACCCATTGTATGAGCAGCGAGAGGTGCTTATTTATTCAGCTTATACGGCTGCCCATTTCACACGCAGTTTTGCTGCTGTCCTGTCATAGATGCTTTTCAAACTTTCCAATAAAAGGAAAGTAAACATAGAAAGAGGTTCAGAGTTATGCCTTTCTTTCTATCAGAGCAGAACAGAATATATGGGTGTGGAAGCCAACGAATGAGAAACAAGTTTGAAAGTGGTAGGAGAGGGGAACATTAAAAATGTCCCCAGTGCATCCCTAGGGGAGAAGCAATGGGACAGTGATGCAGAATGTGGCCATCAGCTTCATTCTAAACCCCTGACACTTCTTATCAAAAAATTTCAAGCTAAACCTGCTATTATTAAGCAGTTAAAAAAAACCTTCAGAAACCACTTACTTTGACTACAGTCTACAGTCCAGATTAGATGGGAGGAGGGGCAGACAAATCTAATAAATAAAATTTCTACTGTTCTCCCACCCAAGTACCACTGGATCCGACCCTGATTAGATTTCCGAAATCTGAAAAAGTTATCTATACACTGCTACCTAGCTGAATACCTCTTGAAATCAGCTTTAAACAAAAAGTGTTCAGGGTTTTTTCTTGATAATTCTCAAAGTTTGATTAACAGCCACCATCAATATGGAGGCTCGTTTGCAGGTTTTGGCATTTTGTTAAATTATCTCCTGGTATTTCTTGCCCAAGATTTCCAGTTCAACATTTTCATTGTCGTTTATAACAAATCTGCTACAAATTCCCAAAAGGAAAAGAAAACAGGAGAGATGAAGAAAATACAGCCTACAGTACTCTAATCCAGAGGCTTTTATTGGTTTATAAGAGTAAAGTACTTTATTGTATAGCTTTAAAATCACAGCATGATGTCAATTTATACCATATTAACGAAATAGGCTTCTTAAGTGAGCTTTTCAGTAATTAAAAAATCCTGAAGTGTCACAGTCTATGTATCAAATACTATTTCATTCTTATTTTCTATACATAATACCCTGTTTCTCCAACAATACGGCCTCCCCCAATAGGAAGTCCCAGCATGTTTTATAGGCATGAAATGAAATTAAGCCCCTCCCCCAAATTAAGGCCTATATTAAAACATGCAAAATGGGGGGGAATGGTGGGGGGGCTTGCCGTTAGGAAGTACTTTTGTTGCACGCCCGGATATGGTGCTTCCTGCATTGACCCTGATACGAGGTGCCCCACCAACGCCAAGGTCAACATCCAAGCCATTGCCACCCACCCAAAGATGCAAGGGGGGGGGAATTAAGTCACCCCCGAAAAGACAGCCTTGCCATTTTTTCGGAGCTCAAAAAAAAATAAGACCCGGCCTTATTATATGAGAAACACGGTATAATAATCGATAATATTGTCCTTTTACTAATGGATTTGCTGTGTTAGTTTTTTTTCTCCTTGTAACATTAAAGAAGCATTAAATTATCCTTCAAAAGTTACCAAATGCTTTTAAAAATGTAATATGTATGATATATATGTAAAAAAAAAAGAAGAAGAGAGAGAGAGAGAGCGAGAGAGAGAGAGGCTCCTTGGATGAGAAGTGAAACACTTCCCAAAAAACCAAGGAAGTCCAGTTGCCTTTGGGAAAAAAAAGCACGGTTGGGATTTCAGAACAGACCCACCCTGGTTTCTGGAAACTAAATTCAAAGGAGGTGTAATGGTATGTGAAAATGACCTTGGAAGACAGGGCAAAGAGATTCTGCCAAGGGAACAGTCAGATAAACAAGACTGAAGTTGGCCTTGCAGGACATACCAGATAAGAAACACAACCAGATCAGCTTACTTTATTGTAATGTTACACTGATAGAATCTTGCAATTCTGAAAATATGTTTCTCCTTTCTCCCATCTCCTTTACAAGCCCCAAAAGTAGGGAGGGCCTCTTGTGAGCCTCTTACCCAGCCCACTATCCATCTACAGCAGGGGTCTCCAACCTTGGCTCCTGGAAGCCTGGCGGACTTCAACTCCCAGAGTTCCACAGCCAGCAAAGCTGTGGAATTCTGGGAGTTGAAGTCCACCAGGCTTCCAAGGGCCAAGGTTGGAGACCCCTGATCTACAGGCTATGCTGTCCTTATCTGACTGTTCCCTTGGCAATGTCTCTTGACACAGTCTGCCAAGGCCATCCCCACATACTACAGAAGGGAAGAAATTCTTTTCAGATTTCCAAGATTCTGTTACTATAACCTTATAATAAAGGTAGTTTTATACTCATGGTTTTTCTTCTTGTCTGGATTACCTCAAAAGGATGACAATCACTTACCCGGAAGATCTGCTGGGTTTTTTCTTATCAGGTTAAGGATAGGAAAGAATTAGAAAGAAGCCTTTTTCTATAGCTGTTTCACATTTTGAAATCTATTTTTATTTATTTGGTTTGTCAATTGCTTATAAGATAATAGGTATAAGTAAAAACATAGTTATGAATACATGGATACATATAAGAAAAATAAAAAATAAAAGAAACAATAGGACAGGGATGATAGGCATATTGGTGCGCTTATGCACGCCCCGTACAGGCCTCTTAGGAAAGGGGTGAGGTCAATAGTAGACAGTCTAAGGTTAAACTGTCGTGTCCGAAAAGAAGGCTCTGAGGCAGTGACTATCAGTAACAGCTCTTTTATTGAAGACGTGAACCGAACCGGCAAAAGAGAAAAAGCCTCCGGCTTTTATACTCTTTTGCCGCGGCGGCCGCGGCCAATGGCAGCGATTCAAGTCTCCCGCTCTTGGTTTCAGCCAATCGTGGGAGACTTCAATCGGGCCAATCGGCGCGGCTCGCCTGGCCAATTAGAAATCCCTGCGCCTTAGCCAATCAAGGCGCAGGGATTTCGAGCAGTCCATTTTTAGTACATAACACCCCTCCCCTCTTGGTAGGGTCTTTCACGTGGTGTAATCACGCAGGTAGGCGGGGCTACGTCGGGTCCTAGTTGACCTGCGCAGCTCATTCTTCTGTTGTAACTCGGCCGGAGCGGTCATCTTTTTGGCTGCTCCTGGCTCTGTGGGTACCGGCTGGATGGTCGGGCCGGTGCTCTCGCCGTGGCTCCCGCCTGGGCCTACCGGGTCGGTTGAGTCACGGATTTTGCCGCTCCCGCTTGGCTTTTCCGAGTCGGTAGAGTTGGCTGGACGGCTCCTCTCCGGATGGGATTCGCGGAGGCAGCGATCTGGTGAGTCTTTACTTTTTTTCTGCGTTTCTTTTGTCGGGTCTTCCCTCCCCCCTTGGTTCGTGTCTTGGGGGTTGAGGTTAGTTATTGCCCGTGACCGGAGTTGGTCGATGTGTCGCTTCCAGGCTCGCCCATCGACGGTTTGGAGCCGGTACGACCGTGGGCCTGTGGTTTGTGTTATGACGGCTGGGATCCATAGGGGTTCCCCTGTCATATTTTTAGCGTAAACCCAGTCGCCCGGTTGAAAAGTCCGGTACCTGGAGCTTGAGTCCGGGGGTCGCTCCGGGTTATATGTGGGGTGTAGACGATCGAGTGGTGACCGCAGCTTCCTGCCCATCAGGAGCTCTGCAGGGCTTTTGTTTGTTGTGGTGTTAGGTGTGATGTGTTGTATGAAAAGTAGTTTATTAATTTTTTCGTTGATCTCCCCGTGGTCCATTTTCCGGAGGGTCTTTTTTGTAAATTGGACCATCCGTTCCGCCCTACCGTTCGCCGCCGGATGCGCCGGTGCTGTCAATGCGTGGCGGATACCTTTCTCAGCCAGGAAGCGTTCAAATTCGATTGATGTGAATTGGGGCCCGTTGTCTGAGACAACTACGTCTGGGAGGCCATGTGTCGAGAATAGTTTACAAAGTTCTTTAATGACAGCCTCCGTGGTGGTGGATTTCATGTCAGCCACCTCTAACCAGTTCGAGTATGCATCTACTGTGATTAAAAAAGTGTGTCCATTTGTGGGGCCAGCAAAATCTAAATGGATTCTGGACCAGGGTCCCCGTGGTATTTCCCAGTCCCGGGTGGGTGCTGCGGGTGGGCTGGATCTGGTTTCTTGGCACCGGTGGCACCTTGCAACCCATGTTTCAATTTGCTTATCCATCCCTGGCCACCAAGCGTAACTCCTGGCCAGGGCTTTTGTCCTGACGATGCCAGGATGCCCCTCATGTAACATTTCCAGAACTCTGCTTTGTAATTTGCACGGAATTACCACCCGATCTCCCCACAGGATGCAACCCCTTAACAGAGACAGTTCAGTCTGGCGCTGCCGGAATTTCTTAAAAGTCTCGTCAATGTCCTTTTCCGGCCAACCTTTCTCTAACCAATGCAAGACTTTCGCCAATTGTCTGTCCCTACTGGTTTCCCTGGCAATATCGGATGCGGTTATGGGCAGGCTTTCTATGCTCAGGGTGTTAGTTGTAGGAGCGGGGTCAGGTTCAGAGTCCGGCAAGGGCGAGCGGCTCAAAGCGTCCGCGTGTGAAATTTTCTTTCCTGGCTTGTGGAACAGTTCGTAGTTGTAGGCTGCCAGGAATTCAGACCACCTAGTCATGCGTGGTGACAAGATGTTTGGTGTGGCCCGATCCCCGGCGAGGATGCCCAGCAGTGGCTTATGGTCGGTGACTATCTTGAATGGGCGGCCGTACAGGTACTCATGGAAACGCTTGACGGCGGCAACTATAGCCAAAGCTTCTTTGTCCAGCTGGCTATAGTTCCGTTCCGGTTTTGTTAGCGTTCTGGAAAAAAATGCAATAGGCGCTTCTCTCTGGTCTGGGAGGGTATGGCTGAGGACAGCGCCGACGCCGTAGGGCGATGCGTCGCAAGTGACAGCTAAGGGTAAAGTCTCACTGAACTGTATTAGGACGGCGTCGGAGGTGAGGAGGTCTTTGGTTCTCTGAAAGGCGGCTTGTTCTCGTTTCCCCCAAGTCCATGCTGCCCTCTTGTCTAGGAGTCTATGCAAAGGCTCCGCCACCGTTGCCTTCTGAGGTAGGAAGACATTATAAAAATTTAGTAAACCTAGGAATGCTTGTAGTTCTGTTTTGGACCTCGGGGTGGGGGCTTCCTTGATGGCTTTAACCTTTTTAGTTGTAGGGTGGATGCCCTGTCTGTCTAGGAGGTAACCCAGAAATTCTATTTGCTGCGTACACAGTTGGCATTTTTCGCGTTTGACTTTAAGTCCTGTCTCTTTAAATTTTGTCAAGACTTGTCTTAAACGGTTCTCTAATTCGGCTTCGTTTGGCGCCGCGATTAACACGTCATCGAAATAGGGCACCACCCCCTTGATGCCCTGTAGTAAACGTTCCATTAGACTTTGAAAAATGCCTGGTGCCACGCTGACTCCGAATTGGAGTCTGTTGCACTTGAAGGCCCCCCGGTGTGTCACGATTGTTTGGGCTTCTGCCGTTTCTTCGTCCACAGGCAGTTGCTGGTATGCCTGGGCGAGGTCAAGCTTGGCAAAAAATTTTCCCCCTCCCAATGAGTGCAGTAAGTGTTGCACTATGGGCACTGGGTAGGCGCTTTGCTGTAGCGCGCTATTTAGGGTGGCCTTATAGTCCCCGCAAATCCTCACGGACCCGTCTGGCTTTACTGGGGTCACTATAGGGGTCTCCCATCTGGCGTGATCTATAGGTGTTAATACCCCTTGCTTGACGAGTTTGTTGATTTGTTCGTCAATTTTTGGTTTTAACGCAAAGGGTACCCTCCTAGGTTTAAGTCGCTTGGGGGAAACCCATGGGTCTAAGTCAAAGGAAATAGGGGGCCCCTTGTACTTGCCCAATCCTCCATCGAAGACCTCCTGGAACTCCTGGACTAACCGCTGTTCCCAGGCTTCCATGGAGACTTGGTTGACACCTGTCAATGCGATGTTCAGTGGGGCGAACCATTGCAGGCCAAGCAAGCTCGGGCGGTCACGATCGACTATCGTGAGTGGAAGTTGTTCGGTTTGGCCTTTGTAGGTTATGCTAAAGTTTTTGGTGCCCACCACTGGCACGCGATTACCCTGATAGTCCCTTATGATGATTTTCTGGGCGGGTACATTTTCCTTCTGCAGGGTGGGCACTAGTTTTTTTATTTCGCGCCATGCAATCATGGAAAGGTAGGACCCGGAGTCCACTTCCATCTTGCAAGGCCGGCCTTCGATGTAGACTTCAACGTATATCTTTCTGGCGCCGTCGGAGATGGCATGGCCGATTGTCACCGTCTGGTGGGTTTCTTCTTTCCGCCGACCGTCGCCGCTTCTCTGGGATCTTTGCTTCTGGTCCCATCTGCCTGCTGGCTGGCGCTCTCTGGTTCTTGGCGGGCTCTCTCTCCTTCTATCCTGCTGCTCCCATTTTGGCGGGCTGCGGGTCTTCTTTTGGAGGCAAACTCGGGCGATGTGGCCCCTTCGGTCACAATGCCTGCAGACCGCGTCAAAGAAACGGCATTCGGACCTGGGGTGGTCGCCGCCGCACCCTGCGCAGTTGGTCCTCGACCTACGACTGTTTTGGCTTCGCTGGTTTCCGCGACCCGCCTGCACGCGATGTGTGTCCTCCTCATCGTCTGAAATGCTGGAGGCTGACTGGTAACCGCCGTAGTGTGCGGCCGCTTCGATTCTTGCATCGGCCGACCTTGCGGGGTTGTTGTTGTTCGCGCCTTTTGCCTCGGCTCTCCGCATGGTGTCTGCTGACGTGCGGGTTGCTTCTGCGGCTGCGGCTGCGGTGATGGCATCGGCGAGGCTGATGTCGCCTTTGGCCATAAGTCGGCTCTGGAGTGTCGGATCCCAAAGTCCTAGCACGAAACGGTCTCTTATGAGACTGTTCAATCCCTCAAACTCACAGAGCCCGCCTAGGCGCCTTAATTCAGCGACGAAGTCGCTCAGTTTCTCGTCCGGTCTTTGACATCTCCGGTAAAATTCGTTCCGCCGAATTAGGATGGGGACCTCGGGGGCGTAGTGGCGCTTTAGTATGGGTTCGAGGACGTCCCAATCCATGGCAGTCGCGTCTGCCGGTTTGGCCAATGCCTTGGCCATCTGGAAAACCTCTGGTCCACAATGCGTCAGGAACACGGCGCGTTTTAGCGGGCCCGGGGCGTCCTTCATGCCGGCACACTCTAAATACATCCGGAATCTGTCTGAGTAGGACTCCCAGTCCTCGGCGGCGGGGTTGAAGGGGGCGGGCGGTGCTATTTTCGCCATTTCGTTGTCGCAAGTTCGTCTATGGACACGGGGTTCGGTTCAGGGGCGAGATCCCATCCTCGTCGCCAGTGTCGTGTCCGAAAAGAAGGCTCTGAGGCAGTGACTATCAGTAACAGCTCTTTTATTGAAGACGTGAACCGAACCGGCAAAAGAGAAAAAGCCTCCGGCTTTTATACTCTTTTGCCGCGGCGGCCGCGGCCAATGGCAGCGATTCAAGTCTCCCGCTCTTGGTTTCAGCCAATCGCGGGAGACTTCAATCGGGCCAATCGGCGCGGCTCGCCTGGCCAATTAGAAATCCCTGCGCCTTAGCCAATCAAGGCGCAGGGATTTCGAGCAGTCCATTTTTAGTACATAACATAAACAGTCTAAGGTTTTGGGGTTTGGGGAAGAACATAAGGCCTATGAGTACTTTGAAGAGTATGAATGATGCTTGGAATTAGTTTTTAGCAATATTTAAGAAATGTTATTTGTGAACTGTTATTTTTTCCTTTACGATTTTGAAAGTTACTGTCAATTTTTAAAGTAGAAGGGAGTACAAGAAATGCAGTAAACTAGTAAATCTTTTTAAAAAAATCTTTTTCAACTGTTTTTCCTTCTGAAGAGCCCAGAGCACCTCACAAAAGAATCGTGAAAATGATCTGGAATGAAACCATGAAGATTGCTATCTTGCTGTGTCCATAAAAGGCTACAGAAATGAAATAAGGTTCATTAAAATAAAGAACAGTCTACAGTTATGTCCTGTAGCGGCTCTAGCTATCGTGCTAATGTGTGAATGAATAAAAACCTCACTTCTCATTTGAAGCGAGATTGTGTCTCTCACAGAAGTCAGCTTCCCAAGTTGAAGTGTTGCAAATCCATCATCAACAAGGCCCTGTTTTTAATCATCCCACTGTAAGACTGATCCCACCACAGGCCAAGAGCAGGATATCTCTCTCTGAGCTTAGGTGACATTGGGGAGTGGGTCTCATAAAAACCTGGAGCCTGAGCAACCGGTTCCACTTGCTTTGTAAAGGAAGGGAGATAAACCTTAAACCATGTCAGCCTTGCAAGATAGATCAGACGAGAAGTCCGCAGCCAAAGCACTAGCTCTGTCTTGATTGTTAAGGGTATGACAGCATTCTTGCAGGTCTGAAAGTCCATCTCTCTCCCCACCCCGCTTCACTTTTACACTCCAAGAAACTAGGGAGGATCCCTTCTGAGATATTTTCCATGTTTCCATTTCTTCTGAGGGCTCAGCTGTCTCTCATCTGACTCTTGTCTAGTCTAGTCTAGTCTGTGGATCTTCCTCCTATCTCTCGATGTCATTGCTGTAGGCCAATTAGACCATAGCTGGACAGTGTAGCTTCTTATACAGGTGGTCCTTGATTTACAACCACAGGGGAACCCAGGGGTGGAATTCAAAAATCCCAGCAACTGGTTCGCTGCCCAGTTGCTGGGTGGCCATGGCCATGGTGGGTGTAGCCTACTGGAGCTTCTTGTTTCCAGCTTTTGGTGGGCTGCCAGAACCTGGGAGATGCTGGTTTTGCCCTCCCAGGGGTTTGGAGGCTTCCCCCGGGCCTCTGGGAGGGCGAAAATGGCTTCTGCCTGTTTTTGGACTTCTGGAAGGCCCATTTTCCCCCCCTCCCAGAGCCTCCGTGCAGACCCTGCACTTACCTGTATCGTATGGAGACTCCTGGGATGGGAGGGGAGGGCTGGGGCCAGCTGGTCGATTGAAATACCAGTTCGGTGAATCGGATGTAACTTTAACATCCAGTTCACTTAAACCAGTCCGAACCGGTAGAATCCCACCCCTGGTTGAACCCCAAATTTCCACTGGTAAGCAGGAAAGTTTTAAGTTGGTTTTGATCCATTTTATGACCTTCATTGCCACAGTTTTTAAGCAAATCACTGCAGCTGTAAGTGGTCCTGGCTTCTCCCATTGCTTGTGGCAAGCCAGCTGGGAAGGTTACAAATGGTGATCACACCTAGAATACTGCATCCAGTTCAAGCAACTCTTGTGTGAGAACAGTCTATGGTAGCAAAAAATCAGAAAGAATCTGTTAGCATCTTTTCTAGCTGACACATTTTATAAAGTATAGGCAATTGTGAGCTCTGAAGAAGAACTAACAGACTCCTTTTGCTCAGGCCGCAGAGTAAAGTAAAAATAAATCCTGAAAACTAAAAAAACAAAAACAAAGACAGGAAGTAAAGCAAGCCATCACAAAAGCAATTGGAAGACTGTCAGGGTAAGCAGTCAACATAGCAAGCTGAGGCTACAATATTATTAATTTAAAGGGTTGCTGGTGCTAGATCATTGTATTTTATCCATGGTCCAATACCAGGGAAAAGTGGGCAAAAACTCAAAATGTCATGTTTTCTATGTAAAGTTCATAGTTTTCCTGACAGTAAATCCTTTTAGTAGTTGTAAGCAAGTCTGCACAAGATGCTGAGCTATGTTGTGGCTTGACTAAGTGGAAAGTCCTACCCTGAAACAAACTTCAAGGCTGTGGTTGAAATAAATGCAGTAACCACGTACCATTGACCTGCTTTGTTTCAGGTTACCTAAGTTTTACATTTTTAAGACTATTATTAGATTTTTACTCCATCTTTATTACTTTATAGGTAATTCAAGGCAAAAACATATCTCCTCCTATTTTCCTCGCAATAACCCTGTGAGGTGGATTAGGCTGAAACAGAGTGACCAGTCCAAAATATACCAACTGGCTTTTGTGCATAAGGTGGGACTAGAACTAACAGTCTCCTGCAGCATTTAATCATTACACCAAACTGGCTTTCTATAGTCAAAAAATGTCATTAAAGCCCAAATGAGGAATTAACTATCCTAGTACAGGTAGTCCTTGACATAAAACCTTTCATTTACCAACCAAAGTTATATCAGCACTGGAAAAAGGGACTTACAACCAGCCCTTGCCACTGTCCTGGCACCCCATGGTCATATAATCAAGATTTGGGTGCTTGGCAACCGACATCTATTTATGACCATCAAAGCATTCCAGGGTCATGTGTCTTCCATTTATAACCTTCCTAGGAAGCTTCCAATAAACAAAGTCAATCAGAGAAACTGGATTGTTTAATGACCATGTGTTTCACCTAGAATACTGCATCCAGTTTGGGTCACCACATTACCAAAAAGATGCTGAGGCATTGGGAAAAGTGCAAAGAAGAGCAACTAAAATGATTCAAGGACTACAGGCTAAAACATATGAAGAACAATTGCAGGAATTGGGTATGGCTAGTCAAGAGATAAGTAGGATTAGGGAGGATATGACAGCAATATTCCAGAATTTGAGGGGCTGCCACAAAGAAGATGGGGCCAATTTATTTTCCAAAGCACTAGAAAGCAAGACAAGAAGCAATGGAAGGAAACTAATCAAGGAGAAGCAACAAGGAATGAAGGAGAAATTTCTTAGCAGTGAGGGCGATTAACCAGTCAGCTTGCCTTCAGAAGTTGTAGGGGATTCATCACTGGAGGTCTTTCAGAAAAGACTGGGATAGATACCTGTCTGAAATGGTATAGGCCAGGTCTCCTGCCTGAACAGGGGACTAGACTAGAAAACTTCCAAGGTCCCTTTTGATTGATTGAAACAACTGTGGCAAAAAAAAGTCATAAAATTATGTGTGACTCACTTATCAATTCCATTGCTTAGCAATGGAAATTCTCTTCTCAACTGTGGTTATAAGAGGATTAGCTGTTCTTAATTTTTCCTTTTGGCCTCCAGATATAACATAAGGAGGGCCCTTTTCATGTTATTTTCGAGCATTCTATATAATAATTCTTCTCCCATATCACACAGGATGACACTAATCCCATGGGTGGGACACATACTTTTTTATTTACAAAATAAATATCAGCCAAGAAAGGGGATTGAGACGAGTACATGTTTTCTGGTTAAAGTGGTGTTCTGGTCTTTGTATTATCCAAATAGCTATGACATTTCCATGAGCTTGATTAGTGATCCCAAGGCAGGAATAGAATTTGCAAACATATACAATTCTGCATATTTTGCTCTCTGGGACAAGATACCATAACCTCAGTCCTAAAAGAGGCTGTGATGAGAGGGAGAATTGTCAGCACTTTGCAGTTGAAAGTGGGTTTCTTTTTTCAAAAGGCAATAAAGGCTCCAAGAGAATATTCTTGATCGTTAAAAATACTTGTTTCTTCAAGTTGAGAAAAGCAGAACAAATTAAAGGCAGTTCCAGTTCTTTTTTTCCATTCTTCTCTAATAAGAGTTCCTATTTTTTTAGTCTTATCTAAACATTCCCAGGCTTAATCGCTTGGGATAGGATAACTTGTTGGAAGCAAAATAAAAATGTCAATGCAGTGTTTTAAATACTAAATATATTTTGTGCATTTTAAACTATGATAGTAAGATCATAACCTCACAAATTGTTTCCATAATAGTATTATTCATTTACTTGAGAATACTAATCTGTTTTAATGGGGGTGGCATATTTGCAGCACTAACCATATACATCTGTAACTCCCCACTGAAGTGTAAATCTGAGTTCAGACCTTGCATGATTCATTATCCATAGTTAATTATATTTTATTTGATTCATTTGTGGGGATTTCCACAGTATACTGAACTATAAATTAATCATATGTTCCAGTTTCCACAACAAGCTAGACTAAAAAGGCATTGGACAGATTGTAGCTCAGCATGTTGTACAAAACAAGGTTATTTGTTTAAGGGAAGTGTAGTTAAGCCCATTATGCCAAACACTGCCCATATGTTGTATTTTGAAGAATGCACCAGTTATTAAACATCCTGGAATTACTTCAACAATGCAAAAACAGCCAGCAGCTGGAGAACAGGAAGCAAGAGAAAAGCAACTGAAACCTCCACCTTCAATTTACTTATATAGGTAGTCCTTGATTTATGACAATTGAGCCCAGAATTTATGTTGACTGGTGAGAAATTTGTTAAGTGAATTTTGCCCCAGTTACTAAATGAATGGTTATAAGTCAAGGATTACCTGTAATTTCATTAGGGCTATCAGATTTAGATTGCAAAATTCCAGATCACCATTTAATGTCAGAAAGAGATACAGAAAACACTAAGTGATCACCCTGATTTCTGCAGCTTGGAGAGCACATCCATATTTTCATTATAGTGTTTTCTGACTCAGCAGAGTTATTCATGTGTTATAACAGTCTGCCCCCATGTGGTATTCTAGAACATAGAATTAAATAGTGGAAGTAAAACTAATTGCATTATAATAGGTGGCTGAACAGTCAAGGAAGTGCATACTCAAACCAGGACTTGGGAGTCCATGCCCTTCAGATAGCCAGCATCCTTCCCTCATTGGTTTTTAGCTGCATGGAAATTATTCACCTATTTAATTAGTTTTCCCACCATGGGCTTAAAAACATTTGCAAGGATTGGGAATCTTTTTACAAAGGAAGGGATCCTTTATAAAATATAGGAATAAATTTAGCTAAAAGGAATGTTATCTGCAATGAAGACTATACAGAGTACATTTGGAAGGATTAAATAATTGTAATCCCAGTTTTTCACAATTAAGCAAAGCATAGATTATTGCAATACTAATCAATAAAGCCTTGCTCTTTTATATTTGTACATTTTGAAGGAAACATCCGAATGACTTGTTAAGCCTTGTGGTTCCTGTATATTACTCAAACAGCCCTTCTTTTGGTATTACTGCATTCAAAATGAATCCAAGTCTTTATTTGAAGATAACCAGATGAGCTTGGCTTTTTCCCTCTTCCTTCCAGGGTTTAGATCAGAGGTTTCCAAACTTGGCAACTTTAAGACTTGTATACTTCAGCTCCCACTATGCTAGCCCGGGAATTCTGGGAGTTGAAGTCCACAAGTCTTAAAGCTGCCAAGTATGGAGATCCCTGGTTTAGATCCTGATAAGCACCAGAGCTCTATTTTTTCATTAGGGATGGGCTATTATTTTTTAAAGCAGTCCAATTGTTTTTTTTTAAAAAGCTTTGGCTGTTAAGTCAGAAATTAACTCTAAAATTAATTCTAAATTAACTCTTGATATTTATGTACTAACTGGATTTAGCAATGACTTGCAGCTTTTAAGGCAATTAAATATTGAAATTTTATGCAACAAATTTGGTCCTATTTCATTCAATAATGTTTATTATGTACTTTTTTGCCACCTTTGTTATTTCTTCCTCAAAAATAACAAAAATGCAACAATAATGAAGCATTACATTACATTTGGTATGCCAGAGTTAAAAGGGACCTTGGAGGTCATCTAGTCCAATCCCTGCCCAAACAGGGAACTCTATACAATTGCAGACAAGATAGTTGTCCCATCTCTTCTTGAAAAATCCCAATGATGGAGCACCCACAACTTCTGAAGGCAAGCTATTCCACTAATTGCTTTTGTTAGGATTTTTTTTTAAATTTCTATAGGTTTGCATCAGTTTGGTTTGGTGGCAGCAGTGCCTCAGATAGAAAGTCCATCAGAGAATGGTAAGGACAGCCAAGATTATAAGAAGCTCACTTCCTGTTATTCAGGATACTGCTTATAAGCACAATGTGCTTAGAGCTCAAAGCATTGTTAGAGACCCCAAACACCCCACTTCACAGTCATTTTGAAGTTATTTCTAGCAGGACTACCAGATTCTGTAACACCTTTGTTCCCTAGGCCATCTGTCTGGTGAACTCGCAAGATTTGTTTTTCTCATCATATACATGTATACATCCAAACTAGACTGTGTAGTTTCTCCATGTTATATAACATACATTTGCAAATATATATATTTTATTTTATTTGTCAATCACTTCCAAGATAATAGGTATAAGTATAAACATGAGTAAGAATACAGGAAATAGGTACAAATAAATGGAGACAATAGAACAGGGACAGGAGGCATGATGGTGCACTTAGGCATGCCCCTTATTAACATATGTGATTATATAATTTTGTATTAATTTTTGTCACATTCATGTAGAGTATATTGGAGATGGTGACCCTGAGAGCTGAATGCAACAAAATTTCATTTTAATGTATGCCAATTAGTCTGCGTTCAAAGAGATAATAGTTATTATTCTATTCTTATTATATTATTATACCCTAGCCTATCCCAATCCATTCTTATTCGATTCTCTATTCCAATTCTACCCCATTCTATTGGTTCTCTCCTTTATGAGTTTCCACCCATTGCTTCTTGTCCTGCCCTCAGGTGCTTTGGAGAATAGCTTGACTCCCTCTTTTTTGTGGCAGCCCCTCAGATATTGAAAAACGGCTATCATGGCGCTCCTTGTCCTTTTCATTAAATTAGGGGTCTTCAAACTTGACAGCTTTAAGACTTGTGGACTTCAACTCCCAGAATTCCTCCTCCACTCATGTTAGCTCAAGGAATTCTGGGTGTTGAAGTCCGCAAGTCTTCAACTTGCCAAGTTTGAAGGCCTTTGAACTAGACGTATCGAGTTTCCACAAAGGTTCTCCCGGAGTTCTAGCCTCCAGCCCGCTGATCATCTTTGTGGCTCTTCTCAGTCTCAACCGCCGTTTTTGTGGGCGGTGATTAGCCCCACCCCCTCTCTTTTGGATTGGGCGCCTAAGCGGCGTAAGGCCCGCCCCCTTTGCATCAACCTTGACGAAACGTGATTTTGGCGCGCTTTCGGAAAAGTCTGTTCTCTTCTCGTCTTTGCCGCTCCTTGTCGGGGATGCCCATGGACTCCGAGGAGAGCAAGCCGCCGAGGATGCGAAGCCGCGAGGAAGTCGATGCAACGCTGCAGGTCGCTAAATTAAACCCCGCGGAGCTACTTCAGACGGTACAGTGCCTCAGTTTCAGTCCGCAGATCGATGCCGGGGATTACTGTCTTTTGCAACTGGAGCCGGAGTTATGTCACGAGTTGGAGGCGGGACGAAGGTACGCGCATGCTCGGCAGCGTCCCCCGGGCGGTAGAGCGTGCTTTAAAAAATTTGTCGACTCTACAGCGACTCCTAGCAACTGGGAGGGTCATCTGATCTAATTCAAGAAGGGAATTGCATTGCCCACTCACCTCTGCATGTTCCACGTGGTAGACCAGTATTGCTCAAATTTGGGGAATTCTGGGAGTTGAAGTCCATGCATCTTAAATTTGCGCAAACGCAGCATTAGACAGTTCAGCCCGTTTCTGGTTTTTTTTTCCTTGATTGAGCATGATGATACTACGTACATGGAATGCTTTGAGAAATTGGATCTGAGATACTACGTACATGGAATGCTTTGAGAAATTTTCAGATATATCAGCCTCCCATCTTTATTGTTACATATTTTTATTGGTCAACACGCTGTAATTTGAACATGCATTTGTTTGATCCTGCAGCCTGGTGATCCGTGGAGAGAAAAACGAACATGCTGTGATATGCAGTAAGGATAAGACTTATGACATGAAAATAGCAGATACTTCCAATATGTTGCTTTTTATTCCTTCTGGTGAAACTCCAGAGCAGCTTCGTGCAGACAAGGCTACCACTAATATACTCCACCCTGAGGTATTGTGTGCCTGAAGATTCTCTAGAGCAAGTCAAGGTCTTTGAAAAGTCATTCTCCTCCCTTTTAAAAAAATAAATAAATCTCATTTAATCCTTTTCCAAAGAATTCAGATTTGTGGATGTGAGAGAACTCTAGTTTATCCAATGAATTAAATCAGAGCATTTTATGAGCTAAGAGATGAAATAAATATTTTAGTACTTAGATATATAGTGTATAGGATAATTATTTAAAATAGGCATATCTATGAGTGGGATCTTGGATTTGAGGACATATAGCAGCTGATTGAATAGGGAACTGAGTAATTTCTCTGGTTTATCAAGAATGTGATATTTGGTAGGATGATGGGTGAGACGGCCTTTTTTCCCTGTATGGCTCCATGGTTCTGTGTTTATAGTTTATTGTCATTGCACCTAGTACAATGAAATTAAATACCATCTTCAGTGCACATCATGACCATGAAAATAAACACAAACACATCCTTCACCCTTCACACATTGAACCGGAAACCCCCGACAGCACACCAACACTGCACTATACAGTAGAATTCAAAAGAACTACTGCCCTGGGATAGAAGCTGGTTTTCAGCCTATTTGTCCTTGTTTTTATTATCCGTACAGGATGGTACTGCCTGATGGTAATAGTTCAAAAAAAGGGTTCCCAGGATGAGATGGATCTTTGAGAATGTTTTGAACTTTCTTAAGGCAGTGGGAGCTATAAAGCTCTTCCATAGAGGAGAGAGGGCAACCAATGATCTTCTAGGCTATGACTTTAACCCTCCATACCTGCGCTGGAAGGATATTTCAGGACTTTTAACAGATGAATCAAGTGCTACCCAGTTTGCTACTTAAAACAGCGCCAACATGCAAAAAAAAAAAAAAAAAACCTACTTAAAATGTTTAGTCCTATCAGATTTTAAAGGCACAAAAGGGATGGAGCCAAATTTTGTTCACTTTGTTTTGGAAGGAGAGAAATTATAAGCCACTTGAATAGTGAAATGGACAGCATATAAATTTAATAAGTTATTATAGCAGTTATTTCTCCAAGAAATGCAATAAAAATAAGTTAAATCTCTCTAAATTCCACTAATTTAGATAGTAAAATTATAACAGACACAAACATAACTTTTCCCTGCTTGTGGCCATCCCATATTTTGCTACCTAGGGTTGGAAAAAGCAAAGTTAAGATTGTTCAATTTCTCTTTGTTTTTTCTCACTTAATAGATCCTGCCATGCATTGGTATTTAAGACAGCAGCTGAAGAGAAATAAAAGCAATATTTTGTTTTAAAAATTTATAGTTGGAGGGGGGAAAGATGTGTGATACTTTAGATATGGTTGGATTGCAACTCATATCCAGGGATGATGAGATGTCCCAAATTTCTGAAAGGCCACAGTGACAATTGAATCTTCCTGTGGTAAAACAGCCAGATGGGTTAAATGGAAGTGGAGCAAATATACCCAAAGGGCTGAAGTTCTAAAGCAATTTTTCTCAACCATGGCAGCTTGAAGATGTGTCGGCTTCAATTCCCAGAACTCCCTATCTTGTATTCTGGCTGGGGAATTCTGGGAGTTGAAGTCCACACATCTTCAAGCTGCTAAAATTGAGAAACACTGTTTGCAAAAGCAGTGATTTAACAGGCCAAACTTAAGGGCCTTATGCTGTGTTCATTCTCTGCTGCTGCTGATTGATGCAGTTATATCTGCAACTGCCAACTTTACAGATTAGCCTGGCAGTTCTGATGACAGTTCTTGTTGTAGATTGCAGGCTTCTCCAATCATTTTTGGGAACTAAGAAGATGCCGGCCTAAACTGAAGAAACTCAAGAGATTTCTATTGGAAAATCCTTATGAAGGTCCAGATAGTGAAAAAGAGAGAACTGATGCAAACTCAAAGGTAATAATTATATAAGGTAAGGATGGATGCATATATAGATGGAAAAGTTATCATGTGCCAAAACAAGATAGAGTTTTTCATAAAGAGACATAAATGTTGTGCAAGAATAAAAATTAAGCAATTTTTCTCAAGCAAGGTGTGAATTGCAGTTAGAGAGTACTAACCCATATTAAATTCCCAGGAACATATGTTTGTATTATTTCTCCACATGGCTAATTGTAAAGGGAGAGTATGTTAGCCATGTGTTCATGTATTAATTGCCTAAACTTTTTAGCTTGGTGCATAGGGTAAATATACAACTTCCCATTCATAAATGTATTCTAATTTGTGTCTCTGGGATCCCAGTTGCTATGGGCTGAGATATTCATTATCAGTGGAGTAATATTTTTCCTTTAGCGGTTTCCCAAGTGCATAATTTATTATTTATTTTATTTATTAAATTTATATGCTGTTCATCTCACTATTCAAGTGACTGCATGGCTTATAATTTCTCTCCTTCCAAAACAAAGTGAACAAAATTTGGCTCCATCCCTTTTGTGCCTTTAAAATCTGATAGGACTAAACATTTTAATTAGTTTTGGGTTTTTTTTGCATGTTGGCGCTATTTTAAGTAGCAAACTGGGTAGCACTTGATTCATCTGTTAAAAGTCCTGAAATATCCTTCCAGCGCAGCTATTAAGCACGTGGCAGAATTCCTGATTCAGTCCTTAACCAAATAGAATTTCAGATTCTTGAAATAAATGAAGCTTAAAATAAAAGTGGGCTTATGAAAAAGTCCCATTCAGCCTCCAACTTTATACAACCTAGTGACTAAAAGCTGTGAAAACAAAATATTCATAATTAAATTCACAAATGCAGTTTTAAACTTTTATTTATATAGCAATTCTGAGGCACTCAGAATAGCATTCAGACTTAAGGAAGACAGGTATGTTTTGTTTACTTTCTGTAGTATACAACAGAAGACTTCTTAGATTTGGTCCAAGCAAGTGAGGAAGAAATAATGCATCAGTTGAAGATTCTGAAAGCCTGCCAAGTTCAAGGTAGTTTTAGCTACAATGTGGGGCTAGATCAGGGGTCTCCAACCTTGGCTCCTGGAAGCCTGGCGGACTTCAACTCCCAGAGTTCCACAGCCAGCTGGCTGTGGAATTCTGGGAGTTGAAGTCCGCCAGGCTTCCAGGAGCCAAGGTTGGAGACCCCTGGGCTAGATCCTGTTTCAATGTTTCTTGGAATTATTTATTTAAACAGAAAATTGCTTACTTCTACTGCAACGGTCCACAACCTTGGCAGCTGGGGGAGGAGAACTGGGCCATGTGAAAAGCAGAGTGGTGCACACAAATGTACATGCACAGCTCAGCTTGTGTGAGTGGCAGGCTGGCACAGCTCAGGCAGTTCTGTTGCGAATAGACCACAATAGTGGGCCACGGGTTGGGGGTTGGGGATTCCTGTTCTACTGTATTTTACTAAAATACAGAATATATTTGTGAGCCTTTGAGCCAGAGTTATATAGAATAACAAGTACATTAAAGCTGTTCGCAAGGATCATGAGAATCTTTCAGATGTTTTGACAGTAAATCCATTCATTTGCCGCATTTCATTTTAAGAGAGCAAAGAGATAAATATATGACTGTTTAAGAATCCTCTTTTTTTAATTACTTGGTAAAATAGCAAAGCACTTCCCCTCCAACAAAAGAGAATATTTGTTAACTCGGGGTTGAAATGAGGGGTCCTTGATGCTCTCTGAGCTTAGTCGTTTTCTTGCAGATATTTCATTACCCAAACTAGGTAACATCATCTGTTCCAGTGGTGATGATGTTACCTAATTTGGGTAAGGAAAGATTTGCAAGAAAACAACCAAGCTCAGAGAGTACCAAGGATCCCTCCCTTCCCATCCAGCTGACTTTTAACACTTTAAATTGAACTTTATGTTCTGCCCAACATACAGTTATGTAAGTTGAATTGTACTCTTCAGTGGAGATATTTGTATGTTTATGTGCATTCATGCGTTTGAATCAATTTTGAGTCCTGGCAACTGTCTGAACTTACCCCTATTGTTTTCTTAGCAAGATTTCTCAAAAGTGGTTTGCCACTGTCTCCTTCCAAGGGCTGGAAGAGAGTTACTGGCCCAAGGTCACCCAGCTGCCTTCCTGTCTAAAACGGGACTCACAGCCTTCTGGTTTCTAGCCTGGTGCATTAACCATTAGACCAAACTGTCTCTTCTTCAATTGAGCATGAAGGGAGAAAATAACTAAGCTGGCATCATAACCAGATAAAAGAGTAGGGGGGAAATCAACAATGGAGTTGAGCTTTTTATAAAGGATTTTGTAGAATATACAGTAATGCCCTTCTCTGCTTGCAGGATACTGGAGGATTCTAGACTTTGACTATGAGATGAAACTGTTGAATCACGTGGCCCAACTAATATATTCAGAGTCCTGGTTGTTCAGTAAAGTCCCTTTAAGTTTATGTGTTCAAGAACTTGGGCCTCTAGAACCCAAGTAAGTTATTTTATTTCTGTGTACTTCGTACTAAAAGAATAAGGCTCACCCCCATTGTTTATTTGTGAAAAGTTTCTGTTTCAATTATATGTTGTTTACAAAATGCCTGTTTTCAAATTTAAAGCCAAGGTAGATAAGGCTGGATTCGTGTGCCAAATCTTTCCTTAATATGGCTTACTTACTATATTAGATGCAATTACAAATTCATAAAATGCATTAAAACAACCATGTTTCACAAGCCCGTGAATGGCTGGATTATACAATGAGCTACATTACAGCCCAAAAAAGTACACCGTGTTTATTGTGCGATGCGTGAATCTAGTCTAACATGGATTTAGAATTCATGCCAATCTTTTTTCATGGCAGATAAACTGTACCTTTAATTGGAACAGTTACTAAACAAGGCTGTCATTAAGTGAGGCCTAGTATCAGATCAATTTGGCCTTTACTTGATGAAATCCATTCTTGATGCATTGAATAGCCTTTCCCAGCAGGACCTCCCCAGATATGAATCATTGGTCTTTTGGCTGAGGATTCTATAAGTTTTAATCCCAGGACATGTAGTGATTCTCTACATCTAGGGGTACTCTAGGGCAGCAGCCCCCAACCTTTTGGGCACCCGGGACCGATTCCACGGAGAGAGGTTTTTCTATAGACTGGAAGGGGCGTGGTTTTGTGTGCTGCCTGCCTCCCACGTATGGGGCTTTGCTTGTTTGCATGGACTGGTTTCTGGCATGCTGCGGACTGGTGCCAATCCATGGTCTGGGTGTTGGGGGCCTCAGCTCTAGAACAGTGATCCCCAACCTTTCTGCCTTGGCGGCCCGGTGTGGAGGAGGGGGGAATAGCTCCTTGTGAGTGGCAGGCAAGCATGAGTATACACAGCTCCATTTGTTCAACCAGCAGACGGGCAGGTGCGCCCACCAATCAAGTGAAGGGAGCTCTGCACGTGAGTACCAGCAGCTGCTGCTCACACAAAGGGAGCTTCACGCATGAGTGCAAGATGGTTACTGCTAGTGTGAGGGAAACTTTGCATGCATGGGGAGCTACACGCTCATGCTCACCCACCAGCTGCATGGCCCAGTTACAAACAGGCTGCGGCCCAGGGGTTGGTGACCCCTGTTCTAGTGAACTACCCTGTTTCCCAGAAAATATGACCTACCATAAAAGTAAATCCTAGCTAGATTTTTACACATGCACCCAAAATAAGCCCTAATTAAGATGCTTCCCATTTCAGAGTGGATGGGTAAACATTAAGCTAGGGTGGGCACAGGGGTGGAGCTGCCCTACTACTTATCTTTGGACAGTTGTAGCCAGACCTCACAAACCCCAACACCTGCCTTGCCAGCCTATTTCTTCTGCAGCCAGTAAGGCTGGCAAGGCTTTCCTGAAGGGCTCTGTAGCTGATTACAAAGTCCTGGATTGATCTGGAGCTCTGTTATCAGCTGCAGAGGCTTTCAGGAAAGCCTTGCCGGCCACAGAAGAAATTCCTGAGCACCTCTGACAGCAAAAAGGAGACTGGGGGCAACAGGTTAGTCAGTGGATGATATCCCCGAAAATCAGACCTGGTGCCTTTTTTGGTGGCAAAAAATATATAAGACCGGGTCTTATTTTCAGGAAAACATGGTAGGAGAAAACAGTTGTCAGGTTACCTTTAGTGTAAGGGAGTGCATTAGTCTTCAGCATGCCTTATAAACAAGCTCTAAGAGGTGTTATATAAGTGCACCTAAATATTTATCACACATTCAAATAAAATGTGTTCATAAATAATATAAGGATAACCCTAGGTGACTAGTTCCAAATCAAATTCTGTAGAGAACAAGCTTGTTTATTATATTTTATACTGAAATTAGGCACATTTCTATTTCAGAGAAATGATAGAACACATCCTGGAAAGTTACGGGAAAAAATACATGGATGAAGGTAGGTTTCCTTCATAACTGCTCATTTTTAATAATGAAGATGATATACCTGGTTAGAATATTCGTTAGATCAGGATGTCAGGATAAAATTGAATGAATGAATGAAGACCTGATAATACCAGATTCAAGGTTAAACTATTGAATTAATTCTGGCATATAATGTTATTTTGAGATTGACGAGAGTTTTTTTAAAGATACACTTAAGTGTGTGCGACATCTTCCTTAATTACTTGTGGTTGTTAATGCTCCTTCCCAGGTGAGGCTTACTTTGAAATGAATGAAGAGAAGGTGTGTAGAGCAATTGCACAAATGCTCTTACAAAACGCTGTTAAATTTAACCTCTCGGAATTTCAAGAAGTGTGGCAGCAGAGTGTCCCTGAAGGAATGACAACTAGACTGGATCAGTTAAAGGTAATGTGTTATGAGATGCGTCACTTCCACAAATGTGCTCAGTCTGGAGCATAAATTTGAAAATCCACAAATATTAGGGTCAGATTAGGACTTCTGGGGATTGGATGGTCTCAAGTCATTTGCATCATGAGGTTGATGGAAGGCTGAAACTTTTAAGAAGTTCTCTCATTAAAAGAAAGAACAATACATAAACATAGCAAAAGTGCATTTTTGAAATGTTTATTAACTTTATATTTTAATTTACTCATTAAAGGTTTCCTGGACATATTCCAATTTTGATTTTATTTATTCAAAGGGGTTGGCTCTTGTGGATAGATCTTCTAAACCAGAGATTATTTTCCTGCTGAATGTTGAAGATTTACCAGAAGATGATAATGAAAGATTTCAACGCTTGTTCTCTATTCGGGAGAAGTGGACAGAAGCTGATATCACTCCATATATAGAGTAAGTAATATAACTACAGTCCTGCAGCAGTCTAGATAGGGTAAGAAAATGACCTTGGAATATATTATTGAAAGTTAATGATTATTAAGCTAAGGATAATAGAATAAGCGACATATGTGATATAAAATATGAATAAGAATGATTATAAATATATACAAGTTCAATGTGTATGATAATATTATTTTGTGCATGAGAAATATGTACTCAACTGACACTGTGGAGCAGAAAGGTTTAATGTTTGGTTTTTGTTTTTTTTTAATTTTTTTTTTAATTACAACAACAAAAAGCAAACATTAAACCTTTCTGTTATGTATGCTGATTTTGACTTTCCAATATGTATGCTGATTTTGGCAGCTACTCAGAAACAACTAATCCTTGCTTTTGTTCGCTATTAGAATTGGAGTATTTTTAGCCCATTGCAAGTATCTTTCTGTTAACCAATGACTTCCTCATTTCCTTTTGCATTCTTTCTTGCAATCATTGCACATTATTTCCAATTTCTCTCTCTAAGTCAAGATTGTATGCTACTTGACACTGTGTACAGGTAGTCCTCAACTTACAACAGTTCATTTAGTGACCATTCAAAGTTACAACAGCATTGAAAAAAGGTGGCATGACCATTTTTCACACTTACAATTTTCGTAACACCCTCATGATCATGTGATCAAAATTCAGGTGCTTGGCAACCAGTTCATACTTACGACTGTTGTTGTGTCCCAAGGTCATGTGATCACCTTTTAGAACTTTTTGACTGGCAAAATCAATGGGAAATGGGAAAACCAGAACAACCACATTATCAACTTATCAAATGACTGATTCACTGAACAACTGTGGCAAGAAAGATTGTAAAATGGGGCAAAATTCACTTAACAAATATGTCACTTCACAACAGACATTTTGGGCTCAATTATGGTCATATTTTGTGGACTACCTGTATTGAAATACAGTGTTATTGATGATTTTGTACTTTATGTTAGAATATTGAAATTGTTAAAATGATTTTGGAAAATACATTTTTTAAAATCCTTCTATTTTACAGGAATTTATGCTCAGAGAAGCAAAAAATTGGCACACTTCTAATGAAATACGCTCGTTCTTCAATGCAGAATGGACTCAAAGTTTATAATTCAAGAAGACCCGTTTCATAAGAATTATTTCAACAAAAGTTGGGGCTGAAAATATTCTAAACACTGTCAACTGGTAGATCAATTTTTTGTGGTTTTGCCACATAGTTTAAGATCCACAATTTTCTGTGAGGCATCTAATAATATTAGGGGTTCTTGAGAGTTCTTTACTGTTGAAACTGATATTTCTAGAAAAATGTAAATAGCAATATATGAGTATTTTATTCAACTCTTTTCTGTATTTTGTTTAAATTAAATCTGTATTAAAATTTTAAAAATTGAATAGATTAAAACACACACTGCAAAGAAGATCCATTTAAGATAGAGGATGGTTTTCTTTAATCTTTTCTTTATATTAACTAACATTTAAACCTGATCTTCTTTGGAAGGACTAAATCAGTCTATCCAGATGCAATTCTGCTATTTGGTTTGTAGCTTACAGAATTTCCAAACACTCTAGTTTCCAACTGATATACTGATATAGTTCAACGTAATTGGAGCATATCTTTGCCTTTGCTTTATTTCCTTTTCTGACATCAACTTTTATAATATGAGCTTTTTGTGTTTTATTTGCTTTTCTTTCTGAAGAGTCTTACTCTTAAGTAAATTAGATAAAATGTTGAATAAACCTGACTCAGTGTATGGACTAAAACTGAATGTCAGGAAAAAAAGGGAATATACAGAAACATAAAATGCAATACAGGTAGACTTACAAGCACAATTGAGCCCCACATTTCTGTTGCTAAGTGAGACATTTATTAAGTTTTGCCCCATTTTGACCTTTCTTTCCAGTTATTAAGTGAATCACTTAACATTGCAGTTGTAATGTATTTATTTAGTGAATCTGGCTTCCCCATTGACCTGTCAGAAGGTGGCAAATGGTGATGTCTATGCACCCAGAAGACTGCAACTGTCATAAATATGAATCAGTTGCCAAGCGTTTGAATTTGGATCATGACCATGGGGAATGCTGCTGTTAGGGATACACACCCTAGCAGAACGTGCAAGGGCAGTCTAGCAGGCAGGCAAATTATGTGAGATAAACGTTGTTGTAGTTAACACTCAGTAAGACAGATACACTGTGCCAGTTAAATAGTTTTTTATTCCAGCAAGAGTTATAGCATAGTCAAACAGTCCATATGTCATACACTAGTTCAGTCCATCCAGGGGTTAATCAGTTTCAAAGTCCAGTGTTGAAAAAGAGGTCAGTAAACTTACAAATAATCAGTCCAGCAATATATCTCTTTTGCAGTCAGATATATGAAGAAAATCAAACTCCTTTTCTTCGTTTCAGCAACAGCAGGGAAAACACGCAGTGATCACCATCAATCCATCATTGTCAGCTCTCCAGTAAAAGCCAGCAAACAGTGAGCTCTCTTGCTCCCTCTTATGGTGATTTTACAACCGCACCCAAAATACATGTTTTGCAGTTAAAGTGATACATACACTTAAACTCACTAACATAGTTTATATATTATTTTTACACAAACTAAGTTAGGTAACCAATGTTATCCCTAACATTCTCCCCTTTTGGGTAATATAATAACATATATATATATCTATTTACAATTTCAACCCATAGTTTTCACAATTTTCTTTGTGCTTGAATGCACTTTGGGCTTTTGTAAATCCATCTGCAATGTTTTCATCAGTCATGCAATATTCCAATCTTATTAAAACATTTTTTACAGATTGTCTTACATTCAAATATCTAAGGTCAGTATGCTTAGATCTTGTTTTTACAGCAATATTTGTAGCCAACCATATGGCTGCTTGATTGTCCTCATAAACTACAATGGCATCCTTAACAGTTACTCCCATATCTAACAACTGTTTATACAGAATTAAATCAGTACATAATAAAGATGGACATGAAAATTCTGCTTCCATTGTGGACATGCTTATGTGTTGCTGTCTAATTGACCTCCAACCAATCAGTGTTTTACCTAATAGTATAGCCATACCTGAAGTTGATTTTCTAGTTTTTATATCTGTTTCAAAACTTGCATCAGCATATGCACTTAAAATCAAATTATCTTTTTGGCTCCAAATGCAATGCATAGTGCATTGTCTTTTTAAGATACCTTAATATACGCTTTAGCGCTTGCCAGTGTCTTTCATTGGGTTCAGCATTGAATCTTGCCAATTGATTAATGCTATAGGCAATGTCTGGCCTTGACAATTACTAATATATGTTAAACTACCTATGAATGATTGATAAATAGTCTTATCAAATTTTGAACTTTGAGCATCAGTATGGCAAAATTCCTGACTCATTGGAGTTTTTGCCGGCTTACAAAGTTCCATTTTATACATTTTTAGCAATTGGTAAATTTTATCTTCTTGTGATATCTTATAGCCACTATTGGTTTTGTTGATTATCAATCCTAGATATTGTCTTATTTCTCCTAATTGCTTTAATTTTATCCTCTTACTTAATAATGATATTATCTCAGTAGCTTCATCATTAGTCTTTGTAATTAAAGCAATGTCATCTGTAAACAACAACAATAATGACACTGTTCCATTTGTTTCTCTTTTAAATAAACATGAATCAGCTAAACTTTCTTTAAATCCTATATTGTTTAACTCTTTTACAATATATTGGTTCCATTCATAACCAGATTGTTTCAATCCATAGAGATTTTTATTCAGTTTCCAACAGTCATTATTATTTTTATCATCCTTTATACCTACTGGTTTTCTTAAATATATAGTGTGCTGCAATGGTGCATGCAGATAGGCAGTTTCTACATCTAAATGATTTATGATATAGTTCTTCTTAGCTGCCCACACTAAAGCTGCTCTCAAGGTTGTTGCCTTTAAATTTGGTGCAAATACTTCATCATAATCACATGCAGTTTGATTAAATCCTTGAGCTACCAATCTTGCCTTATGGGTAACAGTCCCATTTTTACCAGTTTTTAACTTAAATATCCATTCACAACCAATGGACTTTTTACCTGGAGGTAATTTGGCATTTTCATAAAGTTTCATTTCTTTTAATGAATTTAATTCTTTCTCCATTGCTCTATGCCAATTTTCTTGTTCCTTTGCAGGATACATTCTAAGTTCTTCAACAGTAGTTGGAACTTTACTAACTTGGCAAACTACACTTGCTTGGTACCTGTCAGGTGGTCTGGTTATACGTGTAGTACGTCTAGGTATTACAGGGCTTACAGGTGGACTTTCATGTTCTACCTGTTCCTGATTATCTATTTCTTCCTGTTTTGGTATTTCTTCCTGTTCTGGTCCTATAGGTGTTATGTCCTGAATTTGAATACTCGAAATCCCCGAGCCTTGATTGGCTAAGGCGCGGGGATTTCTGATTGGCCAGGCGAGCCGCGCTGATTGGCCCGATTGAAGTCTCCCGCGATTGGTTCAAACCAAGAGCGGGAGACTTGAATCGCTGCCATTGGCCGCGGCCGCCGCTGCGAAAGGTATAAAAGCCGCGGGCTTTTTGCCTTTCGCCGGTTCGGTTCTCCCATTGTAAATAAAGAGCTTTGAATGAAAGTCACCGACTCTGAGCATCTTTTTGCGGACACGACACTGGCGACGAGGATGGGATCTCGCCCCTGAACCGAACCCCGTGTCCAACCAAGTACCAGCTCCAGCGCAGAGATGGCGAAGATAGCACCACCCGCCCCCTTCAACCCCGCCGCCGAGGACTGGGAATCGTACTCGGATCGGTTCCGTATGTACCTGGAATGCGCCGGAATGAAGGACGCCCCGGGCCCGCTAAAACGCGCCGTCTTCCTTACACACTGCGGACCAGAGGTCTTCCAGATGGCCAAAGCATTGGCCAAGCCGGCAGACGCAACCGCCATGGACTGGGACGTCCTCGAACCTATCCTGCGGCGCCATTACGCCCCCGAAGTCCCCATCCTGATACGGCGCAACGAGTTCTACCGCCGAAACCAGAAACCAGACGAAAAATTGAGCGACTTCGTCGCAGAGCTACGGCACCTAGGAGGACTCTGCGAGTTTGAAGGTCTGAACAGTCTCATAAGAGACCGCTTCGTACTCGGCTTATGGGATCCTACACTCCAGAGCCGACTTATGGCCAAGGGCGACATCAGCCTAGCCGATGCCCTTACCGCAGCCGCAGCCGCAGAAGCAACCCGCACGTCAGCGGACAGCATGCGAAGATCTGACACGAAGGGCGGAAACAACAACCCGGCAAGGTCGGCCGACACAAGAAACGAAGCAACCGCACACTACGGTGAATACCAGTCAACCTCCAGCACGTCGGAAGACGAGGAGGACATACATCACGTGCAGACGGGACGCGGCGACCAACGAAGTCGAAAAGGTCGTAGGTCGAGGACCAACTGCGCCGGGTGCGGCGGCGACCACCCCAGGTCAGAATGCCGATTCTTTGACTCTATCTGTAGGCATTGTGAACGACGGGGCCACATCGCTCGAGTTTGCCGCCAAAAGAAGACCCGCAGCCCGCCCAAATGGGAACAGCACGACAGAAGGAGAGAAAGCTCCCCGCCCAGAGCCAGAGAGCGCCAGCCAGACGGTCGGTGGGACCGTACTCAACGATCTCAAAGAAGCGGCGACGGTCGGCGAAAAGAAGAGACCCACCAGACGGTGACCATCGGCCACGCCATCTCCGACGGCGCCAGAAAGGTACACGTAGAAGTCCATATCGAAGGCCAGCCATGCAAAATGGAAGTGGACTCCAGGTCCTACCTTTCCATGATTGCATGGCGCGAAATCAAAAGACTAGTGCCTACACTACAAAAAAGAAACGTGCATGCCCAAAAGATCATCATAAAAGACTACCAAGGGAATCGCGTCCCGGTAGTGGGCACCAAGAACTTTAATATAACTTACAAAGGCCACACCGAACAACTGCCACTCACGATCGTCGATCGCGACCGTCCAAGCCTACTGGGCTTACAATGGTTCGCCCCGCTTAACATCGCGCTGACAGGTGTCAACCACGTCACCATCGAAGCTTGGGAACAGCGGCTAGCCCAGGAGTTCCAGGAGGTCTTCGATGGAGGCTTGGGCAAGTACCAGGGGCCCCTTATCTCATTTGACCTAGACCCAAGGGTTCCCCCTAAGCGGCTTAAACCTAGAAGGGTACCATTCGCCTTAAAGCCTAAAATTGACGAGCAGATCGACAAGCTCGTCAAACAAGGGGTATTGCAACCAATAGACCATGCCAGATGGGAGACCCCTATAGTGACCCCAGTAAAGCCAGACGGGTCCGTGAGAATCTGCGGGGACTATAAGGCCACCCTAAATGGCGCGTTGCAACAAAGCGCCTACCCAGTCCCAATAGTGCAACATTTACTGCACTCACTGGGAGGGGGCAAAGTCTTCGCCAAGCTCGACCTCGCCCAGGCATATCAGCAGCTACCTGTGGACGAGAAAACGGCAGAAGCCCAAACAATCGTGACCCATCGGGGGGCCTTCAAGTGTAACCGACTCCAATTTGGAGTCAGCGTGGCACCAGGCATCTTTCAGAGCCTGATGGAACGTTTGCTACAGGGCATCAAGGGGGTGGTGCCCTATTTCGATGACGTATTAGTGGCGGCGCCAAACGAAGCCGAATTAGAAAACCGACTCAGACAAGTATTAACAAAATTTAAAGAAACAGGACTTAAAGTCAAACGAGAAAAATGCCAACTATGTACAAAGCAAGTAGAGTTTTTGGGCTACCTCCTAGACCGGCATGGCATTCACCCTACGACTAAAAAAGTGAAAGCCATCAAGGAAGCCCCCACCCCAAAGTCCAAAACGGAACTACAAGCGTTCCTAGGCTTACTAAATTTTTATAATGTTTTCCTACCTCAAAAGGCAACGGCGGCGGAACCTTTACATAGACTCCTAGACAAGAAGGCAGCCTGGACTTGGGGGAGACGAGAGCAAGCCGCCTTTCAAAAAACCAAAGACCTCCTCCCCTCCGACGCCGTCCTGATGCAATTCAGCGAAACCTTGCCCTTAGCTGTCACTTGCGACGCATCACCTTTCGGCGTCGGCGCTGTCCTCAGCCACACCCTCCCAGACCAGAGAGAAGCACCCATCGCTTTTTTCTCCAGGACTCTGACTAAACCGGAACGGAACTATAGCCAGCTGGACAAAGAAGCTTTGGCTATAGTTGCCGCCGTTAAGCGTTTCCACGAATACCTGTACGGCCGCCCGTTCACCATCGTGACGGATCATAAACCATTGCTGGGCATCCTCGTTGGAAACCGAGCCACGCCGAACATCTTGTCACCCCGGATGACAAGATGGTCCGAATTCCTGGCAGCCTACAGTTACGAACTGCTACACAAGCCAGGTAAGAAAATTTCGCACGCGGACGCTTTAAGCCGCTCGCCTTTACCTGACTCTGAACCTGACCCAGCACCAACAACAAATACCCTAAGTATCGAGAGTTTACCTATTACCGCATCAGACATTGCCAGAGAAACCGTTAAGGACAGGCGTCTGGCACGAATCTTACACTGGTTAGAAAAAGGCTGGCCGGAGAAAGACAATGACGAGACTTTTAAAACATTCCGTCAGCGCCAGACTGAACTTTCACTACTGAGGGGATGTATTCTGTGGGGTGACCGGGTGGTAATTCCGGACAGATTGCAAGAGAGGGTATTAGAGATGCTACATGAGGGTCATCCTGGCATCGTCAGGACTAAAGCCCTGGCCAGGAGCTACGCTTGGTGGCCAGGGATGGACAAGCAAATTGAAACATGGGTCGCCAAATGCCACCGGTGCCAGGAGACCAGATCCAGCCCACCCGCAGCACCTATCCGGGACTGGGAAACACCACGGGGGCCCTGGTCCAGAATCCATCTAGACTTTGCTGGCCCCACAAATGGGCATACTTTTTTGATCACAGTTGACGCGTACTCCAATTGGTTGGAGGTATGCGACATGAGATCCACTACCACAGAGGCCGTCGTTAAAGAACTGTGTAAACTGTTTTCCACACACGGCCTCCCAGACGTTGTCGTCTCAGACAACGGGCCCCAGTTCACGTCCATCGATTTCGAACGGTTCCTGGCGGAGAGGGGTATCCGCCACGCATTAACAGCACCAGCGCATCCGGCGGCGAACGGTAGGGCGGAACGGATGGTCCAGTTTACGAAAAAGACCCTCCGGAAAATGGACCACGGGGAGATCAGCGACAAAATCAACAAACTGCTCTTCATACAGCACATCACTCCCAATACCACAACTAACAAGAGCCCTGCAGAACTTCTAATGGGCAGAAAGCTGAGGTCCCCACTCGACAGATTACACCCGACCTATAACCCGGAGCGGCCCCCAGACTCCAGCTCCAGGTACCGGACATTTGACCCAGGTGACTTAGTCTATGCAAAGAACATGACGGGGGACCCCCTATGGATCCCAGCCGTCATAACTCAAGTCACTGGTCCACGGTCGTACCGGCTCCAAACCATCGATGGGCGAGCCTGGAAACGACATATCGACCAGCTCAGGTCACGAACAGTGACTGACCTCAACCCCCAAGACACGAACCAAGGGGGGAGGGAATACCCGGAGAGACAATCGCAGGAAAAAATAAACCAAAAATACTCACCGGAACACAGCCATCGCGAGTCCCCTCCGGAGAAGAACCACCTGGCCAGCTCTACCGACTCGGAGAAGCCAAGCGGGAGCGGCGAAATCCGTAGCTTAACCGACCCGGTAGGCCCAGGCGGGAGCCACGGCGAAAGAACCGGCCCGATCATCCAGCCGGTTCGCACAGGCAGGAGCAGCCAAAAAGATGACCGCTCCGGCCGAGTTACAGCATGCAAGTGAGTTGCGCAGGTCAACTAGGACTCGATGGAGCCCCGCCTACCTGCGTGACTACACCACGTGATGGACCATACCAAGAGGGGAGGGGTGTTATGTCCTGAATTTGAATACTCGAAATCCCCGAGCCTTGATTGGCTAAGGCGCGGGGATTTCTGATTGGCCAGGCGAGCCGCGCTGATTGGCCCGATTGAAGTCTCCCGCGATTGGTTCAAACCAAGAGCGGGAGACTTGAATCGCTGCCATTGGCCGCGGCCGCCGCTGCGAAAGGTATAAAAGCCGCGGGCTTTTTGCCTTTCGCCGGTTCGGTTCTCCCATTGTAAATAAAGAGCTTTGAATGAAAGTCACCGATTCTGAGCATCTTTTTGCGGACACGACAATATGCTCTTCCTGTACTTCCTCTTTAATTGTACTCTTCTTATTACTGATTTGTTCTTTTGGTCTTTTGTAGGTTTCTATAATTACTTCCTTACTTGAATCTTGTTCCAGTTTTTCCCATCCTACATGTTCTAGGAATTTGGCACTAGCATTACAGTAAACTTAGATGTTCCTTTTCCCCAGAATCTGTATGATTTGTGATTAGATTCATAACCTACAAAGAATAACTTTTTAGCCCTATGTTGCCCCTTATTTCTCAGTTGTGTAGGAATATGCACCCATGCTGGTGCTCCAAATGTGTGCAAGTAACTTAGGTCAGGTTTTTTGCCATGCCACCGTGTGAATGGTAATTCACCTGTTGTTGAGTTAACAACATTATTTAATATATGATTACCACACATTATTGCTTCTCCCCACAAAGTTTCAGGTAATCCTGAATCTGACAGCATAGTACAAGCCATTGCTTGAATTGTTTGGCCTCGTCTTTCTATAAAGGCATTATGTTGTGGCCTATATGGTGCAGACTGTTTATGTTCAACACCTGCCATCTTCAGTCTATTTTGGAATTTATTGTTTATAAATTCCGTACCATTATCAGTTATAAGAGTTACTAACTTTCTTTTAGTTTTTCTCTCTGCGAATTTAAGCCAATTAAAGAAATTTTGATATGTTTCCATTTTGCTCTTCATTAGATAACAGAAACTATATCTGGAATAATGGTCCATTATACTTAGTATATAATGAGCACATCCCACACTTGGTTTTTTAGGACCTATAATATCAGCAAATACGACCTCTAGAGGCTCCTTAGTTTCAAATCCATTAATTCTATTTGCTGGCATTTGCTTGCTTTTGTCTTGACTACAAGAATTGCAGTGCAAATACTGACTGCAAAGCTTCAGTTTTATATCTTTAGATAGTTCTACTGTTTGTTTAAGCATTTTAAAATTTATATGCCCCAAATGTCTGTGTAACAAATGTATGCATTCATCATGAGGTTTAACATTATTATAAACTGTGTTAGCTGCCTCTGAATGATTATCATTTAACACATACAATTCACCTTTTAAAGTTGCAGTCACTTTTTTACCTTCTTTTTCAATTATGCAATTGTCTCCCCTAAAGGTAATTACATAACCTAGTTTAACCAAAACTCTAACCGAAAGCAAATTAAACTTAAGTTGTGATACATATAACATTTTTACATTTTCTTTTATGCAAGAACAATATGCTATACCTTCACCTTTAGCTTTCAGTTTCCAGCCATTAGCTACCGATATCTGCTGTGAACTCGTGGACATCTTAATAAATCTTTTATCTTTTGTTATGCAGTGCGATGCTCCACTATCTACATCCCATAAATTATTATTCACAGTTTCATTGCTATACATGGCTAACTCTAAGTATTTTTTAACCTTTTGATGCATTTTAGCATTCTGGCTGGCATTGTGGCATTTTCCTTTCTTGAAGAATCTAGCCAAATGTCCTTTTCCTTCACAATTAAAACATTTTCTAATTGTATAGCCTGACGAAGATATTTTCTCTTCTTCACATTGTGGTTGTTCCCTTCTGAGTTGATCCCTTTCAAGCCTTCTCCTGGCTTCTTCAATTAATCTGCCAGTAATGTCAGTTAATGTAAGGTTATCTTTTGGCAGAATCTCAAGTGAAGTTACGTAGTCATTGTAGCTTTCATCTAAAGAAGACAAAATTATATAAACTTGGTGTAGTTCTGTGAAGATAAGTTCTTTTTCATGCAGTTCCTGAAAAATTCTCTTCATAGTGTTTATATGACTCAGCACGTCTCCATTCTTTTGAAGATGTGTTCTGAACAGTTTCCGTGTAAGATTTCTATGTGCTCCTATACTGTCTCGAACATAAATCTTCTTTAAATTCTCCCAACATTTGGCACCTGTTTCTTCTCCTCGTATATGTACAAGCTGCTGGTCACAGAGTGTCAGTCTTATTATACAGAGAGCTTGCTCATTCTTCAGTTTACATTCTTGTATTTTCTGGGCATCATCCTCATCCTCCGGATCCCATGCATCTACTTCTGGTGGGTTTTGAATTATACTCCACAAACCTTCTCGTAGAAGTAGGCTACATTTCATAGACCATGAAACATAGTTTGTTCCATCCAGTTTGGATATTAAAGACAAACTTTGTAAATTGACTTGTGCCATCTTTATCTGGATATTAAACTATAATTAATAAAACACAGCTGTCTGTTTACAGTATTGTGTAACTACACAAAAACTCTCACTTTAATCTTAGCCTGTTATATCCTGGTTAGTCTGACTGTGCAGCTGGACCCATAACCAGTGTTAGGGATACACACCGTAGCAGAATGTGCAACGGCAGTCTAGCAGGCAGGCAAATTATGTGAGATAAACGTTGTAGTTTACACTCAGTAAGACAGATACACTGTGCCAGTTAAATAGTTTTTTATTCCAGCAAGAGTTATAGCATAGTCGAACAGTCCATATGTCATACACTAGTTCAGTCCATCCGGGGATTAATCAGTTGCAAAGTCCAGTGTCGAAAAAGAGATCAGTAAACTTACAAATAATCAGTCCAGCAATATATCTCTTTTGCAGTCAGAGATATGAAGAAAATCAAACCCCTTTTCTTCGTTTCAGCAACAGCAGGGAAAACATGCAGTTATCACCATCAATCCGTCATTGTCAGCTCTCCAGTAAAAGTCAGCAAACAGTGAGCTCTCTTGCTCCCTCTTATGGTGATTTTACAACTGCACCCAAAATACATGTTTTGCAGTTAAAGTGATACATACACTTAAACTCACTAACATAGTTTGTATATTATTTTTACCCAAACTAAGTTAGGTAACCAATGTTCTCCCTAACAGCTGCAATGGCTGTAAGTGTGAAAACCCGTCAAGTCACTTTTTTTCAGTGCCGTTATACCTTTGAACGGTCATTAAATGAACTGTTGTAAGTTGAGGACTACCTGTGCTTATTCTCAACCCTTTCCATGTATATGTAAACCTCATAGTATTTATGTGACCAAATCCCATTCTTTAAAATACTGCTTTCTAATTTAACACTCAAAGGTGTTAAGCCTTCAAAACTGAAGAAGCTTCTTGGATGAGAAGCGAAACATCTTCAAAGAAAAACCAGAAAACTCAGTTGCCTCTTGGGGGGAAAAAAAACCTTGGAGACAACCACCTTGGAGACAACCATCACCTGAATGACTGAGAATCATAGACCAGAGGTCTCCAAACTTGGCAACTTTAAGACTTGTGGACTTCAACTCCCAGAATTCTCTTAGCTGGCTGGAGAATTCTGGGAGTTGAAGTCCACAAGCCTTAAAGTTGCCAAGTTTGGAGACTCCTGCTATGTAGCCCTTCAGAAACAACTTGAGTGTTGTTTCAGATGCCTAAAATGTAAGCAATGCTGCATTGCTCGCCTTCAAAAATACGCGCGAAATAATCCCCCGCCAACGCTGAGCGCGATTGGTTTCGCTCAGCCAATCGCAGCCTTTCCCCTCTACCAATGAGCTTCCCAGCTTGGGACGCATGCGCGCTGCCTTCCTTTGAAACAGTTTCTCTCCTGCGCATGGGTTTCCCTTTCTTGTCGTCTCGCTTATCTTGAGCGACTGTGATTCCGGACCTGAAAGCAAGAGGGCGATAACTGCAGAGAAGGTCTAATAGAAGGAGAGTTTGACCTTTGCCCGGGGTGAAAGATCAAAAGTCGCAGGGAATATGGCGCCCAATATGTCTAACGAAAGGAAGGTGCCGATCGGCCGTGGGGAAGTGGCTTAAGGAGAGCCGCCAAGCCTCGCTCATCTCCGTGGAGTTGCGGACGTGGAGACGTCTCTCGCCGGCCGACTGCCCGAGAGGAAACATCCCTGCGACTTTCTCCTGGAGGGTTCAAACGCCGCTGCTTTCAGAAGACGCCTGTGGCTTCCCGGAATATCTCTCGCTTTTCTCAGTGGTTCTCATTAAGAGCCGCCGTTTCCTCTCAGAACAAGTTCCTTGCCTGTCGGAGGTCCCTGCCGCCTCTCCTTCTCCGGTGCAGCTGGAGCCCCATTGCGTTGGCGCCCCCCCCACCAGCCTAACTTGCTGTGAATTGATATCTCCAAACTTGCTTTGAACCCCTCAGGAAAATGTCCGTTCGACCTTAAGAAGCCTTTTGAGAAGACCTGGCAGCTGGACGTACCCTTTACTTAAGTCAGATGTTTCCTTGGTGATTAAATCCGAATGAAAATCCAAATCCAAATAGAAAGTCCCCACACAATAAGTCTGGAAATATTGTAAGATTACCTGGAAGTGATTCCAACCGGATTTGTAGTTGGAACATATTCAGCTATGAGGATTACTTTAATGTCCTTTTCTCCAGATATGAATAGCGCTAATAATTCAGCCTAAAAATATTTGGTGATACAATACAACTTGCTGTTATAAAGAGGAGAAGCCTTTGCACTGCATAACTAAATGGCTGTAGAAAATGTTTTAACAGTTTGATTTGGATGCTAAGAGCTGCTACTTATAAGATAAATATTTTAAATACAACAATATAAATCTGCCGTTCTGTAACTACCAGAGGAAATTTTTTAAAGAAGAAATGGTTCCTTGCTTTGTTACATATAATTACATCACATTATAATCTTGAATATGAAGTGTAAATATCCGAGTCTTAGGAATCAGTGTTACTAAGTTTCTGGTTTAAATAACTCCTTAAGTTGATCATACACATTTTTTACATTTATTTTTCTATTTTTAAATGGGTAATAATGCCTCTGGATGTTTCTTCAGCTTGTTTTAAGATTCACTGCCGAAAATGCTTTCTTACAAAAAACTTGTCAAAAAAGGAAGAATTGAAAGTACTTTTGTAAAGACTGCTAAAGAGGATGATGATATGTGTTTGATTTTCACCAAAATTTAGTACTTATCTTCGTCATGAACAGAAAGAAAGGAGACAAAGGGTTTGAGAGCCCAAGACCTTATAAATTATAAGTATACTTAACTATAGTTTCCTTTTTAAAGTATCATGAAGTATCATTCAAATGTCCAATATCTTATTTGTTGAAGACTGGTATGAACAATAAATAAGAAAATTGCTGAACTTATATTTTAATGAATAGATGTCAATTTCATATAAGATAGAATTCATCTTTGTGGGGGGGACTTGTGCCATATCTGGGATATAGCTTTTTATTTATCAAGAATAACTTTGTGCCTAGAGGCAATATGCAGTATGTTCCTGCAAACAATTTGAACTGAATTTTTAGTATGAGTTTTATGAATTACTTAGACTAATGTAGTCTGAACATAAATACAGATAGTCCTTGACTTACAACAGTTAATTTAGTGACCATTCAAAGTTATAATGGCACCAAAAAGTGACTCGTGACAATTTTTCACACTTAAAACCTTTATAGCATCCCTGTGGTCATATGATCAAAATTCAGATACTTGGCAATTGACACCTGACTGTTGCAGTGTCCCGGGGACGTGATCATTTTTTGTGATCTTCTGACAAAGTGAATGGGAAAGCCAGATTCGCTTAACAATCATGTTATTAACTGCAGTGATTCACTGAATAACTGTGGCAAGAAAGGTGGTAAAATGAGCAAAATTAACTTGACAGGTATGTCACTTAACAACAAAAATTTGGAGCTCAGTTGTGATTGTAAGTTGAGGACTACCTGTACATTTAACAGGTCTCTGTTTCACACAGTTCTCTATAAGGTATTGCATTGATTTCAGCATAGGGCTGTACTTGGATTATTTATTGCTATGTATAGTTACTCTGATCAGTCAAGAAAGCTGAGACAATTGAGAATTTGGGGAGAAATAAGTATGACATATGCTTGTAGTGAACTGGATAGTTGAAATCTGGAAATCTTTCACTAACATTCTGATAATTCTTATCTAAAATTTGGTGAGAAAGGAAAGCTTTGATGTCAGGGAAATAATTTACCACCCTAGTTCAAAACATTAAGAGGTATACATTTCTGAACTGTTTTAATGAATGAAAATGAAATTTCAGTGTGTTTATACTGTTAGTGCTAAATGTCTTTTATATCTACACGTCATATATATCTTTATTAATTAAATGTGAAATAAGGCATAGTGAAAATGCTTTTTGTCTAGATTTAGCCATTAGGCACTCTTGAACTGAAACATTCCATGGAAATGTTTTTATAGGCCTCTTAAAATATTAGGTTATGCACAGCATGCCCAAAAGATGAGCTAGGAATTTGTTTTTATTACCAAATGTTAAGTATGTCTGTTAACCTAGATTTATCAAAAATTTTATTTTGAATTTTCCTTTTTTTCCTAGCACAACCCATCAGGTGATTTGCATCAACAGCATAAATTTTCAGAGAAAATCTGTTGTTGTAAGTATGTTAAGATTACTAATGGATACCAAACCTTTCTTCCTTCCTTACTGAGAGCAATTTAGTTTCTTCATCTCAGATAGACTCAGTTAAAAAAATAGATCAAAGGGAAACATTTCTGACTTAAAGCCTTGTGGCATAGACTGCAGATAGATAGCTTCACATGTGGCACGTTAATGATTTTTCTTGATTTCATCACAATTAGCAGATTCAGAAATCATGCTAGGCTATTTTTTTTTTGTGTAGTTTGGTGGTTTTATTGTGTTTCTCAAAGTTTTACCCTTAAATAGGAGGCATACAAATGTTTTAAAATAAATAAAATATTAGAGGATTTAGAACAATGAATCTAAAGTTGTAGTCTGATATTCTATAAGATCTTGTTTCAAATCTCTGCTTAGCCATTCAACTTGTTTAGGACATCTTCAAAGATAAGATGTGAAAAAAAGAAATAATTTTGTTTCACACTCTCTATTTGCATTAATTATTCTTTGTTTGATTTTTGCTTTTTTTATAGCAGTAGTCCAAATCTTAGTTTGAATATTTCACATGTAGATTTTTTGGTGAGCTAAACTCATTTTGTAAGTTAATTGAAAAGAGAATCAGCATATGCTTTTCCTTCTAAGATTGAGATTTATGAAACAATACATGGGCTTTAATCTCTATGTTGAAATTCTTTTACTGATCAAAAAAAGGAGGATTTTTGTGATTTTGCTCCAATAGTATTACTGACTATAGGGGACTTTTCTTAGGCACATTGAGCCAGAGCTGTCTGAAGAAATTTCCACGGTCATGTGGCCAGCATATCACAGAGTGCTGTTACTGATCAATAGTGTATTGCAATTCTAATGATTGTGTTTCATTTTTGAAAAGGAGAATGCAATTCCAAAAAGTAATGTTAGAAATGCCAGTGAGAAAGTGGAAGTTCATCAAATGATAGAGAACTCTTTTTTTTTTAATGCTGTAAATAAAGGTCTGCCTGAAATAGAAAATATGTTTTGCTTTGATTCGGAAGCAAACCATTGCATTCTAAAAGTTCTGCTAACAGTTTTGGATCACCTATCCAAAGAAGAAAGAAAATCCAGAAAAGTTTGATTGAGTTTTAGCTGTGAATAAAATTCAGAGGGATACCAGAGTGAACAGGCAGAGCAGGTTGGGGCAAGACTGAAATTCTCCCTTGCTTTTACCTGGCCTCAATTTTCCTAATATCTTCTTATCCCTCCCTCCCCTATTTAACCTGAGATGCAAATGTATCAGCATTGCATAAATATCATAAGTTTTGTTTGGGTGCAGATCAATCCAAACCAGCTGTTCCTTGCACAGACTCATTTGTGCACATCTTTGTTTTATAAAAAACAAACAACTTTGATTATAATCTTTTTGTGCTAATTATATAAAGTATGACTGACATGGGGTTTCTTCTTTTTTTTTGGTAGGGCTATGTGGAGCTGACAATATTTCCAACAGTTGCAAACTTGAATAGAATTAAGCTGAACAGTAAGCAATGCAGGATATATAGAGTTAGAGTCAATGATTTGGAAGCAGCTTTTATTTATAATGACCCAACACTGGAAGTTTGTCACAGTGAGTCAAAACAGTAAGTAACAGGTCACACTGATTAATGTCCTATCAGTCATTATCAGTGATTTTCATGGCAGAATATAAATTGGATTTCAGAACTACAGATGTCTTTTAAATAGAGATGTTTTGGAATGCAGATGTTTGGCAATAATAACTACCAATAGCAACTTCTTGTACTGTATTATATTTTGGGAAAATTGAAACAGCATCACTGAATTCATTAAAATTAAATTCAAGGTCTCTAATACATTTTGTGCAATTCATAACTTGCTATAAAGTATTGGACCATTTAGTCATTATGAGCATTTTCATGTCATGTAGTAGAAATATTTTAAAAAATTACAGAGATATTTTAATACCATAGGACTCTCCAATTTTAGTAGCTGTATTGTTCTTAATTTCTACCTAGCCAAAATAAGCTGTTCTGAATCACATTTTGTTGAATACAAAGTGGAGGAATCTTTTGCCCTTCAGATACTATAGAACTGCAGCTCCCAATATCCTTCACAGTGTGTAGGGTGCTGAGAGTTTATGTTATTTTGAGGAGGAAAAGCAAGATGAAAATAAGCAACAAAAAACTAAAATGAAAATAATAACGAAGATTTTTTAAAGACTAGTCCTGCTCACCTTCACCATGAAAACCAGCTGGGTGACTTTGGGTCAGTCATTGTCTCTCAGTTCAACCCACCTCACAGGGTTGTGCAGAAAATAGGAGGAAATGTGATGGGTATGTTTGCTGCCGTGAGATATTTGTACAAATAATAAAGGTGAGATACAAATAAATAAATTAAAAAAAAATCCAGATCAAGGTCTTGATTATCACCTTGAAAGCACTGCATGGCATGGGTCCAGGCCACCTGAGAAACAGGCTCACCCTGATGGGATTAGCCCTTTTCAGCTGGCAGGGTCCAGAAGAGGAGCCTTTTGTGCGGTAGCTCCCACCCTCTGGAACTTCAAAGTGATGCCCACACCTATCCTTTTGGCCTTCCGAAAGGCCTTGAAAACATGGTTCTGCCATTTAGCCTAGGGCCCCAATGGAGGTGTGGCACTTTGAAGGTTTCTAATAGAGTAGATAATACCCCATCTCTTTTCTGTGCACACTTTGCTCCTTCCTTTCCATTCTGATTAGTTTTATTTTTTATGGAACTTTGTAAATTTATGATTCTTATTTACTTTAATGTTTTATAGTGCATTGTGATTGAATGTCTGTAAGCCAGATAGGTGGATGTGGGTGGACGGATGCATGGATGGTTTGCTCCATGTGCTGAATCCATATTATGAGAATATACAATATGTGATAGTTTTCTTGGGGTTTTCTGAAAACACTTAAAACACGTGTTCTATGGTTATTGAATGGCTTTTACAGGGTGTTAGAAGAATGTATCGTCTTAGAAACATAGTACTTGCTGGAGGATTTATTACTTTGGAATGCTGTTTCGTTATTTTGGGGAGGAGCTGCTTCCAAAATGTGGATTGCCTTTTCTTAATCCAGTTTTTGCTGAAACTTGAAATAATCCACCCATTCACGTTACAGGCGAAATCTCAACTACTTTTCCAATGCCTATGCTGCTGCAGTCAGTGCTGTGGATCCAGACGCTGGAAATGGAGAGTTGTGTATTAAGGTGCCATCAGAGCTTTGGAAGCATGCTGATGGTACAGTACAAGGTCCTACAGATTTGTGAAATAAATATTTGTTTTATTTATTTAGATTTATTTCTTCATTCAGTTTCTATAGCCAGCCAACTCTCAACCAGGTGACCACAGGTAGTCCTTGATTTATGTCCACAATTGCGCCCAACCTTTCTGTTGTTAAGCAAGGCAGTTAAGTGAGTCCCCCCCCCCCCCATTATGATCTCCTTTTTTTGCCACAGTTGTTAAGCCTATCCCTACCTTTATGTAATCATGCAGTCTGGGTTCCCCCATTGACTTTGCTTGTCGGAAGCCAGCTGGGAAGGTTAGAAATGAACCCAGGACAATGCAGCTGCCATAAATACTTGCCAGTTGCCAGGCGCGTGAATTTTGATCACGTGACCATGGGGATGCTGCAACGTTTGTAAATGTGAGAACTGGTTATCAGTCCCTTTTTTTCAGTGCTGTCATAACTTCAAACAGTCACTAAATGAATGGTTACCCTCCCCACAATCACGTGATCAAAATCTGGGTGCTTGGCAACCAGCATTTCCCTCCCTTTTTTCAGTACCACTGTAACTTTGAATGATCGCTTAATGAATGATTGTAAGATGAGGAGTACCTATATATATTTATAGGATTCCTACTTTCAGCAGCCTACTTTTCTCTTTCCAAATAAGTTAATATTATAAATGCAGAATTCTCAGTGATGACTGTATATACACATTTTAAAGCAGTGGTCTTTTTTTTTTAACTGCTACAGAATTAAAAGTGTTAAAGATACACATCAACTTTTCTTTGGATCAACCGAAAGGAGGTTTACATTTTGTGGTACCTAATGTGGAAGGCAGCTTGGCGGAAAGAGGCGCCCACGTTTTCTCTTGTGGTTATCAAAACTCTACAAGGTAAGATTTGGGCAATCTTATTCTCCTGGTAGAAGTAATTTTCCTGGTATGTACATTTCTCTCTGTTGTATATGTGGGAAAGTGTTGAAACAAGCCCATTTTGCTTCAGAGTTATTTAAGGATTTCTAAGTCATGGGAAAAAAGAATATATTGACAAGGACTATTTGGTTCAATGCAATTTTCAAAACAAAGGTAAATAGCATTATATAGTTCTTGCGTATGTAACTAAATACATTTATTTATTTTTTCTATTTATTTCTTTTTGTTTGATGGTGCACCATCAAGTCGCTATCAACTCTTAGCAACCACCTAGATTTTCTCCCATGGCAGTCTGTCCTTAACCTGGTCTTTGAGGTCTTTCACCTGAGTCCATCCACCTTGCTACTGGTCATCCTTCCATCTTTCCTAATAGTAGAGTGTTCTCCAGACAGCTAGTGCTTCATATAATGTGCGCAAAGTAGGGTAATTTGAACCTGGTCATTTGTGTTTCGAGTGAGAACTCTGGATTGATTTGTTCAGTTGTCTGTTTTCTTGCCTGTCCACAGCATTCTCGGATTTCTTCTCCAAAGTCCAATGCATGAATATTCTTCCCATCCTAAATGTCCATGGAGATTCATGGTTGTCCCAAAGATGCTTTTTCAAGAGGCAACTGGACTTTCTGGTTTTTCTTTGAAGATGTTTCATTTCTTATCCAAGAAGAAGAGCTGAAGAAGCTTCTTGGATGAGAAGCAAAATGTCTTCAAAGAAAAACCAGAAGGTGCAGTTACCTCTTGAAAAAATGCCTTTGGATATCCTACTTCTTCAAAGTCCAGCTTTCACTTCCATTGAATGTTACAGGGAATTCCATTACCAGAATGAATCTGATCTTTGTGGATAGAGACACATCCTGGTATTTAAATAACTTTTCCAAAGTCTTTATGGCTGCTGAACCCAGTGCTTGTCCATCACATATATCTTGCCTGTTTGTTCCCTTGCTGTTGATGATTGATCCTAAAAGTCAGAAGCTATTGATACCTTCATTCTTAATTGTTGTACTGTCTGGGAAATTCTTGGAGCTAAAGTCCAAACATTTTAAAATTGTCAAACATGAAAAACATTGTTCCAATGTACCTTAGAAGTTGACATCTCTACTATGCAGTATTTTAGAATACTCATTCCATCTTTGTTTAATCTCCGTTGAATTGGTTGCTATTCTTCTTGCTCTAATGTAGAAAGTTTTTACTTTATGGTAATGTGCAAAAAATTACAGTTGAAGTGTTGATATTTTAAAAGTGCTTAAAAGTTAAAATTGGTGGTATAGTTAAAATCTGTTTCTTACAGTAAGTATTCAGTATTGCCTTAATTAATCTATTGTTTTTCAACTAGTTCAGATAAAACTGGCATTCAGATAGAACTATTACGCCATTGTATATGATCTCTAATGACTTCTAATTCTGAATTAAAAGTTTGAGACCAGGATATTATTTACTTGAACAGATGTCTGTCACTGCAGCAAGGTACATGCTTTTTTCCTCATTTTGATTGCAAACAAGTCATTGGTTTAAAGTGCAATTAAGGTATTTCCCCCAAAGTAAGGTCTGCACATTCATTTAACATGGATTACTGAGCAATGTGGGTTTTTTTTTCTTGCTAGGATATTATGGTCACTGAAACCATTATCTTCAACCAAAAATACATTAACCAATGTTCTTTGCTGCACAGACTCCTGAAGTATTATCATAAAATAATAATTTAATAGAAATCCTAGAGAGGTCCAAGTTTAGTAGTGTAAGACTGCATCCTGAGGTTTAAATGCTTTTATCTATGGATATTTCTAAACAAATAGTTCTTACTGCTTCTGATAAAAAAAAATAGTGCAGCAATTACATAGTTTACCTTCTTGATAAATTGATTGTCTATAAAGAAAGGCAGTACAATTAATACAGGAAGCCTCATTAAGAACTCAGTCAAAAAAGGCAGAGTTATGGTACTTCTTGAGGTAAGCAGTTTTTGTATCTTTTTGTTTATTGATACAATCCAGTAAGGGGACAGATTTTATTTAGGATCCATGACAGCTGCTTATACAATCACTGTTAATGCAGCTAAAGGGTTGTTTCAATGATTTAGTCCTGTCCGACTTTTGTTGACTTTATAGGCAAGTGCTCTGCATGCTACCCTGCCAAGCACATCTTCTTTCATTTGTTGGATGTTCAACTTTGTATCAGATTTGATGTTATCAAGCCAGCATGTCCTTTGCTTGCTCCTTCTTGTTCCACTAACCATTCCTACCTTCTCCAATGAATTTGCATACATGACATGGCCAAAGTAAACCGGACGTAATCTTATAATTTTAGCCTCTGGTAACGTGCCTGATTTTATATGATTTTGGCTGTCCATGGCATATGCAATAAATTATGTTAAATACAGTTATATACTTTGGGTAAACATCTCACAATATTTTAAGAAATTAGCCTAATATTAAGGAAAGAAATACAAAATCCCTTGCTTGGTGCAAGTTTTTAAGATTTTTGTTGGTTCTAATTTTACTATTATTTATTGTGGACTTTGATGATTTCACTCCATCTATTAATGCAACTGTGTCTTCTCTTTATTGTGTAAATACTAATTATTTCTATTTTTCAATTTTCTCTCTAGGTTCTGGTTTCCTTGTGTTGATTCTTATTCAGAACTCTGCACATGGAAACTGGAATATACTGTCGACGCCACAATGGTGGCAGTCTCAAATGGTGATTTAGTGGAAATTGTGTACACTCATGATATGAGAAAGAAGACTTTCCATTATATGCTGCCAATACCCACTGCTGCATCTAACATCTCCTTGGCTATTGGACCATTTGAAATTCTTGTCGATCCATATATGCACGAGGTAATGCTTTTGGACGAGTTTATTTTGATTTAATATTGAAATAGATTTGTGTGAGTGTTATGTTTGGGTAATGTGGTTGAGATATCATTTTTGTTGCGTTATTCATATACAAAATTTAAGAGAGTTTTAATACAATACATATTGTTGGCAATTCTTAATTTTCAAAGCTAGAGTTGAATAAGGAGACAAATATATTGAGAACAAATTTCTCTCAGCCTTTGTCCTTTTTCTGTTTTTGCAAAAAACAGTGACATTTCATTAATTTTTAGTTACCTGATTCCATACAATTTTCCAGTATTAATGTTACTTTTTACTATATGCAACTTGTTTGCCAAGGCCATTCATTGAGGGCTATCATTGATGTCCTTTCACCGGCTTTCTAAAGTATTCTAATATTATGTTCCGTAGGACATGTCAAACATTGCTGAGTTAAAAGTTATTCCTGTTCTTGCTCTAATTACCATCTAATTATTCAATTACATGTTCTGTTCTTTCTATTATTTATTCTAGGTCACCCATTTTTGTTTACCCCAACTTCTTCCCCTGCTCAAACATACTACATCATATCTCCATGAAGTATTTGAATTCTATGAAGAGATACTTACTTGTCGTTACCCTTACTCCTGCTTCAAAACAGTTTTTGTAGATGAGGCCTATGTTGAAGTAGCTGCTTATGCTTCTATGAGCATCTTTAGGTTGGTATATATTATAACAGTAGCCCATTGAAACCCTAACCATTCCTGAACAAAAATGATCATGGTTTGTTTGTTGGGCTGTCCTTAAAGATGACTTCAAAACTGCCGGTGACACTGGATGCAGTTGTTTGCTTGCTAGTTAGAATTAGTCAATTTAGTAAAATAACCTCAGTTTGTAAGAATTTTGCCACAAATTGGTTGCCAGTAGGTTTCCAGGTCCAATTTAAGGTGCTGCTGACAGCAACAGCACTTAGACTTATATACCGCTTCACAGTGCTTTACAGCCCCCTCTAAGAGTTTACAGAGATAGCATATTACCCCCAACAATCTGGGTCCTCATTTTATGACTTTGAAAGGATGGAAAGCTGAGTCAACTTGAGCCAGTAAGAATTGAACTTCTGGCAGCTGGCAGTCAGCAGAACTAGTCTGCAATACTGCATTCTAATCACTGCACCCCCACGGCTCTTACTTGATTATCTATAAAGTACTGTTATCTGCCTAACTGCCTTCTTCGGAAAGTACGGTGCTTGGTGCTCTCTGAGCTTGGTTGTTTTCTTGCAGACATTTCATTACTCAACTAGGTAACATCATCAGTGCGATGTTACCTAGTTTGAGTGATAAAACATCAACAGGAAAACAGCCAAGCTCAGAAAGCATCAAGGACCCCTCATTTGAAACCTGAGCTACAGGTTTCATTGGCCTTCAAATAGACTCTGATTTCCCTATGGAATCTAACAGAAAATACTCCAGGGGTCGACCTGGAAGTGGTTGAGGGTTGGTATGGTCCCAGTAGCAGTATGTAAACAGATAGGTTTTTGTAAGAAGTACCTGGATATCAATTATATATCACTGCTACTAATGATATAAAGCCACTAATAAAATAGTTTGTTTATATTTGTATAAAAACTGCTTGCTTTTCTAATTTTTCCCCATTTGATACTTACTTTCTTATGTTTGTAAATTAGCACGAACCTTTTGCACAGTGCCATGATAATAGATGAGACTCCTCTAACCAGGAGGTGCTTGGCTGAAGCCCTAGCCCAGCAATTCTTTGGCTGCTTTATATCTAGAATGTCTTGGTGAGTAATTGGATATCTTGGAGAAAGAATTTTGCATTTCCATGTGTGAAGAGTTAGCATACTACTAAACATAAAGGAGATTAGTATTAGTACCATCATTGGTTTTACGAATAATTCTGAAAGCCACGATTGATAGCTGTGCTGAATTTACTTGGACATTTCTTGCCTTATCCTGGAATTTTGAGTGAATAAAGACCCCAACAAATAAATACTCAACCAGCATCTCAAAACATGGCTGGTAAATCAACATAAAATGAAAGCATTTATGAAAGGATAAATTGAAAGTACAGGTAGTTCTCATTTACTGACTGCAGTTGGGATTGGCAGTTGCAATATTGCGGTAAAGTGAAAAGTCACATAACTGCCTAACTTACAACATCAATTCTGGCAGTTACCGTATATACTCGAGTATAAGCCGAGTTTTTCAGCACATTTTTTGTGCTGAAAAAAACCCCTTCGGCTTATACTCGAGTCAGATTCCCCTCTGAAAAAAAATGGTGTGGAGCTCCGAAGCTGGGCAGCCGCTTCCCTGCTTCCGTGTTTCCTTTGCAACTTTTAAGCATGGGAGGGGGAGGCTTTTCTGAGCTCTAGGCTGAAAAAGCAACGCGAGCCGAGGTCGCTCCACTCAGTTTCATTTCCTCAGCTCCAGCTGCTTTCAGTCCACTCGGGAGGAGGGGGAGGAGGGGGAGAGAGAGATATCATAAGAACGGCTCTTGGTTTTTTCTTGCAAGGGAGAGAGTGACTCCTGCCTACCACTGTCATCATCATCATCTTTTGGGTTAGTGAATCAATCAAACCTTTCATGATAGTGAGATCGTTTCCCAAATTTTCCTTAAATCAGGGAAGAAATCAGAAACAAACCTTTGGGCTGAGAATAAGCTTGTTCCTATGATGCCATTTTTGTTCACTGCAGTGTGAAAAGTGTGAAAAAACACACTTCTTTTTCTTCATCTTCTTGTTCCCTATTTACTGGTCTCTTTCAAAGAGGAAATTGTGAACATCAAACTTATTCTCAACTGCCCTAGTGAAAGTTTTTATTGGTATCTATTTTTATTTTTGAAATTTACCAGTAGCTGCTGCATTTCCCACCCTCGGCTTATACTCGAGTCAATAAGTTTTCCCAGTTTTTTGTGGTTAAATTAGATGCCTCGGCTTATATTCGGGTCGACTTATACTCGAGTATATACGGTAAGTATATCACCATGAATTGTTAAACACAGCATCATATGCCAGCAACTTTTGCCAGCTTCTCCATTGAGTTTGCATGTTGGAAAATGGCTGCAAAGGTCATAAATGACAATCATCTGACTGTGGGACAGTGCCCCAAATGTCCAAATTGTGATCATGTGACCACCGGGATACCACACATGATTGAACCTTTTTGTGGCTGTGTTCACTGAAGCACCAAGTGATCAGTAATGGAAGACTACATGTATAACTGAAAATACATCAGATTCCAGGTGTACTCACACCAAAAAAATTATATAGAAACATTTTTTTATAGTGGTTGTTTTATTTTCAGCCTTTTTGCTAATAGCAAAAATAGCAGGTTTATTCAATTATTCTATACTAGGCCAATGTTTTTACTGAGCTATTTATCATTTTATCCTTTTTGTAAATTCATCCATGCCAGTTCATCTTGTCTTGATGTACAAGTAGTTCTCACTTACCAACCACTTGTTCAGCAACCATTCAAATTATGTTGTTGAAAAAATAACTTTACAATCAATTTACAACTATTTATGATCTTTGCAACCTCAGCATGATCACGACCATAGCCTGAGGCTGAGAGCCATGCATATGCTGTGCAAACAGCTACTCTCTTGAAATCCCTTCTTCTCCATATTCTCTGCTGTGCAAGCGGAAGGGAAGGATCAGATAAAGAAGAGATTGTTTACAAAACTCACAGAGCAGAGAGATTAGAAAATAACTAATGTTTTCTTGCACTAGCAAAGTATTAGTAGGAGCAGTTTTAGACTACTCTGTATCAAAAGATATTTTGTTGTTTTTTTTCATTTTTATTTGCAGGTCAGATGAGTGGGTATTAAAGGGAATCTCTGGTTATATTTATGGCCTTTGGATGAAGAAAACCTTTGGTGTTAATGAATATCGTCACTGGATTAAGGAGGTAAATAGATGGATAGAACTTTTGCAAGAATCTCTAAATCTCCAGAGGATAAATTCAACAAAGCTGTTGGTGTTCTTGATATATTTAAAGCAAAGTTATCACAAATAGAGGGACATAAACCAAGATACAAATAACATGTACACGTATGTGCTAACTTTGGAACTATTATGTAAAATAACGTGGATTAAAGGCTAGGGTGGTCCATGAATTAAATGCACAACTTTCTGAAATATAAACTTACTTTAATTATACATTTTCACACAACATTTTGTTGTGTTTGGGTACCTATTTAATGTCACCAACGAAGTATTAAGTAAGTCACCTTAAAGAAAAATCCACAAGACTCTGAGAACATGAAAGTGCTTGGCGTGATTTTGACTTGTGACAAGATACCTGCTAGATTGTTAGGAAGAACAATTCTATGTTAACATTTCCTTTGATTTTTTTTTTAAAAATTTTTTAATATGGAGAGTATTTATATAGAGAGGGGTGTTCAATTATTTGAACTTCCTCCTGCTGTCAGAAACAACATAATTAAGACACTGATCTATTGAGTCAGAATTAGGCTCACGTTTTAGAGAACTCTGTACTTTTCTAGCACATGTCTAATGTCTAATTCAGCCATTCCTGATATGGAAGATCTTCAGATGTATGGAGACTCAACCAGTGGTGGGATTCAATCTTTTTTTACTACCGGTTCTGTGGGCATGGCTTGGTGGGCGTGGCAGGGGAAGGATACTATAAAATATCCATTCCCTCCCCATCCCACTAACCTGCTTTCCAGCTCTGTTCTCCTGTGCAGGGCAACCAAAGAAGACCCAGCCAATCAGCTGGGACTCAGGAGGCAGAGAATAGATGGAGGCGGGGCCAGTCAGAGTTGGGATTTGCCAGTTCTCCGAACTACTCAAAATTTCCGCTACCAGTTCTTCAGAACTGGTCAGAATCTGCTGAATACCACCTCTGGACTCAACATCTTGGTTGTGGAATCCAGTATTCTGTAGTTCCAAACAGCAATTCACCTTGACTGTTAGGAATTAACATACTTAGTGTGAGCAGGGGGGAGGGGGGGCAGCAATCCCATGACGGGACTATGTATAGTTTCGTTTTCTACAGTTTAAATCAGATTTTTCTTCGATTTTTCTTTTTCTTCTATTTTCTGTTTCTTCTGTTTTCTTACCAGTTTATTTTTTTTAATGGAAATTTGTATTCATTTATCTTGGATGGTTTTGGAGCTTTGAGTCCGTTTTGACTCTTAGTTAGCTCAGATTAACGCGCGAGCCAAATTAATCCTTCCCCATCCGTCCCCCAAATTTTCTGTGAAAATTTATCCCATTATCTCTGCCATCAGTGGTAGGGTTAGGTAAGCAACCATTTCTTGGAGCGTCATTTCAGACTGCTGGATTAAGTAATCCAGATGGACTTCTGAGGTAGCTCAGGGGCCTATAAAAACCAGATTACAAATCACTGTTTATTTTAATTACTTATTTACATGCCGCACATCTCACTGTGAGTGACTCTGGGCAGCTTACAATGACATAAATAATGACCTAAAACAGGGGTTTCCAACCTTGGCGACTTTAAGACTTGTGGACTTCAATTCCCAGAGTTCCTCAGCCAGCTTTGCTGAGTAAAAGCTGTCTGAGGAACTTTGGGAATTGAAGTCCAGAAGTCTTAAAGTTGCCGAGGTTGGAGACTCCTGATCTAAAACAAAAGATTAAAAACATTACACTGGCAAGCATTGGGTAAAACATTAAAATTAACAACAAAATGAATACAAGAACCAACACACGTACAATGGGGTGGATCTTCCACTAGTCTACTGGCCACTTCCAAAATGGGACGCCCCCATCAGGGCCCAAATCAGTTGGCCGAGCCAGGTTTTCATAGTCTTGCGGAAGGCCAGGTGGGTGGTGAGGGGCAGAGTTTACTTTAAGGGGCATAATCTTCCAAAGAGTGGTTGCCATGGGCAGAAAAGGTTCTTTTCCTGGATCCCACCAGCCGCAGTTCTTGGCCATCATGATCCACAGCATGTCCCTTCTGCTAGAGCAAGCGGGGTTTCTCAAGTAGTCTGGACCCATACCATAAAGGTAGATTAAAATTTTAGAATGCAGCTGTTAGTGGACAGATGTGGTTTAGCATAAGCATGTCCTTGTGGTTCGTATTCACAATTTCAGCAACAGAAAAGATCCCTAGGTTCAAAGAATGTGTTTTTTATCCCCACATGGCTTGATGTGCATGTTGTGACAACAGCTAAGATCTTGTCTATATCTAGTCCGTTGTTTTTTTTAAACTACTGTGACTACGTGCTCAAAGTATGTTTTGCATTTCAGGAATTGGACAAAATAGTGGCGTATGAATTAAAGACCGGTGGCGTCTTACTGCATCCAATCTTTGGTGGAGGGAAAGAAAAGGACAAGTATGTTTAGTGAACAATGGATAGAGTTACAGGGCAATTAATATATGACTATTAGAATAGTAATGAGAAATTGTTTCATTTGGCAAACATCTCTATTGTATCTGTGTGTGTGTGTGCGTGTGTGTGTGCCTGTGAAATTGTATTATGCTGTATTGTACTGTATTAACTGAATATATGTTCAAAAACCTTTCCAGTGAAAGGGAACAGGTTGAGCGGTGAAATGAGAATAACATTTGACTTATTTTACAACTATTAATATTATTTTATTAATTAGAGCATGAGGGGAAAGTTGAATATGTTGTTTTATGGCAAGTAAAGAACGGTCTTAAGACAAAGTTTTTGTAAGTTTCTTTTAAATTATACTTTAATTCAGATGTAAGCTTGTGATCCAGAAAGCTTATTCTATAATTTCCCACAAGATGCTTCATATTTTAATTGAAAAATACTAACATAGTTACTCCTCTGAAAATTGTTGATGTCTTTTAGTACCCTTGTCACAGAATCAGATTTGAGATTTAAAGGCTAGTTATACATTTAATGTATATTATATCTTTGGGGTGGGGTTGTTCCAGCTGTTTACAATTAGTTCGCTGCTTTAAGCATTTTACAATTCTAGTGATTTGTTTATATGCTGCTGTAAAAGTCAGCAATAGGATTGCTATCTCTGAAATGATTTTATACATTGATCTTAACAGCTCCTGTCTTGATTAGAATACTTCGAGATGAATTATGGAATAGCCATCAGTTTTAGCATGATGATAAAGAGGAATATTAATGCACTTTTTATAATTGCTCATAGAGTCATTATGCTAGTAATATTCACATAAAAGAAAATTACTGTTTTTTCCAAAACATATGTGAATCTTTTACTTATTATTTTGATTTTACATTCTGCATTTACCTTAAAAGTTCTACAGAAGTGAATAAAGTTTGCAATAATACAAATTCTGTTTTTAATAGTCTAGATGTTTATAATATTTATGTAATTCATGAACTAGTAAAAATATCTTCCTTTTTTATTTCTGCTATAGTCTAAGCTGCAGTAGATGTTTCATCTAAAATACACCATGAATTAAAATTATCCTGCTTTAATTTTCCAGCCCTGCATCCCATTTACACTTTTCTATAAAACATCCTCACACATTATCTTGGGAATATTATACCATGTTTCAATGCAAGGCCCACCTAGTTATGAGACTGATAGAAAATAGAATAAGCATGGAGTTTATGTTACAAGTAAGTATTTGGATTTTCTGTTGAAATATATTTAATTCCTTTAAAATTGGTGTTTTGTTTCTTTTCTACTTAGAACATGCTAAAATGATTTATTTCAGTTCTTTGTAACTTATAAAATAGCTTCCATTCTATACAAACCTATACTCTCCACGAATGTTGAGATTATGACACATGAACTGTCAAATGAGAAACCATTGAGATTTTTTGCTTAAATAAGACCATAACCAGGGTTTGAAGTTGGTTAATAAAGCTGACTAAGAAAAATAGTTAATCTACAAGCACAGATGATGCTAGCTAAGATTTCTGAGAGACACGGAGGGGGAGGGGGGAGAGAGAGAGATTACACTAACTTAAGCATTATAATTGTAATTTAAACAATTGGATGAAAATTGTCTTTGGGAACAGATTGTGGGATTGTCATTTTATGTTTGCTCAGGAGAAAACTTAAATCCTGAAAAATACTTGCCATATTGATATTTGTTTGAATAGTTCTATTTCTTAAAGATGAAATAGGTCATTAGCCCAGCCACTGTATTCTGTTGCCTTAACATCTTTCTCTGAATCTAGATACCATGGGCATTTTTTTTTTTTTTACATGACTGCCCCTTTAATCAGTCCCTTGCTGTTTGAATTATTTTGTACTCACATCCAAATGTGCTCTTTTGGTCTACAATAGTGAAGCCGGGAATCAGATCTCCTCTTACAGCACTGCTGTGTTCCTTGTTGATGTAAACAACTGAGTCTATTCTATTTTCCCATGGAAACAGTTTTAAAATAAATTGAAGGCTTTTAGAACCTTGTTTTTTCTTATTTTATATTGGGCATTGAGTATATAAACAGTGATGTACTAAAAGGAATTCTGGAATATAGGCTGTATTAATCTAAATATGAGAAATTGTGATAAACAGTTAGGGAGAGTTCTTGAGTGTTGTCAGAGGCTGGAAGTTTGCTGCTGCTGGAACATTCCCATTAGGCTGATCCAGCATGACACTTTATTGATTTGTAAACAGGATGCATTTTAGCACTAATCTATCTTCAGAAACAGCTTTATGCCAAGAAGTAGTTGCAGGCATAATGAGATTGTATGCAATAGATGTGGCTTGATTTGATTTAATTTGTGTCTTGAGCAAAGGCTTAATTGAACCCTGAGTTCAGTAAACTTATTGGCTGTATTTTCACAATGTTAAACCATAAAATATAATTTACAATAGCTGAATTCACATGATATGCTTAGTTCAAAAAAGTAAAGCAATGTTGTTTTAATGAAATACTGAAACTTGGTGTTTCTGATGCTCTCTGCTTCACTTTGTTCTTCATAGAATGTTTAAAAGCAGTACTAAACTTGCAGTTTTTTTAAAAATCAGAGGTACAGTACAAAAGAAAAGAATCAAGGTTTACTGCAGATGTTTACGTTTTAAATGACAGAGACTAGAAGCTGACAGAAGGCAGAAGTCATTAAATATAGGAAAAAACGTTCCTGCTAATTATTCTTAATTAGTTAAGTTAAATCAAATGCTTTTGGTCTGGTTCAGAGGTGGGCTGCACTTATGTTAACTGGTTTGCTGGTTGTGAGCACCTTTTTGGGGCTGAAACACAGCATCAAACATGCAGCTAATCTACTCAGGCAGCTCCAGTGAGTACAGCAGGCACGGCACGGAACTCAACTGAGCAGTGTGTAGGGGGGGAACAAGCCAGAAAGTTAGTTATATATGGGAAGGATAGCGCAGGGGCAGGTAGGTGGGCCCTGCTAGCGATCACAACTATTGGTTCGCCTGAACTGGTCCAACCAGGCAGCAGCCCACCAATGGTCTGGTTCTATGTTTAAGAGTCAAATGTGATTTTCAGTTTCCAAACACTTGAATATACCCTCCCCCCCTTTTTTTTAAGGTGCACAGTTAATATTATTGTCATTTGCATTTTTCAAGGTTAAAAACCCATTTAGATTTATGAGACTGACCAATTTTCTGAATCTGACTTAATTTCATCATAGGTTTTTAACAAATTGCTGAGTCTTGCTAGCACCGCTTCTTCCCAGAAGTTCCAATCTCATATGTGGAGTCAAATGCTGGTGTCTACATCTGGGTTTTTGAAATCCATTTCCAATGTGTCTGGCAAAGACATTCAACCTTTAATTAAGCAATGGGTGTATCCTTTTCCATTGTGCTTTGGGCTATTTACACGAAGGTGAAAAACAACTGATCTTAGGACAATCTAAACAAATCTAAGATATGAAAAATTGTCTTTGGTAATATTGTTCAAATTGTTATTTTTTTTTTTGGAAGGATCAATCCCATCTTGGTGGTGGTTTTATTTAATGGTTAAATGTTTTATGCTGTGGTGGAATTTTGGAAGGAGTATGACACTTCTGAAAAATGGAGGAACTCTAGTGAAATTCAAGATAATATTACCCAGTGATTCTTGTGAATGTTCATTTCAGATTCATGAAAACAACATAGGTAAATGTATGCTCTGATTTGAATTGTGAAAACATATCCATAATGCCAACGCACTTGTGACTATGCATACTAGTAATTTAAATCACTATGTAAATTAATTGCATGGAATTAGAGGTACAGATCTTAAAACTTGCAAATCTATTTGGTAGTTTTAATATTTTAGTTTGGAGATTTTAACTTGTGAATACAAGGATGTTCACAAAATTAAATACAACAGTATTCTTGCTGCCACAGATAGTTTTTGCTAATGTAGCATCCTTGATAATTAAAATGCAGAATTTCTGTCAATCTCAGTCCACTTACTCCTTGTTCAGTGACTCCTTTTTTTAGCAACTGCTCACAAATTCAAGTAGTCTTCAACTAACAAACATTCAACAATTGTTCAAGTTACAACACAGGTGACTGAGCTGATTTATGACAGGAACTTGACGTAGCTGGCACAGTGTCCCTGTGATCGTATGATTGTGATTCAAGCGCTTGGCAACCAGCTCACAATTACAATGGTGACAGAGTCCCATAAGTCCATTTGATTGCTATTTGCACCCTTAATTGCCTCCTTCCAGTAAACAATGCCAATAGCACTTAGACTTATATACCGCTTCCCAGAGCTTTACAGCCCTCTCTTAAGCAGTTTACAGAGTCAGCCTATTGCCCCCAACAATCTCATTCCTCATTTTACCCATCTTGGAAGGATGGAAGGCTGAGTCAACCTTGAGCCTGGTGAGATTTGAACTGCCAAATTGCAGTCAGCGGCAGTCAGCAGAAGTCACCTGCAGTACTGCACTCTAACCACTGCACCACAGAGGCTCATGGCAGGAGGTCACAAATGGCGATCATTTGACATTATGTCTAATGAAGGGGTTCACCTAACAATGAAGGGCTGTAAGGTGGAGTTCCTGATCCCAATTACCATTGACACAGTAGTAAGTGATAGTTAAAAAATAATTTTCTGACCAATTGTATGCACTTAAAACCAAATTTCTGCACCTGACAACAGTGCAAGCTAGAGTGAGAGCATTACTGGTATAGCTGCCTGAAAGAAGTTTATCTGAAAGAGATGGCAACATCGAATGATCTTCAGAGTCTCTCTCCCTCTCCCTTCCCCCTCCCTCCCTCCTTCCTTCCCTCTCCCTCTTTCCCCCTCCTTCCCTCTCTCTCCATCTCCCTCTTCTCTCTCTGTCTCCTTTCCCTCGCCCTCGTCCTCCCTCCCTCCTTCTCTATCCCCCTCTCTCCCTCCTTTCTCCTACCTTCTCTCCCTCCTTCTCTCTCCCTCCCCTCCCTCCCTCCCTCCCTCTCCATCTCCCTCGTTCTCCCTCCCTCCTTCCTTATCCCCCTCTCACCCCTCTTCTCTCCCTCCTTCTCTCTCCCTCCTTCTCTCTCTTTCTGTCTCCCTCCTCTCTCTTCCGCCCCCTCCTTGTCTTGCTCTCCCTCTCCCTCCCTTTTTCTTGATCATGTGTTCACTTAATGACCATTTTACTTAACAATTAAGTCTCTGGACTAGATTGCAATTGCTAAACAAGGTGTAACGGTATATAGGTGACCTGTATTTGGGGTTGATGGGAAATGGGATCTAAAACACCTGGAAGGCATTAATTATTGAAGATTATTCTGGGCATCTTATGCACAGTTCACATTTTCATCATGTATAAAAATGATGAAACATCACCCAAACTGTTGTATACCTTGATTTATCCTTTCCTGAAACCATAGAAGGTGATTAGAGGAATTCTGAAAATGATAATTCCTTTGTTAAGGAATGTGTACACTTCCCTTTGTGTGCATTGCTTATCCTGAACTTTTATTGCAAAACCAGTTCAAAATCTTGTACTCGAAGGAGATTTGCAAACTGAAGCAAATTCAGTTCAGTTTATTTTATGAGTATAATATCTGGAGTCAGCAAAGATTGTCATTTATTGGTCCATTATTTTAATCAAGCCTAATTTTCTTTTCTTTTTTTTAAACAAATTTTATTAATTTTACAAACACAATACACAAAACATAAATTAAAACATCTTTTCTGAAGGCTGCCTGATCCCGGGTTAAAACTCTTCACACAGACACAAATTCAAACATCATATTCATTTTATATATCCTTCCATATCTTGTTATCATTTTCTTTTCTTTTTTTTATAAACCAATTTTATTAATTTTACAAAAACAGTGCACAAACAATCAAAGCATAACAGCTTATAACCATTTTCAATAACGTTCTATTTCCAACTATCCATTCATCTTTTTTCTTTTACGATACTTCTCCTATACACTAATTGGAGTGACGCCTTTAACTCATTACCCGAACTTAAAAGTACTTCATATAACACTTAATTTATCTTGGGATTCTGTTTAGTAGATTCTAAAATTACACAATAAATTTTATACTCTAAATACACATATAAAAACACAATCTTATGTACCTTCCAGAATCCCCCTTTTATCCTTAATTAGATTCACCCATTGTCTCTAAATAAACTTTTTTTCTTTAAATCTTGCTTCCCACCATTAAGGCTTCTCCTCCCCCCCTTTCTCTCTTGCTTATTCTTCTCCTTGCCCTTTTTACCCCTTTGTCTCTCCTCTTCCCTTTTCTTACTCCCTTTCCTTTGAATCAAGCCTAATTTTCTAAACATTTCTGGGAGGTCTCCAATTCATCTTATTTGCCTGATTTTTTCCTTTGGATGATTTGCACCCAGATGCAACTTTTCTGTTGATAGAATGCTTTCTGGAATCAATAGTCTAGAAAGAAGTGGTTTCATTTAAAGTCTGTTCTAGAATATTTAAGGATTATGTAGAGCAGAAACACTTTGTTCTGTGGGAAACACTTTGAAATACTTTGTTCTGTGGGAAAGAGGTGAGGGAGAGAACGGCTCACTGTATGTGAAGATCTGCACTTGAAGAAAGTGGCATGTAATTACAGGTTCTTGATTAATGACCAGTTGTTCAGCGACTGTTCCAAGGACAATGAGCAAATGCTGCTTACAATTGGTCCTTGTAAGTTCTCATCTTAGAACAATCTGTTTAGTGACCGTTCAAAGTTACAACAGCCCTTTAAAAAGTGTCATATGACCATTTTCACACGACCATTGCAACAATCATGTGATCAAAATTTGAATGTTTGGCAACTGGCTCGTATTCATGATGGTTGCAGTGTCTCAGGGTCACAAGAACAACTTTTGCGACCTTCTCACATGCAATGGGGAAGCCAGATTCACTTAACAACTAGCTTACTAACTTAACAACTGCAATGATTTGCTCGGCAACTGTGGCTAGAAAGATCGTAAAATGGGGCAAAACTCACTTAACAAATACCTCACAACAGAAATGTTGGGTTCAGTTGTGGTTGTAAGTTGAGGACTATCTCTAGTTGCTGCTCTTATAGGGTCTCCTCGGTCATGTGATCTCAGTCTGGCCTCTTGGTGACCAGCTTGCAGTTAGGGAGTCACTCGTGATATCTACATGACATCACAATTAATTTTTCAAAAAAAATATGGTAACTGGAAGTGCTGGAATTAGATAGATAGAATTCTTTATTGGCCAAGTGTGCTTGGACACACAAGGAGTTTGTCTTGGTGCATATGCTCTCAGTGTTCATAAAAGAAAAGATACATTCATCAAGAATCATAAGGTACAACACTTAATAATAATCTACTAGGATGAACAAATCATACTAGGAAACAGCCAATAAAAACCGTAAGGATACAGGCAACAAAGTTAGAGTCATACAGTCATAATTGGGTGGAGATGGGTTAAAGGAAGGATGAATAGTAATAGTAACGCAGACTTAGTAAATAGTTTGACAGTGTTGAGGGAATTATTTGTTTAGCAGAATGATGGTGTTTGGAAAAAAACTGTTCTTGTGTCTAGTTCTGGTCATTATTATTGTCATTAAGTGTTCATGGTCATATAATGCCACACTTTGTAGTCACATCACTTAGCGACAGACATTCTGGTCCCAATTAACCAAGGACTACTTGTACATGGTAACTAACTTTCCTTTATTAACCTACATCTGGACTGCTCAGATTCAGATTTCATATAAGAACTTAGCATTTGAAATGCAAAGATGTCTGCATGCAAAAATGGGTTTTCATAATTTGGGATTATGATTGACACATTTATCAGGGAAGACCAGCCCTTTCAAACCCTAAATAAGCAAAACTTGTGCATTGCAGTTAAGTCTGGAAGCTTAAGAGACCAGGGTTATTTTTTCCTATTGAGTTTTTGTAGAGATCAAAGCAGTGTGGTCAAATTTTATGGCAGTTTTGCATTTAATCGAAAACGAAATGTACTCGAATTAGAAATAAAGCAAGACTATACCTCTCCTGGGACACAGAAATACGTGGTAAGTTTGCTTTTTGACCATTTTTCCTTAATAAATCTCTCAAAATAGTTAAATATTGCATTGTAATTCCTTTTGTATTAAGTTAACTTCTATTAAATTTAGTAGTTATTTTATTAGCCTGAACCCTTTCTGCAGAATCATGGCCCCATTTAATTTAAATGCTTCTTTCGTCTCTTGTTAATGAAAGTTGAGTATTATTTTCATTTATTAAGATCTAAGCCTATATCCTTCTTTTCCCCCTATCCTGTGAAATATTTTCACTTTCTTTTCTATAGCACCACTCCAGGTATGCTCTAGAGTCAAGGATACAGGTCGTCCTTGCCTTATGTCAGCAATTGGAACCGTGCTTGTGGTTACTAAATAACATGGTTGTAAAATGTGATGCTATGTGACATGATCATGTAGCGATGACAGTCTCGGCAGTCCCGGTTGCTGTCATAAACTCTGGATAAGTGGGTTGTTAAATAGGAAAAGGTGGAAATCCCAAGTAAGGCATGCAGGGATGCCATGCAGTGTGTGTGTGTTTGTGTGTGTGTGTGTAGGTGGGATGGTGAGAACTTGGGAGGGCCAGTGGCAGTGGTGGGATTCAAAAATTTTTACTACCGGTTCTGTGGGTGTTGCTCGGTGGGTGTGGTTTGATGGGCGGGGCATCCTCTCCCCTCTCCTGGGGTAAGGTTACTGCAAAATCCCCATTCCCTCCCCACCCCACTAACCTGCTTTCCAGCTCCTTTCTCCTGTGCAGGGAAACAAAAGAAGAGCCAACCAATCAGCTGGGACTCAGGTGTCAGAGAATAGATGGGGGCTGGGCCAGTCAGGTGGTATTTGCCGGTTCATTGAACTACTCCAAATTTCCACTTCCGGTTCTCCAGAACTGGTCAGAACCTGCTGAATGCCACCTCTGGCCAGTAGGGAGTGCTGGTAGTGAGGAAAAAAACAAGAGTGACGTAACCAGGGTGACATGAGACCTACCCTGCCAGCTTTCCCATTAACTTTGCTTGTGGAAAGCTGGCAGGAAGGTCACAAATGGTAATCAGATGTCCGTGGTTTGCTGTGATGGTCTTAAGGATCTGTCGTGTGTCCATTTTTTCAGTGCCACCATAATTTTGAACAATCCTGAATGAAATGTGTGTAGGCCAAGGACATATTAGTGCAGTGGCCCCCAATCTTTACAGCGCCAGGGACCAATTTTGTGGAGGATGGTTTTTCGGGGGGGCGGTTGTTGTGGTTTTGTGTGCTGCCTAGATCTTGTGCATGCGCGGATGGGGCTTCACTCACATGGCTTAGTTCTTGGCGTTCCTCCATTCTGCAGCCCTGGGGTTGGGGACCCCTGGTTCAGGGAACAAGGAAAAAAACCTCAGTTGAACATTTCTTTGCATGAGAAGAATGCTGCGTGTGTTACACTGGATTTTTTCCAGGTTTTATATAATGCTTTTAATTTTCTTTATAGCCTAGAGGCCCAAAAGCAAGTTACAAATATAATCTAAACTTAGTATTAGATAAAACATTTTTACAAGTAAAACAGTTAATAAATAAAACTGCAACTCATTGATTTGTTACTAAAAATCCCATTTTTATAGCCATAGTTAAAAATCTGGGCACTGCAGTCTTAGGATTTTTATCTGCAAGTAAATTTTTTACATACTTTCCCTCATTTGGATTTTACTTGTTAAGCTGTTTTATCTAATGCCAAGTTTAAGATTTATCTGTAATTTCTTTTTGGACCTTTTGGCTGTAAATAAAATTTGAAATATAATTCTTTCAGTTACCTTCAGCTAAATCTTGGTCAGTACCGAAATAAAAATGTAGGTGTAAATGTTGAATTCATTTAACTTCTGGTCATTTCATGTATGTTTTGAATGTAAAAAAAAAAAAGAGTTAAAAGTCTGCCTTTTGATATGTAAAATAATGGGGCTAATATGTAAAATAATAAAAGTTTTCTTCAGGGTAAATATATTAAATAGGGGATTCAGTATTGTGCAGTAAACATGGTCATATTCAAACCTCTGTTTATGTTTAACGCACGCTTAAGTGACAATGACAGAGTCCGTTTCTTCAGCCTCCTCTGTGAAGGTGAGGAGAGTGTCAGTGCAAAAAGCAGCTCAGACTATCATAGATCATTATGACTGCTGGTGCTTGATAATGATACATCTTTTCCAAGGGTCCCCTTAAAGTGACAGTGCAGGAGCTTGATGGGTCTTTCAACCACACGCTTCAAATAGAAGAAAACAGCCTCAAACATGATATACCCTGTCATTCAAAGAGCAGACGGTAGGGCTTTTACTTACCACCTATGGAATTTCCTTATAAAATGCCTATCTGAAGTGACTGCCATAAATTGTATTTAATGATTTTGTTGTTATTAGGCACGTTTGATCAAAAGTCTCAAAACTGGTGATGCCGCCTTGTCCAGTATCAACAGGGCAGCATGAAAAACTAGTCTTCGCGTGAGAAATACAAACATGAACGTTTGATGTCTACAGTTTGATCTGACATTGTTTCAATAGGATATATATACAGTGGAAACTTGGGTCGCGAACGCTCCTGTTTGCGACCAAATTGGGTGCCTGACAAAAAATCCACCCAATTTGAATCAGGTGGCAAACAAAATCACTACAAAAAGATTCCCTTTCTGCGCTGATTTCCTCTTTGGTGCCATTTTTTTTTTTTTTACTGTGCGCATGCACAGTCAGTCGTGCTTCCGGATATGACCAAATTGGGTCACAACCAGAGTCTGGGACTGGATTACGGTCACGACCCGAGGCTCTATTGTATATACTCCACTCAACTATTCTTAACAACTCAAAGAATCTTAGTTGTAAGAAGGTGTTGGTCACTAATATGCACTTCTGTCTCCCTTTCGGAGATCAAAAGGTTATAAAACAGTATTCTGGGTATCCAGACAGTGTAAACTAGTATGAACTATTTTCAGTCTAATTAAAGCTATTGCAAAAAAAAAATAAATGGCAACTGTACAAGGAAGTAGGGAGAAAAAATAAACAATTGCCACAGAAATAAGAATCACCAAAAATATATCAGAATACCCTGTTTGATTGACAACCTAATCATAAGCTGCTCTTTCCTTTGTGTAACCATGACTACTACTTTTTTTTTTACACCAAAGAAAAAGACAAAAATATGATTTTACTATGCATCTTGGTTTTTATGCAGCAATAAGAAGAAAAAAATTCCTTTGATGAATGGAGAGGAAGTGGACATGGATCTTTCTGCTATGGAGTAAGTAAACTTATGAAAGGTACAAAGCTTTTGGAAATCTTCTCCATACAGCATTTTCAAATACATAATATTGAGCTGTGGTGGTGCAGTGGCTAGAATGCAGTACTGCAAGCTACTTCTGCTGACTACTGGTTGCCAGCAGTTCAAGTCTCACTGGCTCAAGGTTGACTCAGTTTTCCATCCTTCCGAGGTGGGTAAAATGAGGACCCAGATTGTCAGGGGCAATAGGCGGACTCTATAAACCATTTAGAGAGGGCTGTAAAAAGCATTCTGAAGCCATATATAACAATTGATCCAAATATATATATAAAAAAAGTACTACTAGCAATAGCAATAGCACTTAGACTTATATACCACTTCACAGTGCTTTACAGCCCTCTCTAAGCAGTTTACAGAGTTAGCATCTTGCCCCCAATAATTTGAGTCCTCATTTTACCCACCTCGGAAGGATGGAAGGTTAAGTCAACCTTGAGCCTGGTAAGATTTGAATGGCCAAACTGCAGGTAGCCGGCAATCAGCAGAAGTAGCCTGCAGTACTGCACTCTAACCACTGAGGCTCATAATCATTAGTGCAGGGACTTTTCCTTCCTCTGAATATGCATTCTGACACTTCTGTATTGAAGGGAGTATTCAGAATACAGGAACTTTGGAATACTTTGTAGTTTGGAGGACCAGGAACTGTTTTGTAATGGTGCTCACAGAAATAGAAATTGAGGTGTTCAAAATGTCTAGGAACTTTGTTGAATTTTGTTATGTGGCGTGAAATAATTACCTCCCTAAACATCTTCATATAATAACCTAAGAAGCAGGGAATAAGCCTGCCATATGAAATGTATAACCTTTCCTATTTTATAAAATGAATACCCTAAAAATATTGTTTGGCAGAGAGGGAGAGAAATTGCTTGGTAATATTTTTTAAAATCACACTTCAGTGTTGTGCCCGATCCTTTCTGATCTTAGTTTTTGTTAACCATATTTTGTATGACTCTGGAATTAGCAAGCTGAAACTTCTAAACAGCATTTTTAAGTGTATTTGCAAAGCATGATTTAAAAGTTAAAGAGTTGAATTGTAGCTTGTTAGTTTCAATGTCACGGCAATCAATAGGTACTGGAAAACCAGAATATAAAGAAGAAAGCCTGAGAGAGAGGAGGAAAAATATGTAAGTCATGAGCTGTTCCTCAGTTGCCAAATCCTAATATTGTATACTTGAATTATGACAGTCCCAAAATTTGTGTATGAAGTTATGACTTAGTTTATATTGTGAATGACCAGAGTGAGTAGTTTCTTTGTTACTCTCCAGAGAGCTCATATTGGAAAAATTTGATGCCATGTAATATACCAAGCAATCAGTAGGAACTGGAATCAGACAATATAGAATTTTTCTTCTATGTTTGCTTGAGATTATTTTCAAGTAAATCGATTGTAGAGTTGCAATGTTCTTTGCACTAAAAATTGTGTTCCAGATAAAAGATTTATTAAGCACAGAACTCACTATCCTGAATGGGCTACCAATTTTCATGGTGAAAATATCAGAGATGCCACAATCAAGAAAAAAAAATGATATTATTCAATTAGTTTGCTGCCCTGACCTAAGTTTTGATCCTCTTCTCCCAGTGCCGATTCCCCTTTACTATGGATAAGAATAGATCCAGATATGTCCGTTTTGAGGAAGGTAGAATTTGAACAGACGGACTTCATGTGGCAATACCAACTCCGCTACGAGAGAGACGTGGTTGCGCAAGAGGAATCCATTTTGGCTCTTCAGAAGTTCCCCACGCCGGCATCCCGGCTTGCACTGACTGATATTCTCGAACAAGAGCAATGCTTCTACCGAGTGAGGATAATGGCCTGCTTCTGTCTTGCAAAGGTAAGAAGTGCCCACCTGGCTCTATCAGATACTAATGCAGGTTCTTTTAAGTCTGAGCAGCCTGCTAAAGGTGAGGTGGGATGCAGCTGCAGAAAACCAGGTTTTGTTTTTTTTTACCCATCTGTCATTACTTTGAAAACCATATCATAGATCAGTGTTTCATGTAAGGTCCCTGGGTATTGTTATATTCAAATACCACTAGATGGCATCAGCTCACTGTCAAAATAGAAAAAAAAGAAAAAAATGGCCAGAGAGAGAGAGAAATTAGAAAAAATGTATATGTTCTTCTGCATCATTCTGCAAGATATCAGCTATTCTTAATTTTTAAAGTTTTTAAAAAATGCTTAGTTTAAAAAGTATCCACATTGTAGCTTGAGTACATATAAAGTGCCCACTAGTTGACTGAAATTGGAGCAAAGGTGAATATGAAGTGCCCAAGCAAATTCTATGATCTTTTGTTTAATTCAGTACTATCTAGAGGTGGTATTCAGCAGGTTCTGACCAGTTCTGGAGAACCGGTAGTGGAAATTTTGAGTAGTTTGGAGAACTGGCGGTAACCTTCCCCCAGGAGTGGGGTGGGAATGGAGATTTTACAGTATCCTTCCCCTGCCACGCCCACCAAGCCACACCATGCCTACCAAGCCACGCCAACAGAACCGGTAGTAAAAAAAAATTGAAGCCCACCCCTGGCACTGTCATGTTTCTATAATACTCGGTTGCTCATCTTACCACTTCATTTGAAGCCTCTGAGATCAAGTTATTTTGGCATTGACCCTTTTGGAACCATTGGTTACTGTTAAGGTTGATTCTACAAGCAGTCTTAGACTGAACAACCGTTGGTTTGGTGGCCATGCCAAGTTACAATGGCACTTAGGAAATTAGTGTATAACCATTTTCACACTGACGACCGTTGCAGCGCGCCCGTGATCACATGATCAAAATTTTGACGCTTGGCAACTGGCATGTATTTACGACGGTTGCAGTCCCCCGAGGCCATGCAATCCCCTTTTGTGACAAGCAGAGTCAACAAGGGAAACCAGATTCACTTAACAACCATCTTACTAACTTAGCAACTGCAATAATTCACTTAGCAACTGTAAGAAGAAAGGGGGCAAAAATGGTACAAAACTCACTTAATAACTGTTTCACTTAGCAACAGAAATGTTGGGTTCAATTATGGTCATAAGATGAGGACCATCCATGCTGCAAGTTTTTTCTTTCACATGCCTTTACTTTTTTCTTTCTTTCTTTCTTTTTTTGGAGAAGGAGTGCTATCATGAATAATGTACAGGAGTCAAAACATAATCAAGATGGCGGCCACAATCTCCTGGCTGTCTTCTTCACGTTTTTGATTCTCCTCCCTGGTGACATCTCTGGGTACCATTCTTGCCTGCTTCATGGGCTACCAACCACAGCACCCACAGCCTCACTGCCATAGCCTTATATTGTCAGCCAAAAACTTAGAGAGGAATCATAAACTAGAGATATTTCCACGCTTTGTTTCCAGCAAATACACATGTCCGTCCTCTTATTCAGTTGTCACAGCTGCAGCCCATGAAGAGGATCAAGGTCCTCTCCTCCCGAGTAGACCATGTCTCTTCCTTATCCTCTCTTCCCTGCGTGCCTTAGAATGGAGAGGGGATGGTTAAAATGTATCTTTTAGAAGTCTTGTTGAAGTTTTACTGTAGATTCTTTTTAATTCCAGGCAGTCTCCTCCCTCTTCCAGATCCTACCCTTATTCTTTTTCTCTCCCTTCCTGCTTATGAAAAAGAAAAATTTTAGTGCCCTTCCTGCTTATGAAAAAGAAAAATTTTAGTGTCCAGAAATCTTTATTATCCCTTTGGCATTTTGTTTTATTTTCAGCTTAATTGCCTATTAATGTCAAAGCGGATTTTTCTGATTTCTTATTTAAGTCTCTTAGTTGTCAGTATAGGGAAGGAGAGAGAAGAAAAAAAAAGCCAAACTTTTCCCTTTTACTTTCCTTCGCTGCTTCTGACTCTTCTTTGGGAGTGATGTTATTTTTTTGTAAGTTTAAATTCCAGGGTGCCTTAGTTGTTGCTTTTACCATTTAACCCGGTCAGCCAAAACTTTCACTTCTTATCTTCCTCCTGCACATTCTTTTCGGGTTGAGTTCTTCTTTGTGGTGGCCATTTCTGACCACCACTGTAACCGCCTTCGGGAAAGGGAGTAATGGCCAGCTGAGGAAGAGAGATGCGGCTCTCCTCAACCCTGCTGGCAGTCTCCCCCCTCTTCACCACCTCTACGGGGTGGCTTAGCCCCGAAACCAGCCGGCTTGGGGCGCTCCAGCAGCAAACCCAGACCAAAACTGCGCATGATCACAGATTTCTGTCTGTCGCCGAAAAGACTTCAAACCAGAACTTTGTAACTAAACAGTAACCCCAGGAAGAGAAAGTGAAAAAAAAGAGCAAAAAGAAACACCTTGCGTGTATTTGGATTATTTGGTGATCTTTGGATTCTTGGTTATTACATTTGAATGACTAAAATTAATCGGGTGGTTGTTTAAAAATTTATACAGTGGCACACTTCTGGATGAATTGAAAATGGAACTTAAAAAGTACAAAGAAGATGCACAAGAAGGGAAGGGTTCTTTTGGCTTTGTTTTTCAATTCTTAGAGATTTGGAACAACAAGAAAAGACTGCAAAACAAGAAGACTGGGACAAAAAAGAAGCCATCTTTAATGAACAAGTAATTTTATGTGGGGAAGAAAAAGGAAAGGGTGGAAAGAGAATGGAGAATTTAAGACTTAAAAAAACAACCAAAGAAAAAAATAATTCAAACAATAAGTATAATACTGGAAATCAACAGAAAAGGGGAATACAGAAGAGAGAAATAGAGGTAGAGAGACAAGGGGGTAAAAAGGGGAGAGAGAAGAAGAGAAGGAAGAAGGAAAGGAAAAGAAGTTACAAAGGACCGGAGCAAGATATAGAGAAACAGGACCTATTTCGAGAGAATGTGTGAAAATCTAACTGAAAAAGGGATTCTGTAAAGGTACATATAAGATTGTATTGTTATATTAGTAATAAAAATAACTTTAGAAAATTGGAAACAATGTATGATTAAAATGAGGGATAAAAAAGTGTAATTTAGTGAAAGGTTTGTTAATAAAATAAGTGAAATAAAATAAATGAGAAAATTGAATTAGGAAGGAACGGGAACATTTTAATTAGTTAATGTTTTATAAAATATAAGTGAAGAGGGGGGGATTAATTATGGAAAGCTTATAATTGTTCCCATAGAAGTATATTTAATTGAAAAGTAATGTTGAAGAAGTTAAGATTTTAATGAATATTAATATTAATGATAGAATTGAATTGGAATGGAATGTGTTGTTTTAATTACATACATTTATATTTTTTTCTTTTTTTAAGAATATAGTGTGTATTTTAAGAATGTACCAAGCAGAATCCGAATAGAAGTTATGTATTATATTGAATGTTATAACTTTAGGGTATATATTGAAGCCTAAATAAGAGTTAAATGGATAAACTTAAAAGATATAAAGGCGTCATACTCCAATCAGTAACTACAGGAGAAATTTTGTTTAATGAGAAAAGGTAATAGATAATTGAAACAGGACAGACAAAAAAATATAAATACAATGATTTGAATTGAGATGAGATAATTAAAATAAAATTGAGAGAATTAAAAGAGGGGAGAAGCTGTGCAGAAAATGTAAAATAGTAATAAGATATGGAATAGAATATAAAAATGAGCATGAACCTGAATTTGTGTCTTTACGAAGAAATGTAACCTGGGATTACGCTACTTTCAAAAAAGATGTTTTATTTGTATTTTTTTTCTCGTTGTGAAAACTCAAATAAAATTTACAACAACAAAAAAAAAAAGAATGGGGAGGGGATGGGCCTGGGTTCTCCTCTGACTGCCCAGCTGGCCTCTGCCCTTCCCCAGCCTCCTCCACAACTTCTGGAGCCACACTTCCACTCCCTGTTGGCTGTTCCTCCTCTCCCTCAGAGTCAGTCTCCACCAGGGGCATGACACCTTTGTTGGAAAGGAAGCAAAGCCAGGGGAATCCACCCAACTTTTGACTGGCATTAAAACACAAAGGGCAACATCACTATCTGATGTACGATTAGGGTACAATAGGAATCGACAGTGAAGTTTGCCAACTGACCCACTGGAGGAAGGTACTTTAACACAACTCTCTGGCTATAACCTCCTTTTAGTCATTAAGTAAAAGGATTACTTTGCTACCTTATTTTGGTGAGGTTTTGCTTAAAGAAATCCTTTAGCGTTCAGTACTGTCCTCTGTTCACAAATAGAGTAGGGTTCAGTCATTCACTAGCCGCTAAAATGGTTGTCCTGGTACAGAATGTGGGGCAAATAGACCAGCTGTTAACTGTGCTTTCCTGCCATGTCTGTTTTCCATCTGGAACTGGAGGAAGGATCCTGAATTCCAAATTATCTTTCTTCGTGGGTGATCTTGTAACTCCCCGGGTGGCAGAGGCATGGTTGAAATTTTCATTGAGGTTATTGGCAGGATATGTTGAGAAATCAGTAATGCTGATGCCTCTTCCATGACTAGCTTCTTTTCATATTCAAGATTGAATATGTGGCTTTTGTACAGTGGGGAGGGCATTACTGAAACATAGATGGGAGAAAATAATTACATCCAGATATTGATTGTGGGAAATGATCAATGACACATGATCCACAGGTAGAAACTCTCTGCTTGACTGAAGTATCAACTGAGGTTATAATGTATTTACATTACGGGCAGTCCTTGCCTTATGACCCCAATTGAGCCCACTTTGCCATAGTTGCTAAGTTAATCACTGTAATTGTTAATGTAATAACATGGTTATTAAGTGAATCTGGCTTCCCCATGAACCTTGCTTGTGAGAAAATCACAAAAGCTGATCACATGAGTCCGGGACTCTGCCAAGATTTTGATCACGTGACTATGGGGATGCTGCAATGGTCGTTAAGTGCGAAAAATGGTCATAAATCACTTTTTTCAATGCTGTTGTAACTTTGAACAGTCACAAAATGAATGATTGTAAGTCCAAGATTTCAGTGAGAAACTATCCATTCTTTAAGTAATGTATTCATAGATTTGGTTTGCAAATTATGTTCAAAAAAAGATTACTCAGTGACAATATTTGAAATGACAAAGAAGCTGCCAGCCATGAGTTGCATTTATGTAGGCAATCACCAAGAATGTAGTGGTCTCAAAGGTGCTTTTTTCAAAAGGCAACTGGACTGTATTTTTCTGAGGAAGAGAAGGAGGAGGAAGAAGAAGAAAAGGAAGAAGAAGAAGAGGAGGAGGAGGAAGAAGAGCAAGAAGAAAAGAAGGAAGAGGAGGAGAAGGAGAAGGAGAAGAAGAAGAAGAGGAGGAGAGGAAGAAGAAAAAGAACCCCCCATAGCACTTGTAGGCCAGACAAGGAATAATGGATAGAAACTGAACAAGGAGAGATTTAACCTGGAAATAAGGAGAAATTGTCTGACAGTGAGAGGAATCAATCAGTGGAACAACTTGCCTTCAGAAGTTGTGGGAGCTTCATCACTTGAGACTTTCAAGAAGAGATTGGACTGCCCCACCCCAATCCTGTCAGAATTAATCCTTCCATAGTTCCCCACCATCCTGCCAGAAACAATTAAGTTTCTTCGATGAAAATGAAATGTCTTCTTTTTCCTCAAGGAAAAAAACAGTCCAGTTGCCTTTTGGAAAAAAAAGCACCTTTGAGACTACTATATTCTTGGTGGTTTCATACATAAATGCAAAACTTTTTGCATGCATCAGTGCTTTAGGTCTATGGAGATTCTCACTCATGCAGGTCATGGTTGTTCCAACGGTGCTTTTTCAAGAGGCACCTGGACTTTCTGGTTTTTCTTTGAAGATGTTTCACTTCTCATCCAAGAAGCTTCTTCAGCTCTGACTGGATGGCAAGTTTCTTGGAACAGAAACGAAACGTCTTCAGAAAGTCCAGTTGCCTATTTAAAAAGCACCTTTGTGATATCAGTACTTTTAATGTCCAGCACAACCTCTCCCACTTCCCTGCCCATCATGTTCAAGGATTCCATGTCAGATATATAAGAATTATTTAGCAGGCAAATGTGAGAGTGGGAAGATATGAAAAATGCTAATTGAAAGGCTAAACCCTTTAAACAATAAAGGATGTTCATTTAGAGAAACCTCTATTTTTTTCCTTTTTCCCACAAGCTGGAAATAAAATACGATGAAAAGAAAAGTTGGCACTTAGAGGTAGCAATAGACCAAACTTTGCAACGTTGTTAGTAATGTGGCTTCTTTTTTTCTCTCCTAATTATACAGATTGCAAATTTCATGGTGAGCACATGGACAGGACCACCAGCCATGAAGTCTCTCTTCACTCGAATGTTCTGTTGTAAAAGTTGTCCAAATATTGTGAAAACCAATAACTTCATGAACTTTCAGAGCTACTTTCTGCAAAAGGTAAAAAAAAAAAAAGGAAAGAAATTTATCATCTTACTTGATTTTCTAAACCCAACAGCTTTCCACAGTTGAGGTTGGTTCAATAATGCATTTGAATAATATGAGGAAAAAACAAAAGCAGTTGCTGTTATTTGATACATTTGTTATCATCGTTAGGGGTAGCATTTCTTTGCAAAGAAGAACAAAATATCCACTGGAAAAATGGTAATTGTTGATTTATTAAATTGTCTGCCCAAAGGTAAGCAGAAATAAATTTAATTAGATATGTTTGGACAACTTGTCTGTGATTGTATCCAATCTTTTTGTGCTTGTCTAATTTGGTATATTCTCATAACTGCTAAATTGCATGGTTAGTGGCCTTTATCATTTCCTGCTGTTAATCAGTTGGGAAGTATGGATGGGATATATTGCTATATTTGTACCATGTACAATTTTGTTAATACATTTCATTTAGCAGTAGAAATGTTCAATTGTACAGATTGAACAAATACCAGGAAAAAAGCCATAAAAGGTATACAAAACTTCAGTTTCCAAAACCATTTTGTTTATCAGGAGATAGCAATCCATCTGCCTAGATATTTATTGGTAAATAGTGTACTCAACGAAGAATCTGCTCCGATGCCGCAAATCAATTTTTAAATGAAGTCTCACACCTTCTTCAGAATGGGGGACTATGAGCCACAGGAGTAATTTTATTCGGGGATTTTGTGTAACACTAATCTTATTATTGGGGAGTGAAATTAAATAGAGAATACCATGTGGAAGGCGGAATGAAGTTGTACAATCTTATGATTTAGCTAAAATTTGAACTGAAGCAATTACTAGTTAGGGTTTTGTGTTTTTCTCCCCACAGACAATGCCAGTTGCAATGGCCTTGCTGAGAGATGTTCACAATCTGTGTCCTAAAGAGGTTTTAATGTTCATTTTAGACCTGATCAAGTATAATGACAACAGAAAAAACAAGGTTGTAAGTTGTCTAAATTAACAGCCTTTTTTTTTTTTAAATTCATGGCTCCATTGATTTTATGTTATAGGACAAGTACAAAGTTTAGACACTAAGACGGGACAAGTAGATGATAAAGATAACTAGTAAGGGATTTGAGATCCAAAACACCTGATTTACACATTAGGAAGTTTCCACAATGGGTTCCATGGCTAAAAATATCCTTGACTTTGTCACTTGGTGTCCAAAGCCAAGGATATTTAAATAACTTCAAGAATTAAAATTGGGGACTAGATTCAAGATTGAAAGCAATGAAATATTTGGTTGTTTAAAGAATGAAAGGAGTTCTTCGGAAAGTTCCTGGGTATTTGTGTATGTTGCAGAGCATTGCCAAAGGTATGAATGCAAGAAACAATAAGTTGTAAATACAAGACAGAAAAAATCTTCAGCCAAATTATTTAGGGGTGGGAAAGCTTCAGGATTGGTTCACAATTTAAACAGGATCTGCACTATCTAGGTTTGAGATTTCTGGAGAAGTTTGAAAAGATGGTAGGCATGTGTTTGTATAAGCAGTGTGTGAAACCTATTGCATGTTCTTTTGGGAAAGGTTTCCTTTTTTATATCCCTTAGTTGATGCCTTTCCTATTTGTAAAGCTTTGAGATTGTTTTATCTTTGTAACTGCTAGTTCAAATGAACTAGTGTTACTATTTAAAGCAGGGGGCCTCAAACTTGACAACTTTTAAGACAAGTCTTAAAGTTGCCAAGTTTGGAGACCTCTGATTTAAAGCTCTGTCTTGTTGCATTTATTGTTGGCGAAAAATCGTTGCGACTTTCTATTGCATGCATTTTTAGTGTCAGCCAATTCCAGGGATATAGGGATATAAAACAAGTAAGTAAGTTCTTTGGGTTCAGCCCCACAAGCAGTTTCTTTGTGCATAAATCCAATTTGGACATTGGGATTTATTTGTGCTGATAGCTCCTTTCTTTGATTTTAGAGCAGCCAGTTTAATGGAATGTGTCCTGCAGATGCTTTCCTTTGTAATACTCTGCACGGCATCTTAATAAATTTCACTCTTTGACTTTAGTTTTCAGACAACTATTATCGTGCGGAACTGATTGATGCGTTAGCAAACTCTGTAACCCCTGCAGTCAGCGTGAACAATGAAGCCCGGACTTTGGACAATTTAAATCCTGATGTGCGCCTTATTCTTGAGGAGATCACCCGATTCTTAAACATGGAAAAACTGCTACCCAGTTACAGACATACAATTACAGTCAGGTAGGATACAGAAATATTACTATTTTCTGAAAATCTAAATCTGAAAGAGAGTTAGATGAATTCCCCCCTCCCTCCCCTTTAACTTTGTACCGCTTGATTCAGTCACTCAAATCATGCACCAAGGTGCTTTTAACAATGTTCTGATTTTTATCAGTAAATGCACGAGAGACAAAGCAGAAATTTAATAGGTGACTAGAATTTTTCTTCTCAGAAAAAAACTCTCTCGAGAATAATAACCAATAAGCATTATTAAAAACATTTGTAAAAGTAGTTCTTGAACATCATTTTCTACATAAGCTGTGAGGGAAGCTAAAGTTTACAATTTATGACAGTCAGTTAAGGATGTTTTAAGTAGAGGTCTGTACCATTGTAAAACAAGTTTCAGTCCATGCTGTTTGTGTCACAGACCAGTGTCTTGACAAGCTTAAATCAGGAGGGGAATCTCCTGCATGGGGACAGAAAGAGAAAAGAGAAAAATACAAAGCCACAGGTGCTAAGATTCTTGATATAGGGTTATTTCCATAATTTGTTTACAAGGTTTTTCGTACTATAGATGAGTCTATGCTGTATTGGATAACACTGTGAAAATGTTAAATTGCTTTTATGTTTCTCAATAAGTTTCAGCAGTCTTCTTTTTATTAACATCACACTTCTGTAAGATTATACTAGGCACAATTTGAAGAATTAATTATAGGTAGTCATTGACCTATGACCATTCCGCAACTTTTTGAAGCTAGGACAACGCTGAACAAATGTTGGTTATGGTTGGTCCTCGGAGTTCTGGCTATATCAGCACCCCCGTGGTCATGTGATTGGGATCTGGGTGATTGGCAGATTACGCTTATGACCAGTTGTAGCCTGCCTGATGACCTGGTCACTATTTTCAATCTTTCCTGCTGGCGTTCCCAGAAAGTCAAAAGGGAAGGTAGATTGCAAGTTGCTGGGGTAAGTCTTCCCCATCCATGCATTCTCCCCCCAGTCTTTTGGCACTCATATTACACTGGCCTTTCATACACGCCCCTCACATGCGCCCAACCCACGCCATGCCTCTTGCACATCTCGTTGCATGCCTGTCATGTTCTGCACTTCTTGTGCGCACCCAACCCATTCTGCATCTCTTGTTCGCCTCGTTAGACCCATGAGCCACACCGTGCCTCTCATACCCTGACTTGTGCCACTTGTGCTCTTACACACTTCCTCACACCCTGCTTTGTACTTCTGTGCACAGTCCTCCATTTCTGAATATCCCCTTGCTCCCTCGCCATCCCGCAGCAACCACTTATTTCCCTGCTAGCCTGGCACTTGCAACTTCCCAACAGTTTCCCCATTGACTTTGGTTGTAGGAACCCGGCAGAAAGCTGCCTTGCCTAATGATTGTGGGATTTGATTAATGACAACAATCAGGACCACTGCTAAGCTAAACAATGCAGCTGTACTTTATTAACATATCGCTTAGTGACAAAAATTCCGGTACTAATTGCCATTGCAAACTGAGAACTACCTACAATGAATTTTCCATAGTTCAGAAATTATGATACTCTTCGGTTTGTTTTGATCAGGCCAAAATATATTTTTGTTTCTTTTATTTCCAGTGGCTATAAATTTGAATTTTATAGCTGTTTTCTTTTTCCCCTGTGTCTTTCCTTCACAGCTGTTTAAATGCAATTCGGATCCTGCAGAAAAACGGACATGTTCCAAGCGATCCTGCTGTCTTTAAATCTTATGCAGAATATGGCCATTTTGTAGATATTCGAATAGCAGCTTTGGAAGCAGTTGTTGACTATACAAAAGGTGGGGAAGATAATGTGGTTTTGTGTGTGTGTTTTAACAAAAGCAGCTCCCAGATTTCTTTTATGTTCTTTTGACAATGTATTCGTATTGTAAAGCATAGAGGCAGCGCATCAACCCTTCAGGAATTTTTGTGACTCTCTGCGGTCCCAGTATGTTCAGGGAAGGATATCTCTTTTATCCTATTCCCTAGGTTAATCAGGCAGCCTATGGAGAAAATAGCCTCTTCCTGCAATTTTATAGATTTCACTGTGGTACTTAAAAGTTTGTAAACTCTTGTCCCAAAGTTGCTTTTTTCAAGAGGCAACTGGACTTTCTTGTTTTTTCTTTGAAGACGTTTCGCTGACTGGAAGGTGGGGACTGTGAAGAATCCAGTCAGAGCTGAAGAAGCTTCTTGGCTGAGAAGCAAAACGTCTTCAAAGAAAGTCCAGTTGCCTCCTGAAAAAAGCACTTTTGGGACAACCATGATATGGATGACTGAGAATCTCCACAGACATTTGTAAACTCTTGAATTTTCAGTCTTTCTGCATAAACACGATCTAGAACAAGGATCCCCAAATCCCAGTCTGTGGACTGGAACTGGTCCACGGCATACCAGCAACTGGGCCACACCAACAAGCAAAGCCCCATCTACAGTATGCAAGCCAGCACGCAAAACCACATCCCCTCCGTTCCATGGAAAAAAACTTTCTCCATGAAGTTTGGGGACCACTGGTCTAGAACATGATCTGTTCTCCACATAAGTCCCAAAACTAGATAAAGAGAAGCCAATTATACAAATGAGTCTGGAACATCACATTTGTTTCATAACTGCATTTTAGACCACATTTGCCCAGAAATATTGTACATTCAAAAGGTTCTCAAACCTGTAAACACGACTATAGTAAGTTGGAAAAATGAAGCTTCTCTGTCATTTGCTGGCTGTCATCAGCCTAATGCCTGTTCTTAATTTTTTTTTTTTTTTTAAAGTAAGCTTCTTCTTTCCTCTTCTCCAAGAACGCTTTCTAATTTCTTTTGATGAGTGAGATTGACCATCTTGTTTAACAGGACATATTTCTATTCTTATAGTTGACCGAAGTTATGAGGAATTGCAGTGGCTGCTAAACATGGTCCAGAATGATCCAGTGCCCTATGTCAGGTTAGCCTTTTCTTGGAGAGCAACATTGCAGGATTTTTATTTATTTTACATGTAAATATGCTAAATGTAAAATTGCTTTTTCCAATAGCTCATTTTTAGCCATCTGGTTAAAAAAGAATATTTTGGTTTATATATCTCAAAAGATTTTGCCTTTTTTCTTTTTAGAAAATATAATGTGCTGCTTTGTTTTCTTTCCTTGGAGAAAAAAACTATAGCTTTCTGTTTGCCATAATCCCATTTTCAGGAATAAAGATTTGTAAGGCATCTTAGTTTCTCAAGACGTGGGCATTATCCTGAGGTCATAACTAAGTTCATACAACATGCCAGACTAAATTATATTGATCAGTTTGTATAAAACAAGACTCTAGGTCAGGGGTCTTCAAACTTGACAGTTTTAAGATGTGTGGACTTCAATTCCCAGAATTCCTCCTCCAGTCATGTTAGTTCAGGTATTCTGGGAGTTGAAGTCCACAAGTCTTAAACTTGCCAAGTTTGAAGACCCTTGCTCTATGTCTTAAATGAAGTTATATTTATACGTGTTATATGAATATAGTTTATAGCCGTAGTATTCAGATTGTTACTGCTTGAGTCAATAAGTTTAGATTATCAGTTTCAGTTTCAAATTATAGATAATTAACAAGACAGCAGCCCTTTTCCATTTCCAGATGAAGTTAGAATTGTTTAAAGTGAAATCCTAAAACTAATGAGTTTTTCTGTTTTTCATAACAATGGCCCATATTCAACTAGTTTGAAAAATATAGCGTGAGAGATCTTTCTGTTGTTTGAGGATGGAAATTCATCTTTATTATTTTTTCCTATAATTTTTTTCCTTTAAATTCATACAACTCACAGTGTATTCTGGGCAGAATAAGTAATCATTCTATGTGGATACTAAAAAAATATTACCGTACTTAGTTTCTGGTTTGTATTTGCCAACAAAGATGATAAATGATACACTTCTTGAATATTTTGCTTGATGATTTTAAGCTAGAGAGATAATAGTTCAAGTCTGTATGCCTAATGACCTGAATAATGACAACCTTTGAACAATTTAGTTTCTTTTCCCTATTGGTTTTTCTCATTTTTTAAAAAGATTAGGCATATTTACAGAATGTGTTTTCATAATCAGAATGTGAACGCAAATGAGTGAGTTTGACTCTATAATATTAAAGGTAAGGACTTGCTCTAAAATTTGAGAAAGTGCAAGAAATAAAAAAAAACTTGCAAGTTAGAATTTGTATGGATTAAAAGTTGATTTTTGTCTTCTTTTAGACATAAAATATTAAACATGTTGACAAAGAATCCACCATTTACCAAGAACATGGAATCTCCTTTATGCAATGAAGCTTTGGTCGATCAACTCTGGAAACTTATGAATTCAGGTTAAATCTTTTCCTTAATTACTTACAGTTTTTATACTATAGAACATAAATTATTTATTTTGGTACATTATGTATACTAGACAGCTGTCCCTACACTTACATTTGCTTATCTCTTAAGTCCTACTGATTTTAGAAGGTCTTCATTTATTAAATTCATATTCTTTTCTAGCATGATACTCATAGCAGTATGTACTTACTGCCTTTATTCACTGTATATATTGAATGTTTCCCAGACATTCTCTTGATATACAGACTAAGGCTGAACATACATTTTTATATATGTTCAGAATTTACCTTATGCCGTTATAGTCTAAAGCACACAAATGGAACTTATTTGGACTTAATTCCTGCACAATTTCCTCCAACATAGACTTTGTCTTTTAGTCAGTTCTGCAATAAACATTATTCCAGGTATACTATAAATGGAAATTACCCCCATCGTGTGCTGGGTTTGCTTTTGTAATGGTGAACTAATGGCTCAGTTTGATCCTTAGGGTGGTAGGCTTCTTCGAAATTCAGCTGAACTTGGAAAAGAAATGTCCCATCAATAAAATCCACTGATTTCTCTAAGAGGCATTAACATAATTGACAGGGTGATCAGAGGTGATCAAAATCTTCAGATGCCGAGTCCTTCTTATATAATGAGGGACAATTTGTAAAAAATAATATTCAGCAAATTTGTTCAACTGTTCATTGAGGATGAAGTTAGTTTTTATGCAGTTAAGACTTTCTCCTGATAGATCTCCATCAGCAGAACTGAGAAGAGGCTGTTCTCCCCTTTTCAGCCCTTCACACAACCTGTCTCTGAGCCTACATCTTACATATTAACACACATGCTCTTTGTTTCAAATTACTTTGATTAGGATTGGGTCTGGCACTGAGGGAAATCTACCCGCATATTAATTTGTTGCCACAAGGTGTAGTAATGGCTACTGCCTTAGATGGGATTAAGAAATTTGTGAGACTTAGATAAATTAAAGTGTGCCTTTGAGTTTATATGGCACTTCTGGTTTCAGAGGTCTAACACCCTGCTTCCTAGAGAGGCAAAACATACTTCTGATTATGGAGGCAGTCTTTTCCCACTCATCCCTCCCAGGAAGTGGTGTACAGTGGCACTTCTTATTCTCATAACAATTCCTTGAGTTTTTTGAATCTCAGATTAATCATTCGTATAAAAATATAGTCTGGATATTTTTTAAAAAATTAAAGAGTTTTGGCAAGCAAAGCATGAGTGGAATATTGATGTGTCTTTTCCTAGTAAGATGCTCTTTTTAAATACACAATACTTTAGAGAAGAAAAATACCGCACCAGAGTTCTATTACTGGCACGTGTGTGTGTGTGTCTGTTTGTATAACAGAACCTGTTTTTCCAAGGGTGTAAAAATTGATTTTCACCTGACCAATTGTTTATAACATATTTCAAAACATTTATGATATGACTTTAATCTCGTGTGACTTTTTTCCTTTTGCAAATTTATTTGTATATTTCAAAATATTGTTGCTTCCCGTATTATAAATATATCTTTTCTTGACCTTGCACGCTACTAAATGTATAGTCATTAAAGCTAATGACTAATAAACCTATGTCTATAGGTTTACATCTACCGGTATAATATTACACACCCACACCCGTAGATCCGCCTGTGCATGTGCACACACACAGAGCATATAGAGGAATTGACCTTTTAAAATCTCAACTTGTTTCAGTGTGAGATGTGACTACTGTACATGCAGTCCTCGCTTACTGAATGCTTGTTCAGCAACTGTTTGAAGTTACAACATTGTGGAAAATGGGAGATTTCTGATTGGTCCTCAAAGCCACAGTTGTTGCAGTCTTGTGAATATGATTTGGGCTCTTCGCAACCGGCGTGCATTTATGATAGTTGCAGCTTCCAGCGATCACATGATTGTCAGCTGGCTTTCAACAAGGAAAGCCAGTGAGAAATTGCAAGTCACTGTAACATGATGTGCTTGAAGACTCAAAGCGATTCATTTAACAACTGGCAACTGGAGCTGATATAAGTCAGGTGCAGTCACGTGGCATATCACTTTATGACCGCATCTCTTAGTGGCAGATTTGCCAGTTCTAACTGCAGTTGGTAGCCCATAGTTCATATATTTAATGTCCATTTGTTGAAAGTATTTAATAAAAAATACAATGAATATTTTGTCAGCTAAGCGTAAGACGTAAAAACAACATTGCTAGTTATTTCTTGCTAATGTTCGGTCAGAATGCCTGTTGTTTACAAAATGGTATCAGTCCTTGAGTTATAGCCATTTGTTCAGCAACGGTTTGAAGTAGCAACTGGTGCTGAATGAAAGGACTTCTGTCTGGTTCTTGGAAGTTCCAGCCGTTTCAGTCCCTCGGCTTTCCCATGAACAAAATTCTGGCGCTTGTCAACTAGTTTTTACTTATGCCGGTTGCAATGTCCTACAATCCTGATCCAGGAGTGTCAAACTGGTGGCCCGCATGCATCACGCACAGGCCACGCCCACCCCAGCTCCGTTAAGGGGAAAACATGATGTGAGAGCAATGTGACGCCATGAGTTTGATCACCATTTGCAACCTTGCAGGCTCACACAGTGAGGAAGCCAAAAAGGAAAGTTGCAATTTGCTCAGGTAACTGTCCCCACCCCCACCCCCGCGCGCACACACACAGAGAGAGTGAGAGAGAGATCTTTCCTTTTTTTGCATCTTTCTCCTTCCCTCTTTTGCTGCATGCATGCACCCACCAGCAATGTCCTTCCTGTGTCTTCATGTACTTGTACAGCACACTCCGCCCTCCCTTCTGTTAACTCAAATGCACCTCACTCTTCTTCTATCCTTTGCTAATGTGCATGCACCCACAAATGCCCTCCTGGGCCTCCCTATGTGCGCGCGCGTACACACGCACACACACACCCCCATCCTATTTCCTGGCCCTCACTGTGCTTGGAGGCATCCACCAGTGCCCTCCTTTCTAGGCCCGTCTGCCCTTGCCTGCCTTTCTCCTCTTGTAAACACCTTGTGTCCTCCTTCCCTGGCCTTCCTGAGCTTGTGCCACACCGCAGAATCCCCTCTCCCAACTTGTGCGCGGTCAGCATTGGGCATCTCCCACCTCTCTGCAGCAGCCCTATTTCCTTTATCCTTAAACGGCCCTCAACCTGGAGTTACCAGTTGTTGGATCGTCATTGCTAAGCAGTGCAGTCATTCAAAATTGTGCTTCACATTGGCAATCCCAGTCCCAATGTCACAACCTCTAGGACAACCTGTAGAGGTGAAGTTGATACCTTTTTGAGAGCTCTTTCCCCTTGCTGTGGATGGTACAGCAGAAGGCATTGTGTCTGTAAAGATGACTCTTTGCTCTCTCTCTCTCTCTCTCTGCTCCCCAAGGTACATGCCATGACTGGAGGCTGCGCTGTGGTGCTGTCGACCTGTACTTCACCCTGTTTGGTCTTAGCAGGCCTTCCTGTTTGCCCCTGCCAGAGCTTGGCTTGGTCCTTAACCTCAAAGAAAAGAAAGCTGTGCTGAACCCAACGATAATCCCTGAGCCCGGAGCAAATGGCCCGGAACCTCCTAACAATCCAAACTCTCTGGGTCAAATAGTTGGCTTCCAAAGCACAGTAAGTGAATTCAGGGGCCTCTGTTTTTAACCATGTATTAAGAATCTTACTTGTACAGCTCAACTTATAAAGGTAGCTTTGTTTTGACATTGGTCATAACATGATTAATAATAAACTCTCTCCCCCACTATTCTCCTGATCTCATTGCAGCCTGCTTCCCTTGATCAAAGCTAGTCTCAACCCTCCTCTAGGCCATTTATTTAATCAGGCTGTAATTTAATTATTCCTCATCAAAGTTGCTACAAAAAGTGAACACTGTGCCTATATCCTATCCATAGAAGACTTGACCCTTAGGGGGAGGGAAGCCTCCATAAACGATGGCACAGATGTTAAGGTATCAGTCTGGGTGATAAATTGCCACATGACAAGTGGTGACAAGCATAAACAAATGTGGCTTGGCTTTTTCCTCTAGGCCTGTGATGGCGAACCTATGGCATGCGTGCCACAGGTGGCACGCAGAGCCATTTGTGCCAGCACGTGAGCTGCAGGCAAACTTACCTCACTGCGCATGCACGTGCTTAACAGCTGATTTTCAGCCGGTTTGAGGCCTTTTTCGGCCTCCCAGAGGCTTGAAAAAAAACCTCTGCAGGCTTTTTAGGCCAGATAATAGGCCCATTTCATCACAACCAGAAGTGATGAACGGGCCGATTATTCATCCTAAAAAGCCTGCAGAGGTTTTTTTCAAGCCTCTGGGAGGCCGGAAAAGGCCTCAAACCGGCCCAAAATTAGCTGTGAGAAGCAGTGTGGGTAAAGGGGCGGCGTGGGGGGATTGTGCAAGCATGTGCAGGGGGCACCGGGGGGCACATTCTCTTCTGGGTGCTGGCATGTGAGCACGTGAGTGCCAGCATACGCACAAATTTTGGCACAGAAGCCCAAAAAGGTTAGCCACCACTGCTCTAGGCTGATGTCCTTTTTTTTTTAATTAGCAAAAGACGTCCTTTCAGTAAAAGGCTGTATTAAGAATCTTACTTGTACAGCTCAACTTATAAAGGTAGCTTTGTTTTGACATTGGTCATAATATGATTAATAATAACCTCTTTCCCCACTATTCTCCTAGGAATCTTGTACGTCTAGGGGTCTAATATCCCATTAAAAAATAAGGAATGCCTGTTATTGCTTAGTAACATATTTATGATTTGGCTGGTTTGGGAGGATGACAGCTCATTCCATTGTTCCAGAAGGAATAATTGCATTTTTGTTCTGAAGAATTACTCCTACTGCTGATATTGTGAAGGACCCCAAATGTATTACATTCAGTTCCCAATAATTTAGAATTGTTGCTTATATTCTTGTTATACTACTATTATTAATATTTCCAAATTAAATTTTTTAATTGCTTCTCAAGGAAGATGATCACCTTATTAAGGAAACATCAATCCTTCCCCTTCCACATCAGCAGGGGTTGAAGAGGAAAGCTGATACACCTCTTGGGTCTCCACTGGAACCTGGACAGATACTTGAGAAAACCGAAGATAGCAAAGTCAAGCTCAAAATAAGGGTAGGACAATGGGAGATAGTGGGAGAACCGTGCACGCTCCAGTCTTAAACATCAGATATCACTTATATCGTTCTATATTTGCCTGTGAAAAAACATCCAGCCCCTTTTGAAAGATGGCTTGTATCTTATCACATAATTCTTTGAGTTATGGACTACATAAGATACTCCAAGTAGCTTTTGACACTACTATATTTAGTACCGTGTTTTCCTGAAAATACAACCTATCCCGAAAGTATGCCCTACCTTGATTTTTACATGTGCACCCAATTTAACTCTATCCCCAAAATAAGTCATGATTAACACCCCACCCATTCTAGGGTGCACAGGGTGGGGCAAGGAACATGGGTAAAAAAGAAGCTTGAATGGAGTGGAGCTGCCCTACTTACCAGGCCTTGCACACCCCAACACCTGCCTTGCCTTGCCAGCCCACTTCTGCGACCACTTGCCACTGCTTCCATGCATTGCCCCCGGCCTCTGTTTTGTTGTCAGAGGTCTTCAGGAAAGGCCTCTGCAGCCGAGAAACTGGCTCCGGATTGATGCTCACAGCACACACACGCCCGGCCTTGTTTTACCATCAGAGGCCTTCTGGAAAGGCCTCTGCAGGCAAGAAACAAGGTCCGGGTTGACATGCGCGTCACCCCCAGCTTTTGTTTAGCCATCAGAGGCCCTTCCGGAAAGGCCTTTGCAGCCGATAACAGAGCTCTGGATGGATTGGCTGAAGGCCTTTCCTGAAGGAATCTGACAGCAAAATGGAGACCAGGAGCGAAGCGCGCAAGTGGTGACAAGCAGTTGCAGAAGAAGTGGGCAGGTAGCGGGTCCCTGCTGGGTGGTGCTGTCAGTGCCGCCGCCACCACAAGGTGAGTTAGGGGAAGACACCCCCAGTAAATAAGACCTGGTGCCTCTTTTGGTGGCAAAAAAATTGTAAGACCAAGTCTTATTTTCAGGGAAACATGGTATCTTCATCTGTCCCATAGTGCTAAGAAATTTCTAATACCAAAAGGATCAGACTGAGTAAACCATTGTCTGCTGCATTTTTACATTTGTATTAATAACCATACCTCAAGTTGCATAAGCAAATAGTTCTCATTCTAGGAGCAATTGTCAGTAAATGAAATTAGACTGTTTTAAAAACCAAGATCTTTGTTTTTAAACCAGCTTGATTATTATAATTATTTTCCATAGATGTGGAAAAGAAAAAAAGCCACATATTAGCTGGTGTTTTGGTGTTTTAGCACTCCTTATGTTTTGGTTGTGTTTGTTTTCTAATATTGCAGTTTTCAAATTCCCAAGAAGAAGAAGAGATTGATATGGACACGGTTCATGACAGTCAAGCTTTTATCTACCATCATTTGAATATGCTGGAAAGACCATCAACACCAGGTTAGTCTTGGGTGGATAAAAGACAATTTTTTGGGGTGGGGTGGGGGAACTATTCTAATATTTAACTACCAAAATCTGATTTAAAATTTTTAATTTCAAAAGGCAGTAATCTCTTGTTTACCAAAGTGTAAAAAAGTGGTTATCATTCACTCACAAAAACATGCAAAATCTGTGCTTAAAAGTTACAGTTTGTTCATGTTCATATATAATATTTTCACATGGTCATTCATTTCAGTCTTTCATCTCCTGATCATTACTTCAGTCCATGCTTTTAAATGTCCATTTCATATACATAAAGAAAGAATTAAGATGGAAGTGTTTCCTGTGCTCAGATGATGATGAAACTAGTCCTGGTTAGGATAAAAGGACATTTATAATGTACTCCTCTTGAATCTACAGTGCATCAGAAGTACAGTTTCTTTACATCTCTGTGGAGATTCTCAGTCATCCAGGTCATGGTTGTCCCAACAGTGCTTTTTCAGAAGTTAGTTGGACTTTTTTAAATTGGAGAAAAACAAATAATCACTTCACCAAATGCATGGGACAACATAGGAGAACAAACCCATTAGGACGAGATTCAGCAGTCCATCTGCATTTGAAAGATAAAGGTCACTCTTTTGAAGAGAGCAAAGTCCATATTCTGGACAGAGAGGACCTCTGGTTTGAAAGAGGGGTCAAAAAGGCCTTTTATATTGAGATTGAACAGCCCTCTTCCAACAGAGGGGGAGGGATACGACACCGCCTAACTCCTGTTTATAGTCCTTTCAGCAGTTCCAAGAAGGTTACACTTTCAGGTGACCTTGAGGACAGAAATAAACCTCCAAGTGGCCTCAACGACTCTCAAAAAAAGTGCTAATGACCAGATGACTGCAAGGAATATAAGTCCTTCCGTTCTCCACCATTCAGTCAGAACTGAAGAAGCTTCTTGGATGAGAAGCAAAATGTCTTCAGGGAAAAAAAACAGAAGTCCAGTTGCCTTCTGAAAAAGCACCTTTGGGACAATTTATTTGCTTACAATTAAGAGTCACTTAGGTGATGAGGTGGGCAGTGCATAAATTTGATAAATAAAAGTAAACAATACAAGAGCACAAGCGAGTGGTCAGACAAGATCTGAACTCATCGGTAGCCTCACACTGCAATGAACAAGGGCACATTCAGTTTTGCAGCTACTAAGTTTGTTGGGCGAGCGGGCATAAAACAGCCAGGGAAATGATCGAAGCCTGGAAAATAGGCCCCTTGTTGGTCAATACCATCAGCCTATCAGCTACTTAGAAGGTGGGTGCTGGACAGCACAAGCAAAAGCCAGCTATTGACTTAAAAGCCAGCCATCAACATACCCCAATCAACATCTAAAAAGCTACTTATAACAGGTACTATAAATACCACACAGAGAACAGCACACACTCTTCTAGTGAGAAGTTCCCTGAAGATGGGACGAAAAAGCTTCCCATTTCAAATGGCCACTGTGATGGATGTGGAAAACTTGTCCCAAATTTCCCATTGTTTTCACTCAACTGGAGACTCTTCCTTTTGGGAGAGGAACAATCATTTAACAAACGTGGTCAATTCAGGATGTCAAGATTCATGTGAGTTGACCAAAGCAGAGAGCATATTTCAAAGAGTAAGTTGGAAATATGTCAGATCCAATCATTTGGATGGGCAGACCATTTTATAAGTCACAATGCCAGAAGATGGTTTCAATATGTGTTAACAAACTTTTATGTAATATTTTTAATTGTAAGCTGTAAATACAAACTGAAAATAAGAAATGATTTGTTTTTATCGGAATGGAATGGAATAGAATAGAATAGAATAAAATAGAATAGAATAGAATAAGCTGGAAGGGACCTTGGAGGACTTCTAGTCCATCCCCCTGCTAAGGCAGGAAGCCCTCTTTAGACATATGGTTGTTCAATCTCTTCTTAAAAATTTCCAGTGTTGGAGCATTCACAGCTTCTGGAGGCAAGTTGTTCCACTGGTTAATTGTTCTAATTGTCAGGAAATTAGATCTAGGTTGCTCCTCTCCGTGATTAGTTTCCATCCATTGCTTCTCATCCTGCCTCAGGTGCTTTGGAGAATAGCTTGACTGTCTTTTTCAGGGCAACCCTTGAGATACTGGAATGCTGCTATCATGTCACCCTGCTCCTTCTTTTCATTAAACTAGACATTCCCCAATTCCAGCAACCTTTCTTCATATGTTTTAGCTTCCAGTCCCCTAGTTGTCTTTGTTTATAAACCCTCTTTTATTATTTTTTTATAATAACTCAAAAGTGGGAAACATACCTTATGCTCCCCCTTCTCCTATTTTTCCCACAACAACAACCCTGAGGTGGGTTGAGATGAGGCAGAGTGATTGGGCCGAAGTCACCCAACCAGCTTTCATCCCTAAAGCCAGACTAGAACTCACAGTCTCCTGGTGATTGGTTCCAAATCATTCAGCCAACTTTCATAACTAAGACATACTAGAACTTCTTGTGATTGGCCCAAAGTCATTCAGCTGACTTTCACATCTAAGGCAGGACTAGAACTCACAGTCTTCTGGTTTCTAGTCTGGTGCCTTAACCACTAAACCAAACTGATGCTGTGTTTTGGACAGTGACCATTTCTCAGGCCATAACATAAGTGGTAGGGTACATCCTATGAACTCAGAAGAGAGAATGCAAGTCAGCTGGACTGGAAACAATGACCATTGTTTAAAATCTCTAATGAACCTATTCCAGATTAGAGAAAGCAGTACCAAACTGGGTGGGCCAATATTTTGGCTTGTTATATCATGACTTTCTGTATTTGAATGGTTGTATGGCCTCCATATGGCATTTATTAAAATCAAAGGACTGTTTGGACATATTCTTCTAAAGCACCGTTCCCATTTTTCATATAACCAAAGGATAATTTTTGAGCCCCTTGCTGAGAACAAAATCGGGTAGCTTTAGTACAGAAACAGCACTGTTTGGTTGCAAAGATGACTGAAGCTATTATTTCAGCTTCTTTTTTAAATAACAAAGAGGACAGCAGCTCATCTGAATAATCTGCAAATGGATTGAGTTAAAACTTGAAGACCCAAAAGTGGCCTCTAGAATACTTACGACTTTTTAAAATTTGACATGTTTCCAACTATGACTAGAGTTTTTCCTGTTCTGAAGCCAGTTTTCTAACATAGTCTTGTACTATCTTCACTTGATTCTTTAAAACAATTGATGTTTTATTTTGCTGGGGATACTTACAGATTTCTTCTGGAAAATCTAAGGCACAATTCTGTACGTGGATAAGTTTTTTTTTTTGTCACCCATGTAGCCATGTCAGGTCTTTCTAACATGATGGCCATTTAATTTTCAGGCTTTGTGCAGTCTGCGATTTAGAACTTAATTTTATATTTGCATGGCAGATTTCCTCAAAGTCCATGAAGTCTACATCTAGCTAACTGGCAAATTTATGGCAGATTTCCAGAAAGTGAAAGTTCAAAGAAACATTTGGGCTAAAGTTCTGGAATTTGTATTGGAATTAAGTAGGGAGAGTTTGAAAACATAACAGATAAGATAAACTCTGCTTGTGGGTTGTTGTTTTTTTTGGGGGGGGGGGGGGAATTATGTTAGAGTAAGCATCATAAAGGATAATTCAGGGCAGTTCTTGTACCAGTTCATACTTGCAAATGGAGATATATGTTCCTAAAATTGGTCATTTATGATGTTAAGGTGCCTTGACGAGACTTTGGACTTGAAAATTGCCTAAGAACTTGTAATGTGGAAAACAGTCACTGAAGTGTTATGTATAATCCAACAGACAGGTTTAATTGATATATGCCTGTGGCAGTTGTTTTGAAATTATCTCTGTCATTTTCTACTATTATCAGAGAATAACCTTGCAGGATCAGCCCAAGGCTGTAAACCAGCTTTTTATTTCATTTTTCCTGTCTATCTTTATTGTAAGCTTTAACAACAGTAAGAACTAATGCAAACTTTAAAAAGGAAAGGAAGAAAAAAAGAAAAAGCTAAAAGTTTACAAAAAAAAAAAATAGAAGGAAAATAGAAGGAAAAAAATAAAACAAGATTATAAAGAAGTGACTTTTGATTTAATCATAGATACAAGTGCAATTACATTTTAACCTTACTTTACTTTATTGATTAGCTCTTGGGCCATATCAAAGTGCAGAGTTCCAGACAAATTATTACTAAAATCTAATAAAAACAATTTAAAATGGAATTGGATAAAATACAATTTAAAAGGAAATTGAAATAAAGTATGATTTAAATGAAATTGGAATAAAATACAATAATTTAAGATATAGATGATAAATTATATTTCGGTATCACCCCTACAATCCATCCCAATCAGTCCCATATATGCCGATCTTAGTCTAAACATTTTGCTTAAGTACATACATTTTAACTTCTCTATTTTTTTAACAATGATCCTCTTCTTTCTATAATCTATAATCTATCCTGTCCAATCATCAAAACCATAAATCATGTTTATTTTTAATTTTTTTATACAAAACTCAATAAAGCAGTTTTCAGTCATCAATAGATGTATATATACTGTGTGTGTGTGTATTTATAGAACTATCTTCCAAGAAGTCATCTAATCCCTTTTGAAAGCCATTTACATTAGCAATCATCTTGATGTCTACAAAGTAGTGAAAGAAGTGGGTTTATGGCTGTTTTTCACACTTATGACCATTAAAGCATCCCCATGGTCACATGATAAAAATTCAGACACTGCCAACTGGTTCATTTTTATGATGGTTGCAGCATACCAGGGTCATGTGATCTTTTGATGAGCAAAATCAGTAGGGAAGCCAAGTTCACTCAACAGCTGTGTCACTAATTTAACAACTGCAACAATTCACTTAACAAATGTGGCAGGAAAAGTCATAAAATGGGGCAAAAATCACTTAACAAATGTCTCATTTAGCAACAAAAATTTGGGGCCCTGTTGTGGTTGTAAATTGAGGACTCCCTGTACGTGGCTTTGGATAGTGTGACAGATTTGATAAGGATCAGTCAATCCTTTTGATTATTTCCTCTTTCAGACATTTTGTGCTTTACGGTGATGAGGAGGATGAATTTCATGGTTTGAGAAATGTAGACCTAGATCATTGAAGCAGTTAATTTGCAGAGTTGGGACAATTTTCAGAAAATAGATTATTGCAAACCAAAAAATGGGACAGGAAACTGAACCAAGGACAGAGAATGTATAGGAGCTGAAAACTGAGTTTTTGATTGCTGTTTCTTGAAGAATTCTGACCAAAGAATACATCTGCTAAAGATAAAGTTTCTGAAGAACATCAGTTAATTATTTATGACTACTATTATCTGAGGAACAGGTTTGCTTATGAATACAATAGGTATTTATAGCACTTTATTAGCATTTCATAATACTTGTTTTGTGCTATTCTTATACTGCCCAAGGGGGGGATAAAGTAATAAATAAGAATTCCTGGAGATTTGGGCTGGAAAAAAAGCAAATGTTACCTTAGGGATCAATCTAGGAAACAGCTGCACATTCTGAATAGTTTGGTGTCAAATGAACTGGGATGCAAATGGCTGCCTCTCTGTATCTTTCAGCTACTTGGCTCTTATGACAGAAACCTACAGCAGGCACATAATCTATTAGAGTGTCACATCTGTTCTGAACAGATCCTGCAAAGTATATATGAGAGATTTGGGGATAAGTACATGAAAATCTTATGTTCCTGGGTAGCCCTTAATTATACCAGTTAATTACCCTTAGTTCCCGTTCAATCACAACAGGGTATTTGAGAAATTTGAGAAGCTTCCAACTATGTCCTGTTTTCAGACATAGAAAAGGAGCTAGAAACTGGTATACTATCCTGAAAGGGGGGGGGGGAAATAAAGGTATATTTGGAAACTTGGCATTTGAAAACTCAGAACATCTCATTGGATTTTCTGCTTGATTTTCACAAGAGTTCTTTTTCAGGCAGCCCCCAGGAACCAGAGAGAAATTCTGGATAGGTGGCAGCGGCCTAGAATCTTTTCTGCTGGCTTCCCTATTGACTTTCTGGAGAAACTGGCAGGGAAGATTGCACATGGTGATCACATCACGAGACACTTAACAATGGGCATAAGTGCAGTTTGCCAAGCACTGGCATAATTTCAAATGGTCACTGAAGGAATGTCCACTAAGCAAAGCCTACTTATATGAGAAACAAGCATCAGGGCATGGAGATTCTCAATCACAGCCAGGTCATGGTTATCCCAAAGATGCTTTTTCCAAAAGACAACTTGACTTCCTTGGTTCTTTCCTTTGAAAATATTTCACTTCTCATCCAAGAAGCTGAAGAAGAACTGAAGAAGCTTCTTGGATAAGAAGTGAAACATTTTAAAAAAAAAACAAAAAAACCCAAAAATCGTTGCCTTTTGGAACAGCAGCTTTGGGACAAGCATCAAGGCAGACATTTCTTGGGGAATATTTGGCTTTCGTTGGGCTATCTGTTTGCAGCCTAAAGTTCTCTTGATCAGTTCAACAAATTGTTTTTTAAATATTTAATTTATTGAAAGTTAATTGATTGGATAAGCACATGGATATGGAGTATGTCAGTAGCATTTTCATTCTTAAATGTGGGGAAATACATCTTATAAGATGCCTGATTGCACAATCTAAAAAAGGTCATTTCTTCAAACTTGTATTATTCATATGCCAATTAATATAAATTAGAATGTTAATAAGTTGAATCAAAAAGTTTATTCTTTTTTTAAAATGAGGTTTATAGGCCTTAATCTAGTGTTATTTCAACTAAACTCTTACAGTGGTTATTTGGGCATTTAATAATTCTACTTCGTGTTAAAATGTTTGGAATTTTTTGTTTGTGGTTCTCTGAACAATTTTAGTTTTGTCAGTATTAATTAATTAATTAATTTATTAATTTATTTCCAAATTGTTCTATAATTTCTTCATAGAAAGGATTTTAAATTGGAGGAAATACTCATCAGAAATATTAATATGTATTAGTATAACTTTTAGCTTTTGTTTGTTGAAAATTAAAAAAAAATGACTGCATACAAAATGGGGAAAAATGGAAAAAATGATCTGTATACAATAGTAATTTTTTGCACAACCTAAATCTATGATTCTTCAAAAATAAACATGTATTATTCACTGTTAAATGTTAATTATATTTTTGCCTTAAGTACAGAAGCTTTGAAAGCATCAATGCAACCTCTTTTTCACTCTCTGATGTCATTCCAAACTTGACTTATACTACGAAAAACAGACTTGATTTGTTATTCAATTTTCAAAACAGTAGGGTCATTCACCCTCTTGCAGAGACCAGAAACATCCAAACAACAAAAGTGAATTCTCATCTTCATTTAAAGTTGAGCTTTTCAGTTATATTGGAACATTTATGTCTACTGTGCTATATAACAAAATATGGAGCGTGCTACTGCAAAGGATTTTTGTAAAATATATTATTTAACATATGATTACAGATTAAGAAATAATAGCCTTTATATTCAGTCAAATCCCAGGTCAGAGTATAGGCCTATGTCTTTCTTTCTTTCTTTCTTTCTTTCTTTCTTTCTTTCTTTCTTTCTTTCTTTCTTTCTTTCTTTCTTTCTTTCTCCCTCTCCCCCCCTTTCTCCCCCCCCCCCCCCGTGGGTGTGTGAGTGCATCCTCCCCAATTTATTTTTACTCTGTAAGATAAGATAAGCATGCAAATAAAACATCCTGAGATAAGCTTTGTAGCTTACACCATTCAGACTGAATCTGTATTGCTTTGGATCTGTAGCCAAAATTCTGTCCATTGCATCATAGTGCCTCTTTCTTCTATTTTTATTTTTCAACCCATTATTAATGTATTTTTAAATAAAAGGACTGGAAGATAAATACTAATCATTATGAGAAATGTTTTGAAAAGAGCCGTTCTAACGTTAAAGTGGTTGCCATCAAGAGACATTTGTCTTTATCAACTTTACTTTCCTTCCATTCAATTGTGTCCGATTCTTGGAGACTACCTGGACAAGCCCATGTACTTTTCTTAGGAAGGTTCTCAAAAGTGGTTTGTCATTGCTGCCTCCTTAGGGCTGAGAGTGACTGCTCCAAGGTCACCCAGTTTCTCTAGTTTCTAGCCTGGTGCCTTCACCGCTATACCAAACTGGTTCTCTTCCCAATTATATAAGATCATAAAGAGATCAGGAAAATTTTGTGCTTTAAAATTGTACACATATAAAATGTAGCTGGAATTGTCAACCATGTTAAGTCAACTGTAAGGGCTGATTTAAGAATATTTAATCCATGAAATCTTTTTTTTTACAATTAACACCAATAGATGTTGGCTGGGGTGGAAAGATATTGGCTGATGGGTGTCAAAGCAGAGTAATCATAAGTTATTACACGGTGTAATACATTGTCACTTCTCTTGTTTTCCTTTCCTTTTGTTGAAGTTTGTAGTGACTTCCACATTCAGGCACACAGGCAACGCTTTGGAGCTTCTCAGTAAAGATCATCTTTCTTGATTCTAAACATCTGTTTTGCAGTGAAACTAATAATGATGTTGGCTTCTGAACATTGAAAACCACAGAAGGTGCCAAGTGTATAGCTAGCGTAATGTGTGTTCTGTTCCAAAGGGTATTAGTAATCACTTCAAAAGGAAATGTGGGTACCTCACCCTTTGTGGTTCTTCCAGACTGAGGAAGACATTTTGGTTATTCAAGGAGAAGCATATTGCCTGAGAGGCTGCAGAATGAGCACAGCCAATGCATTTTCTCCCAACAATAGGAAGAGTCCATGGAGCACGCCTCAGCCAGAGAGAATTACGGATCTGGCTATCCATATTGTAAAATTAGCTGCTGAAATTTGAGGCATTAGCAAACTATATTTGAGAGTGGGAAATGAAGAGAGAGTGATTAAAAGTATAGGTACCACAATTGGGACCAGAATTTCCATTGCTAAGTGAGTTGGGTCTGGTTTTATGATTTTTTTTTTGTCATAGTTGTTAAGCAAACTATTCCAGTTGTTAAGTGAATCATGTCATTGAGCAAAACTGTTTCCCCTATTATCCTTGCTTGTTGGAAGTTGGCTGGGAAGGTTGAAATGACGATCACATGACTGAGGGACACTGCAGCCATCGTAAATACATGCTAGATGCCAAGAGCCGAATTTTGACCACGTGACTGGGATGCTGTGATGTTTATATGTGCGGGGTCATAAATCACTTTTTTCAATGCCGTTGTAACTTCGAACAGTGAATGGTTGTAAATTGAGGACTGTCTGTAGCGGAGAAGATCATAGCCGTTTATCATGGGTGGGGTTGGTTGAACAGTGATTACCACTCTGTCACCAGAATTTGTATATTGCTGGGGCCATACTTTCAGAATCCCAGTAATTAAGTTCAGCACAAATATTAAAAGAAGGATAAAAGGTACTTGCCTTAAAGATTAACTCTTATTTGATCCAGACTCTAAATTTGCTTACCAGCAAATTTGCAAAGCTAGCATTTAGGAGACTGCTGGCAAGTGAATTCAGGATCTGGAATTAATAAGAAACAGTATGTGTTTTAAAGCAAGTGTCTTTTATCTTCCTTTCTAATATTTGTGTTGAGCTTTGTAAACTGCATTGATATTATTTGAGCATTTCTGATTTCTCATAACTTGGTGAGCACAAGACATTTAGGCACGTGAGGATTTTAATTCCATGTTTTTCATTTTGAAACCTTGCCTATTTTTTTTTCCTGAGGTAAAAAAACCCTGCAAGTCTCTGAAATTTATGTTCCAATAAATTTCGAAGATGTTTGAGAGTTATTTATGTTCTTGTTTTGTAGACCTTAAGTTTGGTTGCGGGATATAGGCAGCCTTTCTTTGAATAAATCTCTGTATTCACAGTATCAACCTTTTAAAAAAAATGCACAAGAGGCAAAAGAAAAAGGGACTGCAGATATTTCTCTGACAATTTGAATTTCAGCTAAAAATTTAACTGATCTTTAAGCATTTGACATTGTATATCTGCTTGGTTTTTCCTTTCTGGTGTAGTCCATTACATCCCTGTTTTGACAGCCTGAAAATTCATTTTGTACTTTTGTATCTGGTTCTATACTTGTGTTTTGCAATGAGCCTAAAATCTGGTATGGTTTATCGTGCCTTAGATGTTTATCGTGCCCAAATAACCAGGGAGGATAGCTTTGTAATTAAAACGTAAGCCTGTAATGTAGAAGCTGTAATTGTGGTCAGAGGCTTGACTGGGAATAGAACAAGGCAAGAAATTCCGCACATTATAGAAACGGCAACATGAAGAACGATATCCATGGGATGCCTAGTGAGAATTGCTAAACTAATCTATGCTAACCCCATAGCAGAAACTTTACCATCCCTGGTCACTGTGGAGCAACATCTTGCTGCAAATATTCCCATATTAATCAGAAATAAGAGCAAATTCTGAAATCTAGAGAGGGGTGGCAAAAGAGAAATACAATGATGGAAAGGCCCCAAATTACATGCCATCTTCAAAAACCTTGGAGGACATTCCTGGAGTCCTCCAGAAGTTGTCACCAAAATTTCAGTGTAATAGAAAGAAGAAACTGATCCTGTACAGTTGCTTAAGTGTATTAAATACAATTTGGCTTGTCGTCAAGATTACAGAAGTGTAATGGTAGAGATGAGCATATTCAGGAGTCGGCTATTAAATCTTTCCAGATTGAAGTTTAAAAACATTTTATCCCCATAATCCCTGCTGCAACTGACATTTATTTTACTAGAAGATAATAATAGTCCAAAGTTTAGGATTTGGCATACAATTGAATCATTGCAGAGATTACCAAATGACTTGGTTATCTCTTGCTGTAGGCTGAAGCTTTAGGGAGTATAAGAAATAGCAGCTGTGTATATGAAACTGTCTTTCCCTCCACAGCCTCTTCCCCCCTTCATGGTTTAAACTCCGAATAGGAACAAACATTAATTTTGAGATTTCTGTACCATCTCCTTCTTCCATGTTATAATAAATAGCCATTGTGGAAATGATTTGTTACTCTAGTCATATTTACTTACTTACTTACTTACTTACTTACTTACTTACTTACTTACTTATTAATTAAATGTATCCAGCAAATCTTGGTGGCATGGTAGATATCCTTGCAGTTTGAATGCTTTTGCTTCAGGTTTGAGTTAGTTGGTGTGATATCATAGTAAATAGTATAGTCTGGATTTATTGGAATTGTAATTTTTCAGGGAAAAACCAAGTATATTGTTATTTCTCTTGACCCTCCCTATGAGAGGAACCCAGTGACTAAGCCAGGAGACCTTCATTCATGGTTTCTCTTAAGAAGTCAGACTGGTAAATGAGGTTTTGTTTGTGACTTATTGAATCAGACTTGTTCAGGGAGAAAAAGGACAGGGATTCTGATTCAGATGTAATGGTGAAGCACCTGCTAACAAGGTTTCCCTGGTTCTTCCTCTAGTTTGGTGGCATGGGGCTGGTGGGTATATTTTACCAGATTCTAAAATGCTTGCTTAATCCCAGTTATGCACAGTTCCAAATTATGGCTTCCTATTCAGTGGTGGGATTCAATTTTTTTTTACTACCGGTGCTGTGGGCATGGCTTGGTGGGCGTGGCAGGGGAAGGATACTGTAAAATCTCCATTCCCACCCAACTCCAGGCGGAAGGTTACTGCAAAATCCCATTCCCTCCCCACCCCACTAACCTGATTTCCAGCTCCATCCTTCTGTACAGGGCAACAAAAGAAGACCCAGCCGATCAGCTGGGACTCAGGAGGCGGAGAATAGATGGGGGCAGGGCCAGTCAGAGGTGGTATTTGCCGGTTCTCCAAACTACTCAAAATTTCCACTACTGGTTCTCCAGAGCTGGTCAGAACCTGATGAATACCACCTCTGTTCCTGCTATGTTGACATTGAGCCATTGTGTGATATTTGGGCTCTTACTGAAGAACATTGCTAAGCTAAGCTGGCTTCTACTTGGATGGGGAAACCACCAGGAAGTCTCTACCAGGAGAAACCACCAAGTATACAAGGTACATTAGGAAGTCAAGAAGGCATTCCCAGAAGAAAACTTTGCTTTTATTCCCTAAAAAGCCTAACAACTAAATATAAGACTCCCTGTGACATATCTATCTCTTGATTATGCATGTTTTACAGATAGTTTTAATAACTCTTTGATGATATTTGTATACATTGATTTTTAAATGTCATTACAAAAATTGACGAGCGCCTTGCAGCAAAAAACGTTCGTAGTAGTAAAACTGTAGATATAAATAAATCCATAGTAGAGATGCTGTGAAAGTGATTGTGCAGCAGTGAGGGCAGAACTTCCATCTTTTCAATCTTTTCAGTGGTTTTTTTTTTTTTTAAATAAGCCTATCTTCCTTTTATTTTTTTAAACTTCAGGTAAAGAACAGTCTTCCTTGGAGGCAAACATGTTGTCAACACCTCTGCCTTCTCTAGCTGGTTTTGCTAAAGAGTCCAGCTCTTCCAGGCATGGTGAGCACCACCACCACCATCACCATGAGCACAAGAAGAAGAAGAAGAAGCACAAGCACAAGCACAAGCATAAGCACAAACATGACAACAAGGAGAAAGAGAAGGAGCCCTTCACTTTCTCCAACAGCCCAGCCAGTGGGCGGTCCATTCACTCGCCTTCCTTGTCGGACTGATGCAAAAGATCCTGGGATGGGGAGAGCCTTGGTGGGTCATCATGATCAAAACCAAGATGCCACAGGAGTTCAGGACTTAGAAAAGATCCCAAGCTGCTCTTCTGTTGGTCAGAGGCGTAGTGATCACACTCATACCAGGGGGAAAGAAATGAAGGTTTAGGAATATTTCAAAATGTTCCTCCAGCTGCCTGTCTCATTAATACCTGTGTGTGTTGAACCTCAAATGGCTGCCATGATGTGAAGTAAGAATTAAAGGGAAGCCTGATGCCCAACCTTCTCAAAAAGCTCCTAATGCTTGGTACAACGTTGTAGAACATAATTTGAGCTTCCTGAAAGTTTTTATTTTATTTTATTTTATTTTATTTTTTCTTTATATTCCTTAGCTGTTTCAACTGTCCCACCACTTTTAAATTCTTTGAATGGTTGCTTGCTCAAAAGATTTCTGTTTTTAATGTTGAGCCTTTTTTTTTTTTTAAAAAAAAGGATTTAACTTGTTTGAACATTGCAACCTTTGACAGTCAAGTCTATTGGATTGTTTACTTTGGCAAGGAAAAAATGGCTATCTATACGGCGCTCTGTAATCAGACTCATAACTGAGCAACCGAGTTTAAACAAAAATTACAAAACTGGCAAGAGAAGCTCTACCTTAGAATACTGATTAAGGGATCAACATTTAAAATACAGTTGTGGGAGAGACAACAGCGCAAAAAATTCTAGTTTCTAATCAAATGGATGGGAAGTACTCGAACAATGCTTTTAAATGTATGGCAAATAAAACATGAAGCTGTGATTTAAAGAGTTTTATTCATTGTAATAAAAACACCCAGCAGGTATTCTCTTGAAAAGCTCTTAATTATGTAAAACAGGACTGCTTTTAAACTTTTTTACTCAATTCTGTGTAATATTAGTGCTTTTTTTGCTCTGTTCCTAGTTTTCTAAAATTTGGGTTGTCTTCACACTAGTCCAGTGTGGGTTTTTTCTTGAGAACTCAGCCTTAAGGCTAAACATTTTTATAATTTTCTGTGCATCTTTCCTTGTTTCAATAGACAATGCTGGTCTATAAAAGATGATTAAGTAAAGTAGCTAAAAAGATTGTGTGTTTTTTTTTTTAAATAAGGCCATTTGTTAATAAACTTTTTGTACAATGCACTATTGAATATTCTGAATTCTGGCTTTTGTATACTTAGTGAAGATGAGGAAAAGAAAAATAGGTGTCACTATGGAAGTTGGGTTTTTTTTGTGTGTCCTGTTGCTATATTAATCCAAAAGTGCATTATTATCTCTATTAAATCTTTGGTGTACAATTGTAAAGATATGCTATATACTTTCAATTAGTATAGAAGTTATGGTTTTTAGCAGAATCTACACTAGTCTGATGCATCATTTTCTTCCTTCAGGCCTCAGTTTTTTGCTGCAATTGGTTTTTGTTGCTGTTGTTCTGTTCTGTTTTTGCTACTGCTGACAGTCACAAATTTGATTTATTTAAAAAACAATAGTGTGCTGTGCAACAGGTGTTCAAAAGAGCATCTTAGTATTAGATAACATCCATTGAATCTAGAAGTGTAAATAGGTTCCCTGTTTTATATTCAAAGAAAGCTTCAGCTACTTAACTGAAATCCATTTCTGTATTTCATGGGTTTCATTGAATTTATTTTACCATTTAAAATGTTTATACCACCCTGAATCCTCATAATAACTGTCACTTATTATTCATTTATTAAGTTCAGCAAAAATACAGAACATTAAATCATTAAATATTCAAATTAAGAGAAATTAGATAAGTTAGAAACCAGAATACCACAGTCTGGAGTTGGTTCCCCCCAAAATCCGCTAACCCCCTCCAGCATAGAATGCCGCTATCAGGGTCCCAGGCCAATCAGCCCAGCCAGATTTTGAGGCCCTTTTGGGAGGCTAAGGGAATGAGGATGAATTTCATCTCAAAGGCGCAATGTTCAAAGAATGGGAGCTGCAGCAGAAAGGGCCTCTCTCTCTGACTATCTGGTTAGTTATCCTAGGAATTGACTACTGGCCAAAGTATGCTTTTGTTCGATTCAGTAGAACTCCTCTTACTGTGTTGTATATAAGTAAATTAAAAATTTTGGATACTCATAGAATGTTCCCTACTGGAACCTACTTTGGTCATTCATTAAGGCAAAACCAGCCTTGCCTATTTCAAAGCACTCGTGTTAGTGAGGAAGAGTAATTGGAATGAGAGTAGAGACTCCCTTCATTTTCTTCCCCTGGCCTCATTGAGGTTACAGCTGCACACAAAGGAACAACACCTTCAAATCCTTAAAATCTCACAAGCTTTGGATATGTTCTTTATTTAAGTTATAAAAAACTCAAAAGAGGCTCATAAAATAAATACAGACCAGGTGCTAGTTCATTAGAAGCCTGGAGATATTATACTCTCCATGACAGTTGTTATTTTAAGTTATTACAATCTTTGATATTATTAAAATATATGCATTACTGTTCAGCCATCATCCCATGGCGCTTTACTGAAAAGATAATTGTTTTAAAAAATCTAACAAACTAAACAATTGCAGTAGGCTAAAATAAAGCTGCATAAAGAGAAAATATAAATATCAGGTGACACTTGAAATAAGAATACTATTGCTCCAGCTGATCTTTGGATTATGTACTTATCTGCTTGTCACTGCAGGTGGCAATTGTATTATTGGATGTATATATAAATTAATGGAATGATTTATGAAAATAGCAGAATTGAATTCTAACCAATTGTGTATAAAGGATGTGCTGGAAACTGCTATGGAACCAAAAAGAAATAATTCCAGTAGTTGACAGGCATGAAAAACTGGTGCTAATTCTGTGACTATACCAGATGGACAAGGATGTACTGTATCTCAACTATTTTACCAGTTCAAAACCAGCTATATTTCAGAGCTGGTAAGAAATCATTTTGTAAGAAGAAAATGACAAAAGTCATTGCATAATGTCCCCAGCTCAAGTCACCATCTGCAAGTATCAGGAGAATGTAAGACCTCTGAGGATGATCTATTCAAAGTTGTTGTATAAGCAGTCTTCAACATAGCCTGGGATTTAAACCATTTTAAGATTTTGAAACTACAAAAATGGTGCATCGTAGAACTTTATAAATGCAGCATGTATTATACTGGTCAAGGCCTCCCCCAGCTGTGATGAGATATATTTCTACTTAGCAGTAATAATGTCCTAATTGGCATCTTTCTATACAATTTTATGCAAATCTCTCTGTTTCTTACTCCTTCCTTTTCAGTGTTTTTTTCCTCTTGTGCGGAAAGTCCTATTTCTAAGCAAACTGATAGATTTATCTTGTTCTGTACAAGTTCTCATCAAATCTTCAGAAGAGACTGGTGAGAAGAGTATAGCTAATATTCAAAGCAATCTTGAGATATTGGGAAGCAGGGTGAAAGTAATAGAACAAGAAATAGAACAAGAAAAACAGTGTACTATAACGTTCATTGTTTAGGCAAAATAAATGAATGCATGATAGGGAGATTCCTGGCTTTTTTATAAAAAAGGTATGCAGAAAAGATCTTGGAGTTCTAGCTGTTCACAAGTTGAATATCAGTCAATGACATGACTGCTAAGAGCAGCAAATAAAATATTTCTGTTAAGGCAGAAACCAATAGCTCTGTGTGTGTTCCGGTGAGACTCCGGTTTGTGTACCAAATACAGTTCTTGGTTCCACATTTCAGCAATAGTGTAGATACTGGAACAACTGCAAGACAATCAAAATGATCAAGATGGAAACCAGGTTGCTTGAGGAGAGACTGTTCAAACTGGATATGCTTAATACAGGTAGTTCCTGATTTATGACCACAATTGGGACTAGAACTTCTGACCCTAAAAAATCTGATTGCTATGTGAATTGCACCCAATTTTACCATTTTTGCTGTGATTGTTAAAACTAATTCCATGATCATTAAGCAAATCTAGCATTCCCATGGACTTTGCTTGTCAAAAGCCCTCTGAGAAAGTTACAAATGGTGATCACATGGCCCTGACACAACCATCGTAAATACATATGCTCTAGTTGCCAAGCAGCCAAATTTTGATCACAGGATTAGGAACTTTGTGAGTTGGCTGAGGACCAGTCATAAATTTCAGTGGAATAACTTCAAATAGTCACTAAATGAATGTAAGTTGAGGACCACCTGTATAGTAATTCTAGATATCTCAAACGTCATACAGAAGGAAATCAAAAGTGGTTCCCTGTTGTTTCAAAGTGTAGATATGGATTAATGGATTTAAGCGACAAGAAGGCAGTTTTTATGGATTTAAGGAAAAATTCCTCATAAGATTATTGTGACAGTGGAACCAGTTACCCAAGCAGGTAGGATCTCCCTTTTTATGGCTTCTTCAAAGTAATGATAAATTGGAAGTGCTTTTATTTGGATTCCTACACTGGATTGGCAGGATAGCTTTAATGTTGGGTGGTTTTCCAACACCAGCATTCTTGAAATCTAAATGGAGCCCGTATCTTTTAATGGCTATCAGATGTTTTTTTTTCATTCCATTTTAGAGACAGAATGCCTCAGAATAACAACTTATTCCCTGAAAGATGTAAATGAGAAATCTGGTCCAACTTGAGTTACTTTTCAATTTCCAGAGTTACATCTTTGCCACAGAAATAATGGACCTTGGTCTGATGACCATGTGGTGATTTTCCTATTTTCTCACAATGAGTGTTTCCACATTATACTACACTTCTTGACAGTCAGATGAGTTAATTACCACGTGAAGTCAGGTTTTTTTACCTTTAGGGATATGCCAGGTCTTCAGTGGAGCTAATGGTAATTCCCAAAAAGATCTAACAGTGGAATATATCTTTGGGGGTACTCAGGCCACTGAATCAGAGGTGGCATTCAGCAGGTTCTAACAAGTTCTAGCGAACTGGTAGCGGAAATTTTGAGTAGTTCGGAGAACCGGCAAATACCACCTCTAACTAGCCCCGCTCCCATCTATCCTCTGCCTCCCAACTCCCAGTTGATTGGCTGGTTCTTCTTTTGTTGCCCTGCACAGGAGAACAGAGCTGGAAAGCAGGTTAGTGGGGTGGGGAGAGAATGGGGATTTTACAGTATCATTTCTCTCCTCAGAACTTTTGCTAAAGGATTCGGTTAAATGCTCTACTACAGCTTCATAATTCCTCTCTCCCCCAAATCTAAAAAGAAAGCTAGATTGAGGTGGTAAAACTACAATCTTAAAGCTACTCAAAATCCTTGGCCCTACTACATGTTCCTTGAGTCTTTATTTTCTGTGGTCCTTCATCTCGAATACTCCTCCTGGCAATTGGATGTTGAGCCAGAGCAACCTTCTCCATCTTTTAACTTGGGAAACAAATCAGAAAGAGTGAAGAAAGTTTCAAGGAAGAGAAAAGGATGTTACAAAAAGGGGGAAATAGGTGTGTCAGAAAGAGAGACAATTACATCACTCACTTTGTATCTCCTGTCCACAATTGCCACAAGGGCAATTATGGAGAGCCAGTTTAGTCTAATGCAGGGGTCTCCAACCTTGGCTCCTGGAAGCCTGGCGGACTTCAACTCCCAGAATTCCACAGCCAGCTTTGCTGGCTGTGGAACTCTGGGAGTTGAAGTCCGCCAGGCTTCCAGGAGCCAAGGTTGGAGACTCCTGGTCTAATGGTTAAGGCACCATGCTAGAAAGCAAGAGACTGTAAATTCAAGTCTTGCCTTAGCCATGAAAGCCAGCTGGGTGATAGCAATAGGAATAGCACTTAGATTTATATGTTGATTTACAGTGCTTTACAGTCCTCTCTAAACAGTTTACAGAGTCAGCCTATTGCTCCTAACAATCTGGGACCTCATTTTACCCCCCTCGGAAGGATAGAAGGCTGAGTCAACCTTGAGCCTGGTGAGATTTGAACAACCAAATTGCAGGCAGGCAGCAGGCAGCAGAAGCAGCCTGCATTACTGCACTCTAACCACTGCACCATCATGATCTTGGGCCAGTCACACTCGGTCAGCCCAATCCACCTCACAGGGTTGTTGTTGTGAGGAAAAAAGAAAGAGAGATGTGTACTGAATATGTTTGCCACTTAAGTTATCCATAAAAATAATAAAAGTCGGATATAAATAAATAATACATAAATTATTGAGCAAACACAGTAGAACACAGTGCTAGATCCTTGTATCTATCTCGCTTGCAAACTCATAGATAAATTGCATGGGTTGAAATAGAAATTTGGGGTGAAACTCTGCTGATGGCAGGCATTTTTATTTTGTTTATTTTGTGTCCTTGTTGTATTACTTTCGTCTTATTAATATTATTTTCTTCTGACCTGCATCTATTTCAAATGTTCTTAGCTATCCAAATGATTTCTACCAAAGAGAGGGAAGGGTTGCTCATGTTTTGAACTCGGTGAGATCAACTTTTCTGGGCCTATATCCAGTCCACCTGTTGTTATGAACTAATAAAACACTTAAATAAAGTTTATCAAAACCTTTGGAAATAGCAGGGTTCTAGTCCTGCACTTCTTATTGGCCAAAAATAGCGATATCAGATTGGTCCATTCAGGAGAATCTGTTTGGCTATTAACGAGCCACTCTCATTGGTTAAAGGGGTTAACGCTCCACGTTTCTTATTGGTTACTAGATCAGCAGTTTGCCTATAAAAGGGCTGCTGTTGCCCTAGGTTTTTGCTCTGTTCAGAATGATTAATAAAGAGTTGAAGTTCACTGTTCACCGTCTCATCTCCGTTCCTTGCGCCCATGCGCAGAACTTAACACTGGCGACGAAGGTGGGATACGGAGACATCAGAGCTGACTGAACACTACAGAGCACCAAACAGAGCACATGGCTGAAGGCGCATCAACGGCGGAAACCATGTCCGGCGGCACCATACCACCCGCTCCATTTGACCTGGCACAAGAAGACTGGGACTCATACATGGACCGGTTCCAGATGCTTCTGGAGACCAACAACTTGAAGGATGCCACTACTGGGAAAAAGCGAGTGGTATTCCTGACTCACTGCGGACCTGCCGTTTTTAAGATGGCTAAAGCACTGGAGAAACCGGCTGAGGTGAAATCCATGGACTGGGACGTCCTCGAGCCCCTCCTATGGGCCCACTACGCACCTACCGTACCTACGCTTGTCCGAAGACATGAATTTTACCAGAGAGACCAGCGGAAAGGAGAAAGCATTGCAGATTTCATCGCGGATCTCCGGAACCCAGGAGGCCTCTTCGGGTTTGCCTCGAAGAAGCTCTAAGAGACTGAAAAGTTCTGGGATTAGACGCACCAAACGTGCAAAGTAAGCTGATGGCGAAAGGCGACATCAGCTTTGCAGATACCATCGCAGACACTACTGCATCAGAAGCAACCAGGAAGTCGACTGCCCGAATGCGCCGCACCAACGCCCCGCTCCGCCAACTTGCCGGCGAAACCTCACCTCACTTTGAGGGACATGCAGCGGCAACCCACCACGAGGACCTCGAATCGTCATCAGAAAATGATGAGGAAGAGGTCAACCGGCTCCGGTCTGAACGAGACCAATGCCACCAGCGTAACCAGAGATTGCAGTATCAATGCGCTGGTTGTGGGGCAAACCACCCACGATCAGAATGCAAATACCTTGACATGCTCTGCCATGTCTGTGGGAAGAGAGGCCACATCAGAAAGGTCTCTAGAAGCAAGCAAGGATCCAGCCCATTTCAGAGGGGGACCAACTACCGCCCAACCACAGGAAGTCGTCCTGTGAATCGGGAACAATTGAACCACCAATGGAACAACCACTCCTACAGAAATAAACCACCAGCCCATTCAACGAAACGAGAAGAGGCACACCAAATCATTACGATTGGTCACGCCTCATCATTAGACCCAAAGAAGATCCGACTGAAGATCACCATCGAAAACCAGCCCTGCGTGATGGAAGTCGATTCAGGATCATCCCTCTCGATGGTTTCCTGGAAGACTCCTAAACAATTAATCCCTGCTGTCCGGCGGCAAGACCTCAGAATCCAAAGAATCATACTCAAGGACTATCAGGGAAACCGAATTCCGGTCATTGGATCCAGCCTAGTCCAGGTCTCATTCAAAAATCGTACTGCATCTTTGCCATTGACCGTTGTCGACCGTGATCGGCCTAGCTTGTTGGGCCTTCAATGGTTCGCTCCACTAGGTAGCTGGCATTCACCAAACCAGCAGCGATGACTGGGAGGAGGCCCTCATCCAGGAATTCCAGGATGTCTTTGCAGACAAACTAGGCGAGTACAAGGGGACCCCGATATCATTTAACCTGAACCCTGAATTAGCCCCCATCCGCCTTAAGCCTCGTCGAATACCATTTGCCCTTAAACCAAAGATTGATGAGCAGCTTGATAAATTAACAGCTCAGGGTGTTTTAGAACCAACCGACCACGCTCCTTGGGAAACCCCAATCGTAACACCCATCAAACCAGATGGATCGCTAAGGATTTGTGCCACCCTGAATCACACCCTTCAACAGAACACTTACCTGGTGCTGGTGGTACAATACCTCCTCCATTCCCTGGGGGGTGGAAAAGTCTTCGCTAAATTAGATTTAGCACAGGTGTACCAACAACTGCCTGTAGATAAAAAAAAACAGCGGAGGCACAAATGATTGTTACGCACCGAGGTGCTTTTAAGTGCAACCGACTGCAATTCGGAGTTAGCGTAGCCCCAGGGATTTTTCAGAGTTTGATGGAGAGACTATTACAGGGAATAAAAGGGGTCGTACCATACTTTGATGACGTTTTAATTGATGCCCTGAATAGAGAAATACAAAGGAGTGTCTTAGACTGGTTCTCCGGAAATTTAAAGACTCCGGCCTTAAGGTTAAAAAAAATAAATGTCAACTGTGTACAGATAAAGTAGAGTTCCTGGGGTACTTAATCGATAAACAAGGCATTCACCCCACCAATAGCAAGTTAAGGGCAATCAAGAACGCCCCAAGACCCAGAAATAAGACTGATCTTCAAGCTTTCCTGGGGCTTATTAATTTTTACAACATCTTCCTGCCCCACAAAGCGACCGTAGCTGAGCCCCTACATCGGCGTCTCGACAAAAAAGCAACCTGGGTCTGGGGGCATCGAGAGGAGCACGCATTCCGACAAGTAAAAAACCTATTAACTTCAGATGCTGTTTTAATGCAATATAACGAGACTTTGCCTTTAACAATCACATGTGACGCATCACCATTCGGAGTAGGAGCCATTTTGAGCCATGTGTTATCAAACAGCAGTGAAGCCCCTATTGCCTATTTTTCAAGGACTTTATCAAAGACTGAACGTAACTATAGTCAAATCGATAAAGAGGCCCTTGCTGTTGTATCTGCTGTAAAACAGTTTCATGAATATGTATATGGATGAGTTTTTACTATTGTTACCGACCACAAACCTTTGCTGGGGATTATAGCGGGAGACAAGCCAACCCCCTATATATTATCACCCAGAATGACTCGATGGTTGGAGTTTTTGGCTGCGTACAATTATAAGCTGCAACACCACCCGAGGAAAGCCATTCCCCACGCTTATGCGCTGAGCTGTGCACCACTTCCGGAAACCGTCGACGACCCAGCTCCAACCCTTACAACGCTCCAGATTGAAATGCTACATTCACCGCCGCTAACAGCTAGAGATATTGCGATCGAAACAAAACGCGATCCTATCTTAACGCAAGTTCTTAGCTGAGTCGAATGAGGATGGCCAGTAGATCAAACCCCTGACGACTTCATTCCCTTCAAGAATCGACAAACAGAACTTTTTTCGCAAAAGGGCTGCATCCTATGGGGGGATAGAGTCGTCGTCCCAGAGCAGTTACAACGAGTGGTATTAAAGACACTGCACGAGGGCCACCCCGGCATCGTGCGTATGAAAGCGCTCTCACAAAGCTACGCGTGGTGGCCGGGTATCAACAAACAGATCGAAGCCTGGGTAAAGACTTGTTATAAGTGCCAGGAAGTTAGCAATGCCCCACCGAAAGCAACACCGACAGAATGGGAAACACCCTGGGGACCGTGGTCCCATATTCATATTGACTTTGCGGGACCTACTAAGGGACATACGTTTCCCCTAACAGTGGATGCCTATTCAAACTGGCTCGAGATCCACAAAATGAAAAGTACCACAACCGAGTCCGTCATCCAGAAGTTGAACAGATTATTTGCGACGCATGGACTGCCAGACGTCCTGGTATCCGACAACGGCCCCCAGTTTACCGTGCTCCCTTTCGAACAATATTTAGCGGACCGGGATATTTGCCATGCGCTAACTTCGCCAGTGCACCCTGTGGCTAACGGAAGAGCCGAGCGCATGGTACAGTTTGTTAAAAAAAACCTTTTACAAAATGGACTATGGGGACATTGAAGATAAGATAAACAGAATACTCCTTCTTCAACACATCACTCCGCATAGCGTCACCAACAAGACTCCAGCTGAATTATTAATGGGATGCAAACTCCGCTCCCACCTCGACCGGCTTCACCCGTCTTATGAGACAGAGAAACCCTGTGGATCTAGTGGAAAATGCCGTGAGTTCAAGATAGGCGACTTAGTTTTCACCAGAAACCTTTCTGGCGAACCGTTGTGGGTCGAGGCAACTGTAATTCAGGCCACTGGACCCAGGTCGTACCAGGTGAAAACTGCAATGGAAAAATATGGAAACGCCATATAGATCAGCTTCGCTCAAGGCTACAACCTAGTTTCCGTGACTCCGGTAACTCCCAAACTGAGGGGGGAGGGGATGTTGAAGAAACCGAATTTGAGATGGCGGAAAGCACGAACGAAAGAAGTCAGCAATCGGGTGAAACAAATGAAGAAAGATCAGCGACGGGTGTGTGCTCGCCACAGAGGAACTCCTCAACAGAGGCAAGTCCACAAAGGCTAGAGGACAATGAAGAGAACATTAGCAGCACCGAGTCTTCCAATGAGGAACCACCGGCATCCGACTTGCCCATAAACGTCCCGCCAAAACAAGGTTACAGACAAGAACTGGTGGGACAGCGTAAATCCAATCAAAACAATCAAAACAACCGTCATACCTCAGAGATTACGTCACTGCACCCCCTAAACGGAACCCGGGGGGAAGGGGTGTTATGAACTAATAAAACGCTTAAATAAAGTTTATCAAAACCTTTGGAAATAGCAGGGTTCTAGTCCTGCACTTCTGCTTGGCTAATAATAGTGATATCGGATTGGTCCGTTCAGGAGAATCTGATTGGCTATTAACGAGCCACTCTCATTGGTTAAAGGGGTTAACACTCCACGTTTCTTATTGGTTACTAGATCAGCAGTTTGTCTATAAAAGGGCTGCTGTTGCCCTAGGTTTTTGCTCTGTTCAGAATGATTAATAAAGAGTTGAAGTTCACTGTTCACCGTTTCGTCTCCGTTCCTTGCGCCCATGCGCAGAACTTAACACCTCTGAAATCCTAAGGCACTCGTCACTGACAGCAACTTGTGACTCACATTGCTTTCAACCCATCATTAGATGATTGTTGCTTTAGATTAATGTGGCTTGAACTGTATAGCCCTGCTCTAATCCTTGCTGAGTTTAAAAGGTTCAATTAGCCAAAAAGTTTACTGCGAGCTGTATTTGAGAGGACTCATCTCCACAATCCAGAGGCAAGCTTTTAAGCCACATCTGTAATTTAACTTTCTGGGAATGGCTTTGCCAAGTCCACTTGTAGGAGCCATGGAGTTTTCCTTTATTTTTATATTTTATTTTTCAAATTTTTAATCATCAACTCTGCAGCATCCTGATTTTTCCCCTGAAGGTTTTCTTGATCATCAGCCAAAGAAAGTTAAAAAGGAAAAACAAGAGAACAAAGTTGCCTCTAGCTTGTAATTCTTAAAAACCGTGCAGTCTTATACTAAGATATGTTCATTCCCATTTATTTCAGCTTTGCATAGGACTGAGGACAGGCCTGTCAAGAATTCTGCTTACTTGAGTGCATGCCCTTTGAATTAATTGAGGCTTACTTCCAGAGAAACACACATGGCTATATTGCAAATTGAGGGATTTTTTTTTAAAGCTGCCAACATCAAAGATTTATTTAAGAAGATCACATGGTCCTGTAAACAAGGCAGTAAAGAGGAGAGCTCACATTTTCCACTAGAGTTACTAAGGATCTTTTAGTACTTGGCATTTTCATATCTGATCTCAAACCACAGGGCATTTTGGAGAAAGAAGAATCAGCCTGATATCATCATCACATCAGCAAAAACATAACAGAATGAAGAAAAAAAAATGTAATTAAAAAAAACTTGGGGGAGGATGGAATTCAAGACAAGAGACTCTACTTCCAAAAAGTTGCCACAAAGAAGAGAGGGTCAACCTATTCTCCAAAGCATCTGGAGGAAGGAAAAGAAACAATGGGTGGAAGAAAGAACCAACCTAGAATTAAGGAGAAATTTCCTGACAGAACCATTAATCAGTTGGTGAAGGTATGAGTGGCTGTAGTAATCTAAAGAGTATCAATCGCATACATACACACTAGGTTAGTAATGGCAAACCTTTTGGACTTGGCATGTCAAAAAAATTGAAAAAAGCCTAACCTGGTGTGTTACATATACTCCTCCTACAAACAAAAGAGGGCAAAAAATATTAGCCTCTCCCCCTCCCCATTTGGGCCGCCCTGGATGGACAGTTGCACTCACCAAAGCTGGGCCTGAAGTAAAGGCCAGGGCCTCAGCAACAGAGCTCGCACTACAGTCACTCGAAAAGGCCACCTGGCGCTTCATGTGACCCAGAGCAGTTTTCTCTTTCTGTTGACAGACTCTCCCAAGGGACGTGAGCACAATTGTCCCCGTGTTCCAGCGCTTCTCAGCATCTGCCATGCCCGGTTTACCTTCAGGCGATGTTCTCTTACTGTTGACATGTCCCTGAGAGTCTGTCAACAGAAAGAGAAAACTGCTCTGGGTCACATGAAGCCTTCATTCTTCAAGCAACTTCAGAGAATTTGTTTGTTTGTTTGTTTGTTTATATACCACCTTTATTATTTCTAAAATTAACTCAAGATGGTGAACATATTCCATATGCTTTCCTCCACCTATTTTCCTCCCAACAACCACCCTGTGAGGTGGGTTGAGCTGAGAGAGAAAGAGAGAGGATGACTGGCCCAAAGTCACCCAGCTGGTTTCTCATGCCTTAAGGCAGGACTACAATTCATAGTCTCCTAGTGATTGGTTCAAAGTCATCCAGCTGTCTTTCATGGCTGAGGTAGGACTTGAACTCATGGATTCTTGCTTTGTAGCCTGATGCCACCTGGCTCTACCATGCTGTCGCTGCAGCTTCTGAAAAACCACATGAAAACAAGGCCTGTTCCTTTTTGATTTTCAGAGACTCTAGATCTCTGCAGCCTGTGGAAGTACAGGACATACTTTGAGAATAATTGTTGTTCAGTATTGTTGAATGTCTATGCATCACCCAAAACGTTGTGGTGTATCCCATTTGACACATGTGTCATAGGTTCACCATTACTCTACTAGAGGTCTCACATGATTGTCCTGCTCCATATACTAATTAGACTAGGGGTCACCAATCTTTTCGACATCAGGGACCACCAAACTCACACTTTTAAATCCTGGGAACCACTAATACGATTTTTTTTAAATATATATATATATTTAATATAAAAAAATTAATTTTTATATTAAATATAATTATATACTTATATACTTATATATATATATGTATGTGTGTATGTGTGTGTATGTGTATGTGTATGTGTATATATATATATATAGATAGATGTGTAGATAGATAGATAGATAGATAGATAGATAGATAGATAGATAGATAGATAGATAGATGGTATTCAGCTTTTTTGGGTATTTTCCCACATCATTGTAGTTGTGCTTTTAAAGTTGTAGCAACGTTTTGGCAGAATCTCATCTGCCATCATCAGGCTTCTGTATTGTGTTCGTCTGTGAGTCAGACTTTTACAGTGGTTTCAGTTTTAAATTTGGTTTGAGAGTGCAGGCTTCCAGATAATTGACAGTCTAGTAGAGTCAACTCTTCTATTCATGCTTTCAGGTCTTTTTTCAATCTCTATGGCTTCTCTGATAATTCTGTAGCTGGGGTTTTCTATAGTGGCTAGGGTTTTGGTGCCATTGAAGTCGATGCTATGACCTGTGGCTTTCATGTGTTGGACTAATGAGGAAGCATGTTCCAGCTTTTTTACTGCATTTTTGTGCTCATCCAGGTGGGTACTTATTCTTCTATTGGTCTGTCCGATGTATGTGGCAGGGTATGATGCACAGGGGACTTCATATATGCCTTGGTTTTCCAGGTCAATTTTATCTTTGGGGTTTCTTAGGATGGCTGCTATATTTCTGTCTGTTTTGAAGGCAGTCTTGATGTGATGCCTGTGTAGTATCTTACTGACCCCAGCTACAAAATTATCAGAGAAGCCATAGAGATTGAAAAAAGACCTAAAAGCATGAATAGAAGAGATGACTCCATCAGACTGTCAATTATCTGGAAGTCTGCACTCACAAACAAACAAAATCTCCACACCACAAGCCAGCCAAACACCTGGGCACAAACAGACCCCCCTGATACCTCCAGCGCAAACACACCCCAACCAGGCACCCAGATGAAACCCAGCTTCCTAATAAATGATAGCCGTCCGTTTACTCAAAGCCAAGCCATACTAAAAGCCTCCAATACAGGAAACACAATGTTGCCAGCCAATCAAGACAAAAATGATACAAAACAGACAGAAGATATTAGAAACACCAATCAAGCAGAATACAGCAAACTCCAAGACCAATAAACACAGACCAAGACTCCCAACCAATCAGGATGAAGAAAAAAACCATTCTAACACAGCAGTAGGCTAGCACCAAATTAAAAACAGAAACGGCTGTGAAAGCCTGACTCACAGACGAACACTATACAGAAGCCTGATGATGGCAGATGAGATTGTAGTTGTGCTTTTAAAGTTATAGCAACGTTTCGGCAGAATCTCATCTGCCATCATCAGGCTTCTGTATAGCATTCATCTGTGAGTCAGACTTTTTCAGTGGTTTCAGATTTAAATTTGGGGCAGCCTATTGCTGTGCCAGAATGGTTTTTTCTTCATCCTGATTGGTTAGGAGTCTAAACTGAAGAATTCTGTTTTGTGCTCTTTTATTTTTAGCTTAGCATGAAAAATGCAACCATGATTTCATTTCATTCTTCCTTCCTTACCTATAACTATAGAGTCTTCTTCTTCTTTTCATAATCTCACCAGTTGCAGATTTAGCACCAATTATGGGGAAACTTTGTTGGTAATTAACCCTGGACATTCTGAAGTTATGGCTTGGATTGAGGAATGCATTTCTCACAAATATTACAGCTGCCCTCAAGGCAAGTTATAGTTCAAAGGCACTTCTCTAGATTTGGAATTTTCTTAAGCATCCTGGGTCTCAGTATGAGTTTTAGTGTGCAAAATTTTGCCAATGCATCCTAGGTTAAGAAAGTAGGGGGCCGGGAACTTCTGGTTTGTCGGCTTCGCCATTGGCAGGGTTCCGCAATCCTGCGCGATCCCTGCCGCGCTAGCCGTTTTGGTGCCTCCAATCTGGACGGGTTTGGAGGCTAAGGCTGCCCCGCAGAGGCAGCCGAAGATAGGGGGGAGCTGGTGAGGGGTTTGGGGGTGTTGCAGACCCCCTCCCCAGCCAGCAAAACCCCCTTTTCTCAAGGCGGTCGAGCGGCGGTCTGTAATGGCCACCACAAAGAAGCCGGCAGCTGGGTAAGACTGAGCAGGAGGAAGAGGGGAGAAAGTTTTCAAGAGAAAGTTTTTTGGCTGATCCAGGACTTTAAGAGGCATTTAATCCTGAGAACTATGACTTTTTGGAAAATACTTGGTTTCCAGAGGAGGATTTCAAGCGGCAAAATTGAGGTGCTGAAAGGAAAGTTTACCCTCCTTCCCTATGGAATCAACAAATGGCCATTGAGAAACCTGTTGTTTTTTATAAAAGGTAAAAATTTGGTTTCTTGTTATAAGTGGGAAGGGAGAGGACAAAAAAATATATATATTAAGATTTTGCTGGAGGAGATGCCTTGAAGATCTTGAGACTAGAAATTGATTGCAACAAGGCTGTAAAATACAGATTGGGCTTTTTTTCTTTTCCCTTTTACTGATACCACCCCAGGAAGAGAAAGTGAGAACTTTGTGCGTTGTTTGGACTGATTGATGTCTCTGGGACTTTGAGGAATTGTTTTAACTTTTGAAACATTTTGGTTGCTCTAAGAAGAACAAAGAATGGCTTTATCTGATGATGAACTTAGAAAGGAATATCAAGAAAGTAAGGATGCTGTGAAAGAAGCTTTCCTTTCTTTAGAAATGGCGCTTGCTATTTATCAGCAAACACAACAACAGATGGAGGAAATAGAAGGAGAAGAAGAAAAAGAAGAAGAAGACGCCATCTTCGGTGAATCTAAAAAATTAATTAAGAGAGAAAGGAGAAACAAAAGGAAGGAAAATGAAGGACTTAAGACTTAAAAAAATACTGAAGAAAGGAAAAAATAAGATGCAAAACCAACTTAATGTTACTGAGCAAAAGGAGAAAGGATTACAACAGAGAGGGAAAGCTAAAAAGGTGGAGGTTAGTAGAGGGGGGGTAAAAAGGCCAGGGGGGATAAGAAAGGAAGGGAAAAGGGAGGGAAAAGCCACAAAGGTATGAAACAAGATGGGAAAAAAGGATATTTTTTTTAGGGATAAAGGGAAAGGTATAATTTCTTTAAAAAAGAAGATTCTGCAAGGTACATAAGATGGTATTATGTATAAGAAATAGAAAACTAGAATGTTATAAGAATTAATAAAAGATTAAAATATTGAAATGTTTAGTAATTATAGATTTTAAAATTTCATAAAATTGTAGCACTTGTTTTTTGAAATAGACAATCGGAATGTTATAAGATTTAATATTTAGATTTATTATCTAATTATATTAATTATTATGAATTTATTTTTTCTCTTTAAAGGTTAGTAGGTAGAATGTACTAAGCAGAATCAGATTGGGTATCAGGTGTTATTTTAAATATTAATTTAGGGGGAAAATAGAAAGGCATCATACTCTGATTAGTGATTGATTTCAAGAGAAATTCTTTTTTTTTTTTTTTTACTATAGGGAATGAGATAAATGGATAATCTGGAAAGAATGGACAAAAATACAAATATAATGATTTAAATTAAAATGAATTAAATAAAATAGAAATAAGAAGAATGAAAAGCGGGGAGAAGTTACATAGAAGATATAGAATGGTAAATAAGATAGGTAATGGTATACAAGATGAGCACGAATTTAATTGAAGTCCATACAAAGAGAGGTAATCTGGGGCCAAACTACTTTCTTAAAAGAAGTTTTATATTTTTGTGTTTTGTGTGTCTATGTTTTGTTTGAGAATTAATAAAACCTTGGAGGAATGTTGGATGAGAATAATGGTAATCAAGTCAAAGAGGAATGAAGATGATGATTATAAATTGGATAAATATGGAAAATAATAACAATAACAATGAAATTGAATACGAAAAGAGAAGTAATGAGAAATTTGTTAGGAGATATTATATGTTTATATTGAAATGGTGTAAAACAGAATTATGTTGCATAAAATAATATTTTACTTGACTTGTTAAATTAATAATGGAAAGAGGTTTTATGTATTTAATGGTTAATGATGGTTTGTTTGTCTTTAAAATCAATAAAATTTGTTTAAAAAGAAAAAAGAAAGTAGGGGGCCAACCTAGAGAGAGTGGAATAATACTGGCTTCTGATAGTTCCAGGAAAACATGGTCAATCTTATCTAATCTTTTCCCTCTCTTCTCAACTAATCTATGAGTCCCCTTGATTCAGAATTTGCAATGGCTTCCTAGTGAAGATGCTCTCTGTAACTGTCAATGACAAATGAAGGACATTTGCTCAATGTCATGAACTCTTTACCCATGTCCCACCTACCCTGCACTGTGTGCCTCACCCAACCATTTACAATCAGTTGCAGACTTGACCAAGCACAATGCTACACTTCACTACAAATCCCAAATCCCCGACAGAACATAGAAGTTTGCTAAAGGAGATGGAGACCTTCCTTGCTTTGGGATAGCAACATGGAGATCTAATAAACAAGACAGTCAACTTGATCTGCTGCTCTTAAGGTTCAGCTATGCCAATTGATGAAGGAGAATATTTGTATTTTAAGATTGAAAGGAGAGGTCCTTGTTGCTTTCTGAACTTGGTTGTTTTCTTGCAGACATTTCATTACCTAAACCAGGTACAGTAGAACCTCTGGTCACAAATGCTTCAGACCACAACCAAATTGGGAGACAACCAAAAATTTTGGAAAATTTTTGCATCTGGTCACGAACAAATATTCAAGTGGTGATCAAACACAGCTGTGGCGATTTGACCTTCCACACCAATTTCCCCTTCCACAGCATTTTTTTAATGCGCGTGCTCAGTTAGTCTCGCTTCCGGCCATGACCAAATTGGCTTGCAACCAAAGTCATGGAATGGGTTATGCTCATGACCGGAAGTTCTACTATACTTATACTGTTACCTAATTTTGGTGCTAAAAAGCCTCCAAGAAAACAACCAAGCTCAGAGAGCACCAACGATCCCTCATAGCTTGACAATCCATTGAAGATGGCTCTACACAACACACTAGGCCAGAAATCAACCGCTTTCTGCAGTCAGTAGATGCTCTCATACCACACCGCATGGCTCCTGTGAAGGAGTTCTGCAGTCCTGCAGCTCTGAATCCAAAAAGTGTTCTACCACCCAACCTCTTAAATTTAATTCTTGGTACCTTTACTTCAGTTTCATGAAAAACCTTGCTTTAGGATTATGATCTTGCTTATGATCTGTGCTAAGACACAATTATTTGTTGATGTTCTCTGGATGACTGACTCCCTTGGGGAACCTTCACTCCCAAGTATCTTCCCTACCAGTGTCCGTTTTCAGAATTATTTCCATTGTTGGACATCAGAAACTGAAAAAGGACTTTGGAGCAGACGTGGCATTGTCCCCTGCATTGTTAACATCTTAAAGAAGATTTCCAAGCTTGCACACTAACTGCTCAGTCCAAGGAAAGTCATCTAAAGCACTTTGTTGCACTTAAATATCACTCCTAAATGTATTTTTGGGGAGTCTCTGTGCTCAGGGAAAGAGGTAGCTTCAAATCAAATAAAACCACCTTTTATTATGATCATGGTTCAGCATTAATGCAGCTTTAGCTGCCAGAAGGCTTCACATTTTGTTGAGAGAGCCAAATCTTGATTTATAAGTTACATTCTCATACTGCACCAGGCTAAAATGTGGTTATTTTATGATTCCGTATTGCACTTTCAGTGAGGCATGCAAACCTTCACTGTAGGACAAGTCTAGTCAACAGATGTAATTCACTAAGCCATGAGTTAACATGTTTATGAAAACAGCCACAGGGTAATAACTGTGGGTGTTGCTTGTGGACTGAAGCTTGCATATTTCATTGAGAGGGATTGGTCTTCTAGCAAGTATACAGTGTCTGCAGCTTTAAACCTGCTTGATGAAGAAGGCCATCCCCCCAAATAAGGCTGACATTTGAAGGAATACATGTACAAATGTGCAATGAATTAGATTAGAGCAGTGTTCCTTGACCTCGGCCACTTGAAGATGTGTGGACTTCAACTCCCAGAATTCCCCTGCCAGCGTTGCTGGTAGGGAAATTCTGGGAGTTGGAAGTCCACACTTCTGCATGTGGTCAAGGTTGAGAGACATTGGATTAATGAATCTGAGCACCTTTGCTTTGCTGTAATACTGAAACATGCAGAAATGTAGTATTTGCACTCTTTCAGTTGACGCTGTTGATAAGTTCAGATAATGGGGGGGGGGGGGATTGCTTAGAGTAATTCTTCCAAAGGTCATTTTGTTGGAATCTGGCTGACAGTGCTTAGTTACCTTGGGACAGAAGAGGCTCCCCTAAGCGTAATGGCTGGAGGTTAAACTAATTAAGCTTGCCTGGCAGGATTTGGGGGAAGTGATGATATATTTCAGGGAAAGGATATGTGTAGCATGTGGTCTTAATGTTCTGTGGTGGGGAGAATGACGATGTGAATCAGTCCTAGGAACAGCTCCTTTGTTTAGAAGACGACTTCCAATTGAACCATTGTCCGCTGAGCACAGCTGGCACCAGGACTTCAGCTGCATTGGATCCCTCTCAAAAAAAAAAACACAACCCAGGGGGACAAAACAACACGAAGATTGTATATTCTGTGCAAAAAGAGGAAAAACCTTTGCAGGAGAGCCAAAAGCTAAAAAGGCCGCTGAAGACCTTACCACAACATGGATAAGAAAAGCAAGCTGGTAAGAAAACATACCTCACTGCCTCCTACCTCTTTAATTTGTTATCTGTGTTGCACTTGATAAAGTTAGCAAGTTTATTTTGATTATGATTCATTGCTCTTACTTTTGTATGTCTGTTTACTGTGAACAACATGAGCAGGAGGGCATTACAGAAATGTATGTTCAACAGTTAGCTTTCTAGTAATGCTTGAATACGAAATAGGTTTTGTATTGGCTTGGAGATCATTCTCCCTCAAAGGAGATTCAGTTCCTTTGAACTAATCTTCTATAATCTCTAGCCAGGATATCAGAATGGGGATGAAGACAACCAAATATAAAGCAGGGAGAATGGCTTAATTGCTCCATCAGTGGCTTAACACTAATCCTTTCTGGTTGTAACACAACTGGGAAACAACAAAGTTGAATGCAATGCCACCTGAATGTTTCTGCCATTGTACCTCCAAAGCTGAGATTGGATGAATAAAAATGCTCTAAAGAAGCAAACCAACATCCTGGATTAGGGTGTTGTATGAACTCAACCTATGCGTGCTACATAGACAACAAGTCCCAAGCAACAGATTAAGAATTCTCAGCCCTAGGCTCTAGTCTAAAATATCTTCTCAATTTTAATGGTTGTGTAACATTAGCAAGAATATTGGTTCATTCTCAACTTTTTGATAAGATTTGTTTGGCTGCACAGAGGCTTCTTGGGCACACACGACAAGAGATAAAGGGAAATGCTCCGGAGATGTGGTTGGACTACCGCTTTCTGGATCGGGATCCATCCAGCAGTTAAACCTATGTTCTGAGAGAAACTTGGAATTTCCAAGTATTATTATGTGAGGATGAATTTTTTTCTCCACCATGATAATACTTCAAATAACTGTTATGCTTCTTTATGGATGCTTACAAATGAGAAATGCTGATCATGAGGATGTTATAGTAGTCAGAAACTCATTAGATCATATTATTTGCTAGTGAACAAAGTGTGAAGGTACTATTTGCAAACCAGTTAATTCTTTTCCTTCTCCCCAAAGAACACAAGTGACCACCCCTTCACAGACCAAAGGGGAAAAGAGGGTAATGTCACATCTCTTTCCTCAGATGACAACAAATCACCCCAAAAGATCTGGAGGGTTTTTGAAGTGAAACTGGTTGTATTCCAGAAATACTTAAATTCAGGACTCGACAATTATCTCAGTCTTTAGCAAAGCCTAGCTAACAGTGGTGGGATTCAAATTTTTTTATTACTGGTTCTGTGGGTCTGGCTTGGTGGGCGTGGCAGGGGAAGAATACTGTAAAATCTCCAGTCAGAGGTGGCATTTGCCAGCTGTCTGAACTACTCAAAATTTCCGCTACTGGTTCTCCAGAACTGCTCAGAACCTGCTGAATACCATGTCTGCTACCTAATCTATTTCATGGATTCTGTTAGCATCTTTTAGCAAATTTTTTTTTTTCACAATGAATGGATCGCTCCCAGGAGCATGTGCAGGAGGGAGTCAAAACATCAAGCTGGAGGCCACAACCACAAAATTGAACTAGCCCTTTCTCTTTATATAAATTACAAGGAAAGGTTTTGACTATTGTAGTCACCCCTAGATACTTTCCCTTTCCCTTCAAGCAACATCAGTAGTAACTAATGTGTTAGCCATAAAAAAAAATCCACCTTCATCTCAGGAGGAAAGTTAATCCTGGAAAATAATATTAGAAGTTTGTATACATACAACACTCTGAGCTTGCCTGCTAAATGATCTTGCTTTGTTTTGTCATATCAGTTGCTTTGGATTACTGAATGATGCAAGCAAGAATTATGCAAGCAAGAATGCATAATGCTATATTTATATTTTATTCAGAGATTTACGTAGCAGTCTGTGTTGATAATACAAGAAAGATTGTTCATTCTCTTATTGTTTTGTTAGGGACAATGAAATTGAAGACAAGCTTTGGTAGATGAAAGAAAGAATAAAGAGGAGAAAGCTTTATTTTTTAAACTGAATGAAGCCTGAGATCAGAGAAGTAGGTGAGAAGGTTATAACAACATTGATAATTAAGTAGATAATCCTGGTGACTTCCATATGTTTTGGACTATAGCTCCAGTCATTCCCGATAGAGTGGTCCTAAAAAGGCATTGTGAGAGTTACTTTAAACATCTGAAAGGATGTTTTTGAGTTATAGCTAGAAAGCTGGGATTTACAAATGCATAACGATAGATGGAATAAGGTTGTGGGTAAATCACCACTGTGTTCATTTATGGCCAATTTCTGCTAATCAAGTCTTGACTTTATAGAACTTTCTACCAGAACATTGGATAAAATCCTCAGGTAGATCTTAAAGTAACCAACAAAATGTACTTGCTGCCATCCCAAAACAACCCTTTTCAAATATTATAGGCCTTCCTCAAAGATATTAGATTGATACTGCCAAAGAAATATTTCCACACAAACTGAAGTTCTGTGCTTTTTAAGAGAATTTTTTAAAGAAAAGGAGCCACATGTTACCTTTCTAATAGAATGTTGGAATAGCTAAACTATACATAAATCTTATGTTACTAGTTTTACAGGCACCCTTGCTCTTTTCTTTTTTCCAATGCTACCCAAAAGAGAAAAATAAAATAAAATAAGGGATGTTAGTTATTGGTTCATATTACTAAGTAGAGTCTTTCCCAGTACTAGAGAACATGAATAGCTCAGGTTGAATGATTGAATTCTTGGTTTTAATGGAACTTGCTTGATGCACAAATGTCTTCCTGAAACCTTCTAGCACAGTGGTGGCTAACCTTTTTGGGCTCCTGTGCCAAAAATTTGCATTCTCGCATGCATGTGCCAGCACCCAGAAGGCTATGTGCGCCCCCTGCCCCCTACGCATGTGCGTGCAATCCCCACCCAGCCACACCACCACCGCCACACACACACTTCTTACCTGCACTGCGCCTCACAGCTGATTTTCAGCCAGTTTGAGGCCTTTTTTTGGCCTCGCAGAGGCTTCAGGAAGGCTTCTGCAGGCTTTTCAGGATAAAAATTAGGCCCATTTAGTCACTTCCAGTATTTCTGGAGAAACAGGAAGTGATGAAACGGGCCTAGTTTTTGTCTTGAAAAGCTGCAGAAGCCTTCCTGAAGCCTCTGGGAGGCCGAAAAAGGCCTCAAACCTGCCAAAAATCAGTTGTGAGGTGTGCGCGTGGGCAATGCATGCAGCTCGCGTGCTGGCACAAATGGCTCTTCGTGCCACCTGTGGCACGCGTGCCATAGGTTTGCCATCAGAGTTCCAGCAGGTCCATTTTGCTTGCTGCTTAAAGCTTCACCATCATCCCAGACCAACTTTCTTCCGCCTCCACTATCCATTCTGACTTCTGGTTCTTCTTTTTTTCCTCCAACTTTCTTTGCCAAGCTTAACTTTCTCTCTTCTAACTCTATCAGTCAGGTGTCTATTCATCAAGCAATGTTCTCTATTACACAAACCATCTTGATTTTTTTTTTTAAAAAAAAAGAATCCAATCACAACATCTGAACTATAACATTCTTGTTGCATTTCAAAAACCAATCCAAAATTTGGTAAACAATAACTGATGTAAGTATCAGTTGTGAAGCAAATATATCTACAGTACTATTGTGATCCAGGAGAAAGTAGCAAAATTAAACCTGCAGACCCTCTAATTTACACTGTAAACTCATTCAGAAGTCTAATCTGAGAACAATTTGTAAGTTGTAAGGATCAGTTAACAAGTATACACTGCCAAGACTAGAAGATCTCCAAGATCCTTCCAGCCCTATGAATTTATGATTCTATTTTATGATTCTAAGTTACAGCCCCAACAAGTTTGTTACATGAGCTTCAGCTTGTGATGTTAATCTAAAGTCTCACCTTGAACCTGAAGAAGATCCCATTTTGAATCACTGGCAATCACCTAGATTTGTTGCAAGTTACAATGTCAAGCTCAGACCGACATCTATTTCAGATACCACAAGCCATATATTTCCATGAAATAATTGTGCGTAGCAGAAAAGCGTTATATGCCAGTATACTTGCCTGGTTTTGGTAAACGAATTTTATAGTTTTATGTGACCTGCTAACACCACCATACTACAGAGATTTAATGGAAGAAAAATAAAGGTAGAAAAAAAGTAGTAATGAGAGAAAAGGCTAGAGTTGGCATTATTGTCCATCTGAATGCCCACATTTTCCAATATCTTGGTTGTTCCTTTTCACTTAAAATGCTAAATTGATGTATTTTCCCTCATCTTTATTCTTTTCTTCTGTACACAGCTAGAATTTTGCATAAGAAGAGAAATTCCACTTTTGTAACCATTATGTACCTGCTCTCAAACAATGTTTCTTCTATTATTCTTTTGGAGAACAAATGGCTTTTCAGCAGGGAGCATTTCAGTGAAATGCTATGATTCATTCCCAGGAAACTCCGAGTTACCCTCAAAAGCAGATTATGTTTCACAATAAACACAAGTCAGATCCACAAAGGGTAATTTAAAAAATTCTACTGTAAACTAGCTGTGGCTTTAATTGGAGGACCGTCTTCAAAAATGCATTTTTGGGAAGTTTGAAGTATTTCTTGCTTTGTGCAGCCTTTACATGATATGTATGTCAGAACTGTGAAGAACAGGTGCTTTGGATTAGATGAGGAGGAGAAAGAAGCAGTTTGGATTCATCCACACTCCTAACTGCGGCATGGAATAACAGAATAAGAGAGTTGGAAGGGACCTTGGAGGTCTTCTAGTCCAACCCCCTGCTCAAGCAGGAAACCCTATACCACTACAGGCAAATGATGTCCAGTCTCTTCTTAAAAACCTCCAGTGTCAGAGCATCCACAATTTCTGGAGGCAAGTCGTTCCACTGAGGAATTGTTTTGACTTCAGAAAATTTCTCCTTAGTTCAAGATTGCTTCTCTCTTTGATTAATGCCATTAATTCCATTGCTTCTTGTCATGACTTCCGGTGCTTTAGAGAATAGCTTGATGCTTGACTCCCTCCCCCACTTCTTTGTGGCCAGCCCCTTGGATATTGTAACATTCCTGTGATGTTATCCCTAGTCCTTCATTAGACTAGACATAATTAGCTCTTCATATGTTTTAGCCTCCAATCCCCTAATCGTCTTTGTTGCTTTACTTTGTACTCTTTCTGGAGTCTCAACATCTTTATTTATATTGTGGTGACCAAAAACTGGATGGTCTTTCCAAGACATTATGGAGAGGACATCTTGCTCTTCAAGGACATGTCCTTGTGATGTTGCTGTCTTTGTCTCCTCTTTGTCTATAGTTGAGGCTGCCTAGCTTTGGTCTAGCTGTTCCAAAGTCTGTGGTATTCTCCCAATGCAAATGTTGTGACTTCTGGCACTTTGGCAGTGGCTGCATTGATGATATGGTCCATGGTTGGGATCTTCTAAGCTCCTGTTGACTACTTTGAGCTTCATCAGTGACAGCTCCTTCCCTCCAGTCCAGTTTCCTTCCAAAATTGATTTCTGTTGTTTGATTGCCATGACATCGGGCTTCAGGAGGTAGGCCAGAGGTGGTATTCAGCAGGTTCTGACCACTTCTGGAGAGACAGTAGTGGAAATTTTGAGTAGTTTGGAGAACCGGCAAATACCACCGCTGACTGGCCCCGCCCCCATCTATTCTCTGCCTCCCGAGTCCCAGCTGATTGGCTGAGTCTTCTTTGGTTGCCTGCACAGGAGAACGGAGCTAGAAAGTACGTTAGTGGGGTGGGGACGGAATGGAGATTTTGCAGTAACCTTCCCCTGCCACACCCACCAAGCCACACTCACCAAGCCACGCCATGCCCACCAAGCCACGTCCACAGAACCGGTAGTAAAAAATTTTTGAACCCCATCACTGAAGTAGATATATGGTTGGTACTTTTGAAAGAGCAAATTGGATCTTAGAAGGTTCTTATTCACACATTATCACCACTCTTGCAAAAGAACGAAAGACACAGCTACTACAACTTGAAGGGGAGACCGGCTTTGACAGGTGTTCACAATTCTGTTGCATTTACCTACTAGCAATAAAAATCTTTCCAGAAATCTAAGGTCAGTTTCCTAAGTTTGAAGGGCTTGACACCTGCTGAAGAGCAGCCACTGCAGGAAGGGAGCAGCAACAGAGAGTGTGAGAGAGAGAGACTTGGAGAGACTTTCGAAATTTGAAATAAGGTAGTTCATGAAGTAGGTATGTCAGACATCTAAGGAATGCTGTTTATTGTAGTGATATAGAATAAGAGAAACCGGAAAGATTGCCCAAATGGCTTTCTGCCCTTCTTTACTCAACAAAATCAAGGGTGTGTGTGGGTGTGGGTGTGGGTGTGGGTGTGTTTTGAGTTTCTTTCTTCCTCTTCCTAATGAGTGTCCTCCTTGATGGCTCATTCATTCCTTCTTTATGCCCCAGATCAGCTAGCTAACATGCCACCAGCAGTCCTGATGCATAGGATTGATGGATATGTGCTTATTACAATAACACTAGACGTGTATTCAGAACTACCCAAGGCTTAGAAGAACACCTCTGCACTAGCAGCCTTTCATCTGGGAAACTTGTAAAGCCATGCTGGCATTATATGTGATGTATAAGGGCTGCAGGTTTTCAGTCCAATCTCATAGTACAGCAAAAGTAGCAACCAGATTATCAAGATAGATTCAGTGATATCTCCTTTAGTCCATTTGCCAGAGATTGTTTGCTGATCATGTTAATTTTTCTCTCCTCCTCTCCTCTCCTTCCCTCCTCCCCCCTATCCTTTACCCTCCCCTCCCCTCTCCCTATCCTATCCTATCCTATCCTATCCTATCCTATCCTATCCTCTTTTTCTCTTTTCTCTGTGCACTAGAGTCAGGTTGACTCCTGGCAACTACCTGGACTAATCCCTGTAGTTTTCTTGGCAAGATTTCAGAAGTGGTTTACCTTTGCCTGATATGTCAAACCCAAAACAGGGCTAAAATTAGGATCCAAAACAGGGCTAAAATTAAAAGTCTCCTGGTTTCTAATCCAATGACTTAATCATTACAAACACCAAACTGGCACTCTGATCATGTTAATATTTACTTATTACTGGGATTAAAACAGCCATCAATAAAAAAAGGGAAAAAAAACAAGCATATTGGAGTTTTCTAGCTGATGATAATGTACATACGGGTAGCCCTCGACTTACAGTAGTTCACTTAGTGACCTTTTGAACTTACAAAGGCACTGAAAAGTGACTTATGACCATTTTTCATATCACCATTGTAGCATTCCCATGGTTACATGATCAAAATCCAGATACTTGGCAACTGACTCATATTTATGACAGCTACACTGTCCCGGGGTCATGTAATCACTTTTAGTGACCTTCTGACAAGCAAAGTCAAAAGGGAAGCCAGATTCACTTAACAACAGTGTTTCACTTAACAACAGTGGCAAGAATGGTCGTAAAATGGGCAAAATTCACTTAACAACTGTCTCACTTAGCAACAGAAATGTTGGGCTCAACTATCAGCGTAAGTCAAGGATTACCTGGTTAAATAACACTTTTTAGAATAGAAATGCTGTACTGGAAGCTCAACCGATTTCAGTAAAGAGACTGTTTATACACAGAGTACTGGCAGATGCTTTTGTCAGCTTTGGACCCTCAATGGGAAAATAACATTCGCCATGGCACACAAGGAAAATCTTTATAAGATGTTTTATAGGTGGCATCTTCCGCCAGCAAGCCTTTCCAAAATGTTCAAAAGTCTATCTCCAAATTGTTGGAAGTGCAAAGATGTATCAGGCACATTTTTTCACATGTGGTGGACCTGCAATGCTGCAAAAAAAGTATTGGAGACTGATCCAGACATGGGTGGAACAAATGGTGGGAGAGCGTATTCCATTTAAGCTGGAATTTTTCCTCCTAGGAATAATACCAGAAGGATATAGGAAGGATTTAATTTATCTAATAGTACATGTGTTAACTGCGGCTAGAATAATATATACTGGAAGAAGGAAAGCTTACCGCCAGAAACAGAGATAATAAGGAAAATTATGGCCTGTGCAGAATAGGACGAGTTAACTTTGCAATTAAAAAACAAGGGGGAATCTGAGTACTATGAAACATGGAATATATTTTATCAGTGGTTGCATAGAAGAAGGCTAGGTCAGAACATAAGTAGCTATGATGACTAGAATAATTAGTAAACAATGTATCAAAACAAGAGGATAATAAATGGTGAAGTAACATTTATATATGTATAACAATTGTAGCATCAGAACAACTACACCATGTTGTATTCTTATAATTAAAATAAAAAAGAAATAAAAAAGAAAATGCTTTTGTCCACACTATTCCTAAATGAACATTAATGAATCATGGAACAATTAACAAGGGAGCTTATGTAAAACATAAAGAAAATAGTAAGGACTGTGTGGCAGATGCTCCCACATTGGAAGGAATGTTGTGATGTTGTGATGTTTTGGGACCTCCTTGAATTCCTTTTCTATATTATTTGAAAGCTTCCTGCTAGAAAAGGGATCCCCCTTTTTGTACTTGCTATGAACTCCTTTAAACAGAGTCCTTGCCAAGGTCATGATTATGAATTCAATCCCCAGTACTAATACTGATATGGTATGTGCGAATGACCTTGGGAGACAGGTGGAAAATCCACAGACTAGACAATTTTAAAATGGCAGCTGAGTTAGCAGAAGGAATGTTTGCACTAAGATCCATATGATGGGAACCTGCTTTTTTGTAAGACATGGGTTGTAGTTACAGGTCACGGAGACAAGGTAAAGCAAACATTACGAGACCACGATTTCAGTGGAAATATACTATTAATGAAGATTGAAGAATGGTCAGATTCTTTCGACTAATTCTTTCGACTAATTAGACTGTCCATTTTCTTGGCTCAAATAAAGTTTTGCTGCTTATTCAGCTGAGTTTGCTTTTTAAAAAAATCATCTATGTATTAAATTTCCATACTACCCATCTCACCCAAGTTACTCTGGCCAGTTAAATAAAGCAATATAAATACATGACTGAAAACCAGAATTAAGAATAAGGTAAAAATTTACAAGTGAAAAGTGAAAATCAAAGTTAATAAAAAAAGTATGTCCTATTCTTATTGAGATAAGGTAAATGACTTTTTCTTAAAAAAAAAATATTAAAATTTAAATACTTAATCAAATTAAAAAATAATATTTTTTCTCTAAATATTATTCCTAGTCAGAATCAAGAATGTAAACTTAAAATTTATTACTTAACAACATTAAATAGCCTACAGCAATTGTTAATATTTAAAATAAGAAATCCTCTATTAGTCTTACTAGTACTGAAGCACAGTGTTTACTCAGACCAAATAGAAAGCTATATTCTTTGACCCAGGGAGTTTTGCAACTGAGTAAACCAATTCTTGTCTGATTTGTTTTTCTTTTTCCTGGATCTAGAACCAAAACTCCAAATAATTTTAAATTGCCAGAAGTGAAAAACTAAGCTGAGTTTTGATTTTTTGGTGTCACTTGCAGTTGTACAACAATTAACCTTAGTGGGTGATGATGTCACATTTTATTTCATGGCAGCTTAGGTCTAATGCCACCTGTCTCTCTCCATTTTTTTCAGCAGGATATACTGAATGGCATGACATTTCTGGAAATTAGTTTGGAGTTTATCATAGATAGATCACCTTTAGATGAAGTTTTGACAGTCAGGGACTCAGAGCTTTATGTTTGTAGACTCCGACTTTCAAACATTCATTTAGTGATCATTCGAAAATTACAAAGGCACTGAAAAGCAGGATTTATGATCATTTTTCTCACTTACAACCATTGAAACATTCCCGTAGTGCGGAGGTCCCCAAACGTGGCAACTTTAAGAGTTGTGGACTTGAACTCCCTGGCTGGAGAATTCTGGGAGTTGAAGTCCACAATTCTTAAAGTTGCCAAGTTTGGAGACCTCTGCTGTAGTGACTTGATCAAAATCCAGATGCTTGGAACTGGCATGTCTTTATGACAGTTGCAGTCAGGAGTGGGATTCAAATTTTTTAGCAACCGGTTCTGTGGGTGTGGCTTAGTTGGTGGGCGTGACTTGGTGATCATGTGACTGGGTGGACATGCCTTGGTGGTCATGTTACTGACTGGATGTGGCCAACTCAACATCACTCACATCGAAGCATGCATCTCCCCGCCTGGCCTCTCATCACTGTGGGGATGCTGCAACAGTTGTGAGTGTGAAAAATGGTCATAAGTCACTTTTTTCAATGGTCACTTCACACAAGCAAAGTACCAGCAAAGTAGGGGGAAACAAAACTCCAGAGAAGTTCCAGAGACAGGAAATTTAGTCCTGCCAAGAATGTAATAAGGGTTAACAGAAAGGCAGTTTCTGTAAGCAACACCAGAATGTTTCCTTCCTGCCCTCCTTATAGGATTAGGCCAGTAATTTCTTCTAACAACCGGTTCTCCGAACTGCTTAGATTGTTAACAACCAGTTCTAGCGAATAGGTGAGAACTGGTTACTGGATACTGGTTGCAGTATCCTGAGGTCATGTGTTCACCTTTCCTGACCTAACAAGCAAAGTCAATGGAGAAGCCAGATTCACTTAATGACTGTGTTACTAACAACTGTGTTACTAACTTAAACAACTGCAGCAAATTCACTTAACAATGGTGGCAAGAAAAGGTCATAAAATGGGGCAAAGCTCACTAAACTGTCTTGCTGAGCAATGGAAATTTTGGGCTTAACTGTGGCCGTAAGATGAGGACTACCTGCCTATGGATGACAGTCAGGAAATATTTACAGTAACAAGAGCTAATAGCAATAGCACTTAGACTTATATATTGTCCCATCGTGCTTTCCAGCACTCTCTGGTCTGGGTGGTTTACGTTCAGTGGTGGTATGCTACTGGTTTGGACTGGTTTGGCCGAACCTGTAGTGAAAAAAGCCCCAGATCATCAGCTGAGAGAAGAAAAAAGAACAGGTTCAGCCCTCCTACCCACCTCTGCATTTTTCTCTTCTTTATCCTCTCAGCTGATTGGTGCTGCGGGACTCAGCTGGTGTGTGGAAAGCCATCACCAAACCGGTAGTGGTCCAGGTAGGATTCCACTGGCGTTTACGTTGTCAGTATATTGCCCCCAACAATCTGGGTCTTCACTTTACTGGCCTAGGAAGGATGGAAGGCTGAGTCAACTTTAAACATATCGGGATCGAACTCCTGGCTGTAGGCAGAGTTAGCCTGCTTTCTAACCACTCTACCATTGGTCTCTTTAGCTCCCTCTGACTGATGTGTTTGACTTCTAGAATGGAGAAAACTTTCCGAATGACTTGGCGATTCTTGAGTACTTTTTCCTTTTAAAAATTAATGCCTGATTTTTGTAATAAGACGTTCCTTTTTTCCAATCCCAGTAGTCACAAAAAAGGTGCCAGGATTTGAACTGCCACATCAGAAATGGACAATCCTAAATAGGATTCAAACCTCGCATGGCATCTGCCAGGACTCTGTATAAACAGGGCATAGATACTCCCATCAATGTGACTGTGGGGTTCCACATCAAACTGTAGATGACATTGTGACCAGCTGTAAGCTGAGGGCATATGTCGGTCCAGTGTCTGATTTTTTTCCTATAAACCAGGGGTGTCCAACTCAGTTTGATTGAGGGCTGCATCAGGGTTGTGTTTGACCTTGGGGAGCAGAGTGGGTGTGGCCAGCTTGACATCACTCATGTCGGTGGTGCTTATGGTGACCTGAGTGCTTTGCCAGTGAAAATGGGCTCCCAAGCTCCGTTTTCAGCTGCGAAAACCACCTGCAACCCTCTGCCAGTGAAAACAGGGCTGGGGAAGGTGACACACGGCCCTCCAGAGTTGCATTTTCACTGGCAGAGGCACTGCAGGCCAGTCCTTCATTGTTTCCAGGATGGCCTTGTGGGCCAGATCTAAGCACCCTGTGAGCCAGATCCCCTGGGTCTTGGGTTTAACACCCCTGCTATAAATGATGCTGCACTTCAGTGGTTAGATGGCCTAGAGCAGTGGTGGGTAACCTTTTTGGGTTCCTGTGCAAAAAATTGTGTGCGTGCTTGCATGCTCGCACTTGCGTGCCAGCACCCAGAAGGCAATGTGCATCCCCCACGCCCCCTATGCATGCATGCATGCACAATCTCCACCCCTCCAGCCATCCCCACTACCCCCTTACCTGCACTGTACCTCACAGCTGGTTTTCAGCCTTTTGTGGCCTCCCAGAGACTCCAGGAAGGCTTCTGCAGGCTTTTCAGGCCAAAAACTAGGCCCATTTCATCACTTCCAATATTTCCAGAAAAACAGGAAGTGACTAAACGAGCCTAGTTTTCATCCTGAAAAGCCTGCAGAAGCTTGAAAAAGCCTTCCTGAAGCCTCTGGGAGGCCGAGAAAGGCCTAAACCATGCTGAAAATCAGCTGTGAGGTGCGTGCACGCTCAGTGAGGTAAGTTTGCCTGCAGCTCGTGTGCTGGCACAAATGGCTCTGCATGCCACCTGTGATATGCGTGCCATAGATTCGCCATCACAGGCCTAGACATTGGTATTAGACACAGATTTTTTTTTTAACATTTACATTTTATTGAGGTCTACTAATCTAGATGGAATGTTAATATATATTGCTAGTCCATGTATGATACACCATATGCTAAACTAATAAATAAATACATGAAACAGTTTCCCCCATCAGTCTCTGTAAGTATGGCAGGATAATCAGTGTAACTACTTGGTATTTGCTCCTTCAGCAACACAGCTGAATTTCCCACATGTTTGAACAGGATCCATAAGCATTTATTCATGGGTTTATTTTAATTTTGTGCTTCTCTGTTGTGCCCTGTATCCTTGAGCCAGCCACAGGCAAGCAAACACTGACCTCTAGAACCACCAAAGTACACAGGGCCAGAATGATGGCACTCTATGCTGCACATTTGGATACATGAAATTTGTTGTTCCTAAGGCTGGGTTATTATTAGCTACCGTGCTGGTTAGAATATTGTCATCTGATGTGGTTTAGGGGATTCCACGGGGCACGGACTCTAATAGAAATATCTGCTTAGGAAACATGATGGTATAAATAAATCTGTATTTGAGTCAGATGCTGGAGGAATAATTTTCAGTTTCCCCCAAGAAAGTGGGGCCAAAATTTGAACATCTTGTTTTTAATTGGTGGAATTATGCAATGTTGAACAAGTACAATTTCTTAATTTCAACCATCTCTGATGTCCTTGTATGTAAACTCCAAGGGGTGTGCTATGATGAAAACCACATGGCCTGTCCTTTGAGTACTTTCTTTGCAGGCTGTTGCTCTTCTTTAGGATTTGAAATATAACGTAGTAGATTCTCTGATACGTACAAGATTTGGTTTGAACTTGAATAACAAAAACAAAATATTGTGATATATTGTTTGCAGTTGAAACAGCATTTGTCCTTTTTCCCTCCTCTGAAAGAAACAGAAAGTACTGTTCTAACTACCAAGTTGTATGTTTTACTCTTTTCAGTATTTCCTATTGAGCTCCACAATAATCTCCAAAAATAGTGGGGAAAACCTTAGCTTGTGCTTCTGTTCAATTCACTAGAATTTTACTCCATCCAATAGAACAGGGGTGTTAAATTCAAGGCCCGGGTGTTAGATCTGACCCATGGGGCCACGCTAGAAACAACAAAGAACTGGTCCATGGTGCTTCTGCCAGTGAAAATGGAGCTCAGGAAGGCTGCATGCTCCCCCCAACAAGCTCTGTTTTCACTGGCAGAGGATTTCAGGAGGCTGTCACAGCTGGAAACAGGAGCCTGTTTTTGCTGTCAGAGTGCTGAGGCCACCACAGGCACTCCTGACACAAGTGACGTCGTATTGGCCATGCCTACCCTGGCCAGGCTCCCTCAGCCCCCCTGAGGTCAAGCACAACCCTGATGTGGCCCTCAATGAAATCGAGTTTGACACCACTGCAATAGAAGCAGAAGTGGTATCCAGCAGGTTCTGGCCAGTTCTGGAGAACCAGTAGCGGAAATTTTGAGTAGTTTGGAGAACTGGCAAATACCACCCTCTGACTGGAGATTTTACAATATCCTTCCCCTGCCATGCCCACCAAGCCATGCCCACAGAACTGGTAGTAAAAACATTTGAATCCCACCGCTGAATAGAAGATATGTAGATAGATAATTTCAAGACTTCTTCCTTTTCTTCTAATTTTTATCTGTGAATTTGGCAGTGACCATCTTGTAACATTTTTAGTAGAAGGACCAATCAAGTTCTTTCATTTCATTGCTTTCATTGATTTACTTTTACCAAATAGGTAATTTTTTCACTTCATAGTATTTTACTGTCCTTGCTGTGCAATGGTTCATGTGTACAGGAGAGCCTCAATTTACAGCCATGTATTTAGTGACCATTCAAAGTTACAACAGGATTGAAAAAAAGTAACTTTTGACCATTTTTCACATTTAGGACCATTGCAGCATCCCTGTGGGTATGTGATCACAGTTCAGATTGCTTGGCAACTAGTTCCTATTTACAGTGGTTGGAGTGCCCTGGGTCAGGTGATCAGCTTTTGCAACCTTCTGACAGGCAAAGTTTGTGGGGAAGCTAACTTAACAGCTTCCCTTGACAACTGTGGCTAGAAAGGCCATAAATCAGGGCAAAACTAACTTAACAACATCTTGCTTAGCAACGGAAATTTTGGGGCTCAATTGTGGTTGTAAGTCAAGGACTACTTATATGTATGTTTCATGTTATCTACCGCGTTTCTCCAAGAATAAGATCTAAAATTTTCTTTTGGGCCCCAAATAAGCACTAGGGCTTATTTTCAGGGAAACATGAGTTCAGGGTGATCAGCCCAGCTGAGCGCCCTGCGCCCCCAGCACTCACGTAAGAACCAGTGAGCACACAGGGACCAATGGCATCCGTCGGCAGCTGCAGCCCACGTCTCCCTTGCTCAGTGCACTTCTGAGGCTGCACAGAGCAGAAACCAGATGATCCCGACATGATGCATGGACTGCAGGCAAGCCAAGAGACGTAAAGATGAGCCCTCTGCAATTCTGGCCCACTGCCACTTGGCATTCCCACAGCCCACACGGCATGTCTACATCACCTGCCTCCCCTTGCACCTCTGCCTCCGTCTCCTGCTGGTGTCACCATGTGAAGACAAGACTCCCATAGTTCTGGCCCACTGCCCCTTGGCTTTCCCATGGCCTGCATGACACATCCGGATCACCTGCCTCCTCCACTGCCTCTCCTTCCATCTGATGCTAGGACAGATAGTCAACTCACCTATGCTATGTGGGCTGAGGCTGCTGCCACACATTGTTGGCCCATGTGTGCTTGCCGCCTCCTATGCTGGCCATGCCCATCCCCATCACTAGGGCTTATTTTGGGGGTAGGGCTTCTATTAGGTGCATGCATAAAAACAGGCTGGGGCTTGTTTTTCTGGTGGATCATATTTTCGGGGAAATACGGTATCTTAAAGCAGGAAATAAAGTCCTCTGCTCAAGTTTCATTCATTCCAGACCATTATAAATTGTATAATGGCATTGTTCACAAGCAGATTAAAAATATGATTTCTCAAAAAAGAAGCATGACATTACACATGACCTGAATCAATAGATAAGAAAGAAAAATACAGAGAAGCAAAGCATTTACTTTACTCTGCAAACATTTCTCTCTCTCTGTGTGTGTGTGTGTGTGGTGTGTGAATATATGTATATATGTCTGGCATTCAGCTTTGCTTGGGTATTTTCCCACGTGGTGCTTTTAAAGTTGTAGCAACGTTTCAGCAGAATCTCATCTGCCATCATCAGGCTTCTGTATGGTGTTTGTCTTGAGTCAGACTTTTACAGACTTTTACAGACTTTTAACAGACTTTTTACAGACTTTTAAAACTGAAAAACTGTAAAAGTCTGACTCACAGACGAACACCATACAGAAGCCTGATGATGGCAGATGAGATTCTGCTGAAACGTTGCTACAACTTTAAAAGCACCACGTGGGAAAATACCCGAACAAAGCTGAATGCCAGACATGTAAGTACCCGCGAAAACTTAAGAAAACAAATATGTATATATGTATATATATGTAGGTCTAAGTGAGTTCGGGTCTTTTCCTGTGTAAGATTAAGAGTATCTTGGCGACATTTCAGTGAGGTCCCACTCACCATACTCAGGCTGGTGCTTTCGGCTTCGTGCCAGTGCAAGCAGTGTGTGATCGGAGCTGCCTTCTTAGACTTAGACACCTAGACCTACATACCTGTACCCATGAAAACCTTCATACATACATACATACATACATACATACATACACACATACATATATATATGGATCTTTGGTTATTCAGGTTATCTCCCGCATAAGATTGGAAGTATTTCCAATCTTACGCGGGAGAAAACCCGAATAACCAAAGATCCACATACAAATACCCATGAGAACCTCAGAAAACATGTATGTATGTATGTATGTATATATTTGGTTGTTCGGGTTTTCTCCCGCGTAAAATTGGAAGTATCTAGGCGATATTTCGATGAAGTCTCATTCATCATCTTCAGGCTTGTGTCTTCATCGAAACATTGCCTAGATACTTCCAATCTTACGCGGGAGAAAACCCGAATAACCAAAGATCCACATACAAATACCCGCGAGAACCTCAGAAAATATAGGTTCTCGCGGGTATTTGTATGTGGATCTTTGGTTATTCGGGTTTTCTCCCGCGTAAGATTGGAAGTATCTAGGCAATGTTTCAGTGAAGTCTCATTCATCATCTTCAGGCTTGGTCTTCAGCTCTGTGCTTCTCAGAGTGATCTTACGCGGGAGAAAACCCGAATAATCAAATATATATATATATATATATATATATTTCTTTTCTGAGGTTCTCGCGGGTACTTGTATGTGGATCTTTGGTTATTCGGGTTTTCTCCCGCGTAAGATTGGAAGTATCTGGGCAACGTTTCGATGAAGTCTCATTCATCATCTTCAGGCTTGGTCTTCAGCTCTGTGCTTCTCAGAGTGATGTGAGCTTGCAGCTGCCTCTTCCTTTTAACTGCTCCTGGGGGTGTGACTTGATTGGCTGGGGGCTTGGCTGTGTTCTGATTGGATGGGGGGGTGTTCTCATTGGTTGGGGGTTTGGCTGTGTTCTGATTGGTTGGGGGGTTGGCTGTGTTCTGATTGGCTGGAGGCGTGTTCTGTTCAGGTGGGGGCTTGATTGTGCTCAGGTTAGTCTTACTCTCACCGGCGTGCTGACAGCCAATGGATTCCAAAGAAAGAAGATCACCCACCTAATCCAAAAAGAAACCCCAGCCAAAATCCAAGACAAAGAACAAGAGAATGGCAAAGCCCTCCTCCCATATATAAAAGGCACTACGGACAAAATCAGCAAGATCCTCCAAAAACACAACATTAAGACAGCCTTCTGCACAAACAGAAAGATATCCACCATCCTAAGAAACCCTAAGGACAGAATCGAGTTAGAAAATCAAGGAGTATACGAAATCCCTTGCACTGCCTGCCCCACCACATACATTGGACAGACTAACAGAAGAATAGGTGCACGCATTGAAGAACATAAGAACTCAATCAAAAAGGAAGAACCGACCTCTTCCCTGGTCCAACACCTCAAAGCCACAGGACATGAGATTGACTTTAAAAATACCAGAACTATCGCCAAAACCGAACACTTCAGCAGCAGAATCATCAGAGAAGCCATAGAGATAGAAAAACGCCCACACAGCATGAATAAACGAGATGATGCCTCCCGCCTACCAGCCATTTGGAAACCTGCCCTCATGAACAGACGCGTACCTAACATGAAGAGTGACACCAGACCCACACCCCTGATAGCCACACAAGATGCCACCACCACACTTCCACGTAGAAAGCAGACTCACACCCACACAGAAGATGAAACACGACCACGGACCAGAAGCTGCACTGCAGCTGCATCACTACCCACCTCAAACCCCTCTGAGCCATACATGAAGCGAACTGACCCCCACCATGAAGATGCAGCACGACCACAAACTCGAAGCCAAACAGCTAGATCACAGCTCACCAGCTCAAACCCTCCAGCAACTAAGACTAACCTGAGCACAATCAAGCCCCCACCTGAACAGAACACGCCTCCAGCCAATCAGAACACAGCCAACCCCCCAACCAATCAGAACACAGCCAAACCCCCAACCAATGAGAACACCCCCCCATCCAATCAGAACACAGCCAAGCCCCCAGCCAATCAAGTCACACCCCCAGGAGCAGTTAAAAGGAAGAGGCAGCTGCAAGCTCACATCACTCTGAGAAGCACAGAGCTGAAGACCAAGCCTGAAGATGATGAATGAGACTTCATCGAAACGTTGCCCAGATACTTCCAATCTTACGCGGGAGAAAACCCGAATAACCAAAGATCCATATATATATATATATATATATATATATATATATATATATATATATATATATATATAATCAAATATATTATATATAGCTTAGTTCAGGTATTTTCCCACGTCATAATAGTTGTGCTTTTAAAGTTGTAGCAACGTCTCATCTGCCATCATCAGGCTTCTGTATAGTGATGATGGCAGATGAGATTCTGCTGAAACGTTGCTACAACTTTAAAAGCAAAACTATTATGATGTGGGAAAATACCCGAACTAAGCTGAATGTCATACATGTAAGTACCCACGAAAACTTAAGAAAACAAATATATATATATGTGTGTGTGTGTGTGTTTTCTTAAGTTTTCATGGGTACTTACATGTATGATATTCAGCTTTGTTCGGGTATTTTCCCACGTCATTATAGTTTGCTTTTAAAGTAGTAGCAACGTTTCGGCAGAATCTCATCTGCCATCATCAGGCTTCTGTATTGTGTTCGTCTGTGAGTCAGACTTTTACAGTTTTTCAGTTTTAAATTTGGGGCTAGCCTATTGCTGTGCCAGAATGGTTTTTTCTTCATCCTGATTGGTTGGGAGTCTTGGTCTGTGTTTATTGGTCTTGGAGTTTGCTGTGTTCTGTTTGATTGGTGTTTCTAATGTCTTCTGTCTGTTTTGTGGCTTTTTTATGTATATGTTGGGGTGTGTTTGAGCTGGAGGTATCAGGGGGGATCTGTTTGTGCCCAGGTGTTTGCCTGGCTTGTGGTGTGGAGATTTTTTTGTTTGTGAGTGCAGGCTTCCAAATAATTGACAGTCTGGTGAAATCATCTCTTCTATTCATGCTTTCAGGTCTTTTTTCAATCTCTATGGCTTCTCTGATGATTCTGTGGCTGGGATTTTCTATAGTGGCTAGGGTTTTGATGCCATTGAAGTTGATGCTATGACCTGTGGCTTTCATGTGTTGGACCAGTGACGAAGTGTGTTCCAGCTTTTTGGCTGCATTTTTGTGTTCATCCAGGCGGGTGCTTATTCTTCTATTGGTCTGTCCAATGTATGTGGCCGGGCATGATGCACAGGGGACTTCATATATGCCTTGGTTTTCCAGGTCAATTTTGTCTTTGGGATTTCTAAGGATGGCTCTCAAACAAAGGATGGCTCTCAAAAAAAATCTCCACACCACAAGCCAGGCAAACACCTGGGCACAAACAGATCCCCCCAATACCTCCAGCTCAAACACACCCCAACCAGGCACCCAGATGAAACCCAGCTTCCTAACAAATGATAGCTGTCCATTTACTCGGAGCCAAGCTGCACTAAAAGCCTCCAATACAGGAACACAATGTTGCCAGCCAATCAAGACAAAAAAAGCCACAGATAATGATTAAAATATTAATGATAATATAATAATTGACCAATGTGAGATAAAACATTGATTGGAATGGTTATATACACCGCTCAAAAAAATAAAGGGAACACTTAAATAACTTCAAGTCAATCATACTTCTGTGAAATCAAACTGTCCACTTAGGTAGCAACACTGATTGACAATCAATTTCAAATGCTGTTGTGCAAATGGAATAGACAACAGGTGGAAAGAATAGGCAATTAGCAAGACATCCCCGATAAAGGAGTGGTTCTGCAGGTGATGACCACAGACCACTTCTCAGTTCCAATGCTTTCTGGCTGATGGCTTGGTCACTTTTGAATGCTGGCGATGCTTTCACTCTAGTAGTGGCATGAGACGGAGTCTACAACCCACACAAGTGGCTCAGGTAGTGCAGCTCATCCAGGATGGCACATCAAGGTGAGCTGTGGCAAGAAGGTTTGCTGTGTCTGTCAGCGTAGTGTCCAGAGCATGGAGGCACTACCAGGAGACACGCCAGTACATCAGAGACATGGAGGAGGCTGTAGGAGAGCAACAACCCAGCATCAGGAACGCTACCTCCGTCTTTGTGCAAGGAGGGAGGAGAAGCACTGCCAGAGCCCTGCAAAATAACCTCCAGCGGGCCACAAATGTGCATGTGGCTGCTCAAACCATCAGAAACAGACTCCATGAGGGTGGTATGAGGGCCCGACATCCACAGGTGGGGGTTGTGCTTACAGCCCAACACCGTGCAAGACGTTTGGCATTTGCCAGAGAACACCAAGATTGGCAAATTCGCCACTGGCGCCCTGTGCTCTTCACAGCTGAAAGCAGGTTCACACTCAGCACATGTGACAGACATGACAGGGTCTGGAGACGCCATGGAGAATGTTTTGCTGCCTGCAACATCCTCCAGCATGACTGGTTTGGCAGTGGGTCAGTAATGGTGTGGGGTGGCATTTCTTTAGGGGGGCCACACAGCCCTCTATGTGCTCGCCAGAGGTAACCTGACTGCCATTAGGTACTGAGATGAGATCCTCAGACCCCTTGTGAGACCATATGCTGGTGCGGTTGGCGCTGGATTCCTTCAAATGCAAGACAATGTTCGACCTCATGTGGCTGGAGTGTGTCAGCAGTTCTTGCAAGACGAAGGCATTGATGCTATGAACTGGCCTGCCCGTTCCCCAGATCTGAATCCAATTGAGCACATCTGGGACATCATGTCTCGCTCCAGCCATCAGCGCCACGTTGTAGCACAGACTGTCCAGGAGTTGGGCAATGCTTTAGTTCAGGTGTGGGAGGAGATCCCTCAGGAGACTTGTCATGTCCATCACGGGAAAGGAGACTCGGAGCCAGTGACTCAGTTTTAGCTCTTTATTTGGTCCCGAGATCGGCTCGGGCTCCAGAGAGCTTTTGCCATCTTGAACACTGCGGGCCCGCAGTATGTTAAAAAGATGGCTCTTTTCTTCTGCCCAGTTGCATCCTTTAAGTTGCTACTTTCGAGGAACATTAGGAATCGGTCTGTGTACGATTCCCAATCCTTGGTAGCGGGGTTAAAAGGTACGGGCGGTGCAATGCTGGCCATCTTGTTGGTATCGCTTCCTCAGGACACGTGCTTGATGGGGATTAGTCTTGAGATCCCACCTTCGTCCCCAGTGTCGTGTCCATCGCGGGAAAGGAGACTCGGAGCCAGTGACTCAATTTCAGCTCTTTATTTGGTCCCGAGATCGGCTCGGGCTCCAAAGGAAAAACAGCGGCTTTTATTCTTTGGCCGCGGCAGCCGCAGCCAATGGCACCACTTTGAATCTCCTGCGATTAGTTTCCACCAATCGCGGGGGATTCACGGCGGGCCAATCAGTGCGGCTCGCTCAACCAATCAGATCGCAGTGCGCTTGACCAATCGCTACAAGTATGTTAATGACCGTACAGAACAAGACTATCCGCCACCTGATCAGGAGCAAGCATTGTAGGGAGGTCATACAGGCACGTGGAGGCCACACACACTACTGAGCCTCATTTTTATTTGTTTTAAGGACATTACATCACAGTTGGATCAGCCTGTAGTGTTTTTTTCCACTTTAATTTTGAGTGTAACTCCAAATCCAGACCTCCATGGGTTGCTAAATTTGATTTCCATTGATAATTTGTGTGATTTTGTTGTCAGCACATTCAACTATGTAATGAACAAAGTATTTAATAAGAATATTTCATTCATTCAGATCTAGGATGTCTTATTTTTATGTTCCTTTTATTTTTTTGAGCAGTGCATATAAACAAGTAAGAAATATATGATAATATTATTATGTGCACAGGATATATGTACCCAACACTGTTGGTTTTATGTTTGTTTTTGTTGTAAAAATATAAAAACTTTTTTAAAAAAGCTATTAAGTGTAAATTGTAAAAATGGGACTACTCTGGAAGAGTGTTTAGAAGCTACAATTGGTCCAGAATGCAGCAGTGTGTACAGTTTTGGAGATCCATGGGAATGGTAGATGTGACACCACTGTTGTCAGCATTCCAGAAAAACTCCGAGACAAGCAATTTGTCAAAGTTCCATTTTATTAGAGTTGTCATACAGGCACATCTGGGAAAACCTGAATCTGAGTTCCAGGTTTTCCCTCAGTAATTGAAAATCAAAGATCCATCCCCCTGCACCCCTCAGTCCATCACATGGCCCAATCAACATCCATCCCAGCTTGAGACATCCTCTAACCACTGCTTGTCCAGTGCAGGATGACATGACCTTGACTGTAAAGAAGAATGCTATTATGTCTAACTACATACATTCTAAGAAATCCCCCTCCCAATTTCCCAGGTACAGGAATGTGGCAGCACGGAAGCTTCTGGTGCTAATATGGCTTCCAATGCTGACAACTGTTACACAAGCTTCCGGGTCAATTCAAGGTGTCGGTTATTACCTTTATACCCCTTTATGGAATGGGTCAGGTTACCTGAAGAGACATCTTGCCTCAATGGGATTGACCTACCCCACTTGTGGTGGCAGAAGGGACCTACTGTGAACTCCAACAGCTAAGGAATTGTGGTTGGCAGAATCCAGGAAAAGAGTCTTTTCTGCTCGGAATATCTTACCACAGGAGCTGAAATCCACTCTCTCTCTTTTAGTCTTTAGGAAAAGCCTTAAAATTTGGTTATGCTGGTTGGAATGGGGGGTCTGAAGGAGAAGCTGTTGGCTGGAATTGTCTAGTCTAGTGTATTAACAGCTTCCAAGTTGAAAGTATTAACTGGTGACATCACCATTTTCCAGGGGACACCCAGTTGGAGGTTCCTTTCATGTCCTTGGCAGGAGCTGGCACATAGGCTAGGAGCTCACCCCACCCCACAGCAGTACTTGGGTCTCGAACATGGGCTTGCTGCTTGTCAAGCCAGTGTCCTAATCACGTGAGCCACTGTGCTCCTATGCTTTTATAATTGTTTTTACATCTATATGTGTTATCATGTTGTAAGTCTCTCAGAATCACTTTGAACCACAATGACTTCTCTTCTCTTCTCTCTCTTCTCCTTTCTTCTCCTTCTTTCCTTATAGAAATTCTCTTGGCCCTTTATCATAGTTCCTTTCCTTCTCCCATTTTGCCTAAATATTTAAAAATATCATATCATTTGGTTGGACAATGACTAGGGAAGCATAGGGTAGCACCCTTCTACCAACCCAGTCTAGAGTTGCTATTTGCCTTTGTTTGCAACCATGTGTTGACTCGACCCTGTTGACTCATAGTCAGCTTAATTACAACTAAGCATCTTAGTTTTGTTTCACGCTTCTTGAGTTTCTGGCTGCAATAGTTCTTGGGTTTACTTCTAATGAGGCACCGCTTTGTTTTCAGAAATTCCCAGGGTTAGAACAGGGATGCTGCATCAGAACCTTAGCAAGCCGGTTTGCCATAGGGGAAGCTTTGGCTTGCCTTGAGATGGGATCAGCCCTTGCAGCATAAGAGAAACATTCTTGCATGGTAAACTAAAGCCACTAATATATACAGCAGAACAATAAATGACTGAAACAAAACAAAGAGAAAAGTACAGCACCTCCCTCAAGCTCACATATTTATCAGTAAAGTGAAAAGAACTAAATGTCTTTTGCAAACCAGCCTAGAGAACATGAAGGATTGGGCCATCAGCAACCCCTGAGAGAAAGAATTCCAAAGATGCGTAATCACCATAAAAAGGTCATTCTTGGGAACCCGAACTTCTGATGCTTTGACTGTCAGAACAAAATATTTTGTGTTCTGCCTGAGTCACTAATCTGGATATGCTTATTATTATTATCCTATTTGGATAATCCATCTAAATCTTTCGTGAGATAATTCTATATTGCTCAAAGCAAAACTGGGCCATTTACTTAGGTATCTCATAAAGCAGAACTGTTATGTCATAAAACATCTTTAAAGGGACAGAGAGGTCTCTGCATTTTTGCTGCAGCATGCCAGTAGATCACTTCTGTCATTCATAAATTCATCCACAGGAGGTATTGAATGGCCAGATTAATGAATCATGCAGGGCTACAGCAAGCTGGTGGTCTGTGGATCACATGTTCTATCTCACAGATGCCAGGTTGCTTATTCCCAAAATCAGGGGTCTTCAAACTTGGCTGCTTTAAGACTTGTGGACTTCAACTCCCAGAATTCCTCCTCCAGACATGTTAGTTCGGGAATTGTGGGAATTGAAATCCACAGATCTTAAACTTGCCAAGTTTGAAGACCCTTGCCCAAAATGAACGACATCATCCAGATGTTGTCAAATATATTGTCCTAAATTCCTAATCATCAACCATGGTGCTGGAGCTTGTCAAGCAAATGACAGCCTGAAACATCTAGAGATAATCTATCCCTGAACTTATTTTTCACACAGCATGGATTTTGGGGTGGGATCGTAATAATTCCCTAAAGTTACAGAGGTCTAGATCTTGCCCCTCTTGCTTTAGGTCTGTATGCCCTGATTAGTCTGTATAGAGATCTGCATGTGTTATCTAGTCTCCATACCATTGGAATTAGCCCCAGTGGTATAAATCTGCTAGGCTTCCAAAGGTGTCCTTGAATGCCAATCTACTGGAATGTCTACAGCATGAATTTACCTAATTTTCAGTGCTTGTTTCAAAGGTTAGCCTTAGATGTTCTTACAGGGTAGTTCTAGTTATTTTGCTGTCTGAGGTAAATATGGTTCAATAGAAATGTCCATGCTTTTATCCAAAGATTACAGGGAATGGTTTGATGAAAATGTCTTCTCCCAGCAGCTGCCAACTTGGGCGTGTTTAGGTATTCAGTTAAAAGCCTTGGAAGAAGAAATGACTTGCATGTTTCCTTCAGCTATATTATTTTTCATTGAATATGGTTGCTGATTTATGTAGAATCACTGTATCTATCATTGTCTAGTTTTACTGGCCTATGCATTATGGCTCAGTTAGAAATGAAATATAATCTATTGTCATTTGGTTATATCATCTGCATTAATTTTGCATTTCTATTTTAGTCCTTTTTATACTAAGTATTTTGTTTAACTAAAAAACAGAACTCACTAAAGCAGTGGTGGCTAACCTTTTTGGGCTCCTGTGCCAAAAATTGTGTGCGCACTGGCGCTTGCACGCTGAGGTGCCAGCACCCAGAAGGCAATGCGTCCCCACAGCCTCTCCTGGTGGCTAACCGTTTTGGGCTCCTGTGCCAAAAATTGTGTTCAGTCCCCCCTCCCGCCGCCCCCTTACCTGCACTGTGCCTCACAGCTAATTTTCAGCTTGTTTGAGGCTTTTTTTTGGCCTTCCGGAGGCTTGAAAAAAAGCCTCTGCAGGCTTTGCAGACCAAATAATAGGCCCGTTTCATCACTTACAGGAAGTGATGAAATGGGCCTATTATTTGGTCTGCAAAGCCTGCAGAGGCTTTTTTTCAAGCCTCTGGGAGGCCAAAAATCAGCTGTGAGGTGCACACATGCACAGTGAGGAAGTTTGCCTGCGGCTTGCATGCCGGCACAAATGGCTCTGCGTGCCACCTGTGGCACACGTGCCATAGGTTCACCATCATGGCACTATAGCAAAGGAGGAGATTAGACAAAATCCAAAGGAGAGGATCTACTGAAGTTTATTAGACAAAAAAATAGGATCTGTAAAAAAAAAAGTGCAACCTTTATTCTTCAAGGTGCCAATCAAACACTATATATTTTCCCAGGATATTATATTTTCCTCCTCTTTAAGAGCAAACAAGCAGTAAGTCTTCTGAAGGTTGCTTAGTGCTATAGTTGAACTTCTGAAATATTGTAGGCCTTGAAAATGAAATATTTGAATCATTTCAGCCAACAGAGAAATAACATGCAGAAGCAGGAACATAAAAGATTTCACACCCCCACAAAAAAAGTACCACTTGAACCATTAGCAATATTTGGGGACTTGCACTGCAAATCACTTACATAATTATTTTTGCTCAACATCTACACCAGGGTTTCCTAACCTTGGCAACTTTAGGCATATGGACTTCAACTCCCAGAATTTGGCAGCCAGCTATGCCACCCAGGCTGGCTAGAGAATTCTGCGAGTTGAAGTCCACGTATCTTAAAATTGCCAAGGTTGGGAAACCCTAATCTATACCTTTAGCCTAGAGAAGACACAAGGCAAGTTTGGTATATAGGCATTTTTTTGTATTTTCTAACTCAGTGTTTATCTAAACCAGGGGTCTCCAACCATGGCAACTTTAAGCCTGGAGGACTTCAACTCCCAGAATTCCCCAGCCAGCAAAGCTGACTGGGGAATTCTGGGAGTTGAAGTCCTCTAGGCTTAAAGTTGCTAAGGTTGGAGACCCCTGATCTAAACCTTATAAACATGGGATAAAAAAGACATGTATCCTGTTGTTCAGAATAAAGATATCTTCCCCAGTCTGCCCCCCAATACCCCAAATAGCTAGCATTCAGTGATGTTCAGTCTCAAAGTTCAGCAGGTTTCCATCTTGAAGTATCATCTACTGGCCATTCTCCTGTGTTTCAGATACCATTAGAATGGGCATGTAACAAGTTTTGGCTTTCAATTCAATACAATTATAGAGATGAACATTCTTATGTAAGCCACCTAGTCCAATTCTCCTCTCAATTTGAGAAATCTAGGTTTAGACTCTATCAAGGTTCACTACCAGTTCCTGTTCTGATGGATGGAATTTCTTCAATTCTATCAAAAAAAATCTTGGAATTTAAGTTCATGAGATATACAGTAATTCTGCCTTTGAAGGTAGCCAAGAATAACTATCCTGTTTTATGTGTCAGAGCTTCAGAAATCTGAAAAATGTTGTTTCTTTTCTCAATCTTCTTCTAACTCAGTCTTCAACATCTATGAACTAAGACCAGGTGGGTGAAAAGAAGAGGAAGGTCCCTCTTTATATAAGAAGATTGCTATTAATTTCAAAAATGTTTTCCTAGAACAATAACCATCTTCCAGGATTAACCACCCAGAGGGATTAACCACCCAATCTGAACAGCAGATTGATGGCATATAAAAATTGCTGGTTAGAAACTGTTATTGATCTCCTGAAAGATCTGAGTGATTTGCAGTAAATACAATTTTCCCAGCTGTCCCTCTCTGCTGTAGACTGTAGAAAAAGGCCTATTAGCACCATTCCTGGATATGATGAGTCATTCGATACATACAATTAGTAATGATGTGCATCAAGAGCTACAGCAATTTCTGAATCACCTTCAGTGACCGGTGAAAATAGAATAGAATAGAATTCTTTATTGGCCAAGTGTGATTGGACACACAAGGAATTTGTCTTGGTGCAGATACTCTCAGTATACATAAAAGAAAAGATACATTCATCAAGAGTCAAGAATCACAAGGTGCAACACTTAATTATAGTCATAGGGTACAATAAGCAATCAAATCATACTAGGAAACAGTCAATATAAATCATAAGGATACAAGCGACAAAGTTACAGTCATACTGTCACAAGTGGGAGGAGATGGGTGATAAGGAGTGATGAGAAGATTAACAGTAATAGTAGTGCAGACTTTGTAATAGTTGAACAGCGTTGAGGGAATTATTTGTTTAGCAGAGTGAGGTGTTTGGGGAAAAACTGTCCTTGTGTCTAGTTGTTCTGGTGTGCAGTGCTCTATAGCGTCGTTTTGAGGGAAGGAGTTGAAACAGTTTATGTCCAGGATGTGAGGGATCTGTAAATATTTTCACAGCCCTGTTTTTCACTTGTGCAGTATATAGGTCCTCGATGACTTTCAAATGACTTGAAATCAGTATAGCATGACTGTTTCATAACTTATTCCTGTGTTTATTTGACTTCTTCCAAATCATAATAGATTGTTTTGATCTCCTTCAGAATAAGTCCACCAAATCTTGCCTGTATGACCCTAGATGACCACTAAGTGGCAGTGCAGTGCAGCATTAGGTTCTTTATCTCTTTGCTGACATCTCCTGATTTCTTGAAGGTAGTGCATTCACTCCGGAAGAAACCTTTTATAGATCCCATAGGTTTTTACCATGGATGGTGATTCATCCATTGGTAATCTAAAGACTGGGTTCTTTCAGTGTTATGTATGTGGAGCTGGTTGGGTAAAATTAAATCAAATTTATTACAGTCTTAAGGCTAGATATAAATATAACAAAAGAAGATGATGACAAAACTACTTCCAAGAAAATGATATGGGTGTATCTTAGTGGTCATTGGGACTTGAGGGAGATTTTACTATAAGAGGTTAACGCTTTATTATGGGGCTGACTTGTTTATTACATGACAAAATGTAAAATCAACAGGGACAAGAAATGTATTTTGGATTGTTCTATGCATGGATAGCACAATTGTTTTTCAATACATATATGAGAATTTCCTACTAAAAAGTCCCTATTGCACACTATTGAACCAGATGCCTATCAATTAATGGACTTCAGTTCTGAGAATTCTTCTGTGGCACAACCAGGTTGAAATCCAATATATCTAGAAGGCACCAGATGGGAAAAGACTGCCCCAGAACCGGTTATTAAGTGACTTAATGAGAATCTTTTAAGTTTACATTGATACTGATCACTCTATGATGTATCAAAGAGATTTTCTGGACACCAATAGGGAAATAGTTTGATTTCTTCCAAGTCTAAGCAATGACCTTGGGATTTCTTTGTAGTTTCTCATCCAAGCATTTACAAACATAGTTTTGTCAAGACTGGGCAAGATTGGTCTAATGCTGCCTCTCCACCCAAATCTTAAAATGTAACCTTCCAAATACATTCCACCTTCAGTGGCTTTACCTGATGATCTTCTGAGGCCTTCAAGAAGGTCAAGAGATTGATGGCATGGGAAAAAAAAATTCGTTATAATATTGAATTGGCTAAATGGCAAAAGCTTTGGACCACCAATAAGAAAATAACATTGGCCACGGCATACAAGGAAAACCTTTATGAGATGTTTTACAGGTGGCATCTTCCACCAGCAAGGCTTTCCAAAATGTTCAAACATCTATCTCTAAATTGTTGGAAGTGCAAAAATGTATCAGGCACATTTTTTCACATGTGGTGGACCTGCAATGCTGCAAAAAAAGTATTGGAGACTGATCCAGACATGGGTGGAACAAATGGTGGGAGAGTGTATTCCATTTAAGCTGGAATTTTTCCTCCTAGGAATAATACCAGAAGGATATAGGAAGGATTTAATTTATCTAATAGTACATGTGTTAACTGCGGCTAGAATAATATATACTGGAAGAAGGAAAGCTTACCGCCAGAAACAGAGATAATAAGGAAAATTATGGCCTGTGCAGAATAGGACGAGTTAACTTTGCAATTAAAAAACAAGGGGGAATCTGAGTACTATGAAATGTGGAATATATTTTATCAGTGGTTGCATAGAAGAAGGCTAGGTAAGAACAGCTATAATGATTAGAATAATTAGTAAACAATGTATCAAACAAGAGGATAATAAATGGTGAAGTAACATTTATATATGTATAACAATTATAGCATCGGAATGGCTACACCATGTTGTACTCTTATAATTAAAGTAAAAAATAAATAAAAAAGAAAATGCTTTTGTCCACACTATTCCTAAATGAACATCAATGAATCATGGAACAATTAACAAGGGAGCTTATGTAAAACATAAAGATCAGAGAGGTTTATACAGAATAGTAAGGACTGTGTGGCAGATGTATATATGCATAACAACTGTAACGTCAGAACAGTTACACTGTGTTGTATTCTTATAATTAATTTTTTTTAAAAAAAGAATGTCAAGTGATTGAGTTATGGTTCTTACTTTTCAGAGATGGCCTGTTTTTCTGTTAGCACAACTCATCTGGTTTGGCCTATTGCACTATGTGATCCAGTCATTCTCATGTATAATCTAAAGTTAGTAGGGTATAATGTATGAAGGTAACCAGCTGTGCCTTATCCAAAAAGAGTGGTTAAGCAAATCATGGCTTGATCTAATGTTGAATGCCGTTGCTGAAAAACATTTTTTAATGTTTGTAGGAAAATGGTTTTTTCCCCCCACAGCTCCCTGTGTCAAGATGGCTTCTTTTCTGCATGTTATTCAAGTCACTGATGCCTACTTCGTTTTCATTAATGCTTGTATTATCCGGTTCATATGAGACTCTCAGGCCTTGTGGCGTCTTCGTTGAGTTCTCGTGTGGATTTTGAATTCCCAAATAAATTTGTTACTGGCTTCAAATGATGTAGTTCTTGCAACTTGCTCAAAGGTAAAGCTGACCACATGTCCAGCTCAATTCTCAAGGACAGCATCCTTGATTTCTCTCCGCTGGCCTCATAAAGAATTAGGAACTCTGCCTCATCCTGAAATAAACCCTTTGTTTAACACGAGAGTGCCGGTAATGGGACATCTGAAAGTAAACAGCATTTTCTGCCAAGGTGCAGCAAAGTATGATCAGCTTGCCAAATAGGCATTTGACTCACTTTTGAGTATTGGAAGAGGCTGGGGAATAGCTAAGGCTTTGTTTCAAAGCTCTGCATGGTTATGAACTCTTCCAACAAGACTCAGGCTAACAACTTCTCTTCAGTCTTTCTCTCTCATTCCTGCCACCCTCTCTGTAGTAGAGGCTTTGCCTATTGCTAGGAATGGAGAATAGAATGGAATGGAATAGAATAGAATAGAATAGAATAGAATAGAATAGAATAGAATAGAATAGAATAGAATAGAATAGAATAGAATAACAGAGTTAGAAGGGACCTTGAAGGATTTCTAGTCCAACCCCCTGATCAGGCAGGAAACCCTATACCAGTCAGTGGTTGCCAACCGGTGGGCTATAGCCCACTGGTGGTCAGCAAGAAAATTTTGGTAGTCCGCAGAGAAATGTCACCCCCAGAACACCCCCCCACAAAGGAATTAATCCAGGCTACACGAGAACACAAGGCTACGTCACCCACATGGCCTGCGGGAACCCTCCCCGCCCACTCACTCTTTACCAGGCAAACTTGCCCGCTAAATTGCTATTTTTCCTTTTTTTCCCCCCCAACCATCATCTGTTCTGCTATGCTGGGAGATTTAGATTAGCTAGGAAGCAGGAAATGGCTGGATTTCTTGCTTTCTAGCTAATCTTTAGATCTTCGTCTCTGCTTTTAAGAACCTTCCTTAGGACTGAAGCTTCTATTATTCAATGCAGGTAGCCGATGGCAGAATCATAGATCTCTGAGTGACTCTGTGTTTCTGTGAGCAACTCAATTTGCCTGCCTGCTTTGCCTGATTTTGGGTAAAAGTTGCACTTTTTAAATAAAAAATTCAATATTTACATACATGATGTGTTATGAGTTACTTTTGTGAGTTTGCTTGCAAGCAAATTTTATGTGACAGACTGAGCTAGCTGATGGCAGAAACACAGATCTCTGAATGAATCTGTGATTCTGTGAGTAACTCAATCTGCCTGCCTGCTTTACCTGATTTTGGGTAAAAGTTGCTCTTTTTTTACAAAAAAAATATCAATATTTACATCAATATTTATAATATTTACATCAATATTTATAATATTTACACCCAAGCCATGCCCAGCCAGTCATATGACCACCAAGCCACACCCACAAATTAGGCCACACCCACAGAACCAGTTGTTAAGAAATTTGAATCCCACCCCTGCCTCTGTATGTGTGTGGGGGGGGGGGAAGGGAGAAAGAGAGAGAGAGGTTAGATCAGATCTCTCTCTCTCTCTCTCTCTCTCTCTCCCACCAATGTCAGCAAGCCACCATCAGTCAAAATTCATATTAGTGGTCCCCGGGATTTAAAATTATGAGTTTGGTGGTCCCTGAGGTCCAAAAGTTTGGCAACCCCTGCCCTATACTATTTCAGACAAATAGTTGTCCAATCTCTTCTTCAATACTTCCAGTGTTGGAGAATTCCGAACTTCTGGAGGCAAGTTGTTCCACCGGTTAATTGATGGTGATGATTACTTAGAACATATCTGAAGGGTGTTCTAAATCTTTTCTAAAGCTTAGCCTTACTATTAGACAGAAATGTTATTTTAATATCTTTTAAAGCAGGGTCATTCAACTTTGGCAATTTTAAGACTTGTAGATTTCAACTCCCAGAATTCTGGGAGTTGAAGTGCACAGGTCATAAAGTTGCCAAGGTTGGACATCCCTGCTTTATAAAGGAAGTAATTTGTTCATTGTCATTTATCAGCCTGGGAGTCTCATATGGATTTCTTATTTTTTATGTATTTTGTCTACTATCTTTCCTTCTTTCTTTTCTTCTTCTTTCTTTTCCTTCTCTCTCTCCCTCTCCCTCCCTCTCTCTCTTTCTTTCTTGTCAAATGTATATTACCACCCAATTTCTGTCAGGGGTATTAAACAATTCAAGCAGTTCTTTAAGACCTATATGTTCTCTACCTCCCTGCCCCCACACCCCTGATTTTAAATTACTGTTTTACATGCCCTCATGGCATGGAATAAACATCACATTATTAGCCACAGCACAAAAATGATTTTTAATATGATTCTCTTCTGCTCTTGAGAGTTGGTAGTAAGTGCGAACACCCCAACGGAAAAGAGAGGAAATGCTTCACTGCGATTTGTGAAAATAGTTTATGTCTTGCTATTGTGTAGTTCCAGAAATGTTTCTGCTGCTCAATTCTATGTTCTTCAGGCAATGCAGAGCAGTGCAGGGCAGGCAATTAGGGCTCTGCTTTAGAATTAAACCAAGCATCTCTCTGGAGAATGTAACATATAATTTTGCTGAAAAACCAAGGCTTCTGCTGAGATGGAATTGCTTTGCCACGTAAACCGCAGGAAAAAGGGACAGCATCATGATAGGGTTACATGTGTGTGTATATAAAGATCAGATGCCTACAAAAACTTTGTGGAAAGGGGGCAACTTCTAATAATGCCAATTTAGATGAGAGAAGTGTTCCCCATTCAGGATGTACTCAGCTGTGTGGAAGAAACATACTGAGGGATTTTTTTGTTGTTGAGAAAATGGTGAATTCCCTTAATTTCCTGTTTTCTTTTCTTCTTTATATTTTATAAAAAAAGAAAAAAGAAAGAAAAGAGAAAATAGTGAGTTCCTAATATGAGGGTCGGACTAGATGACCCTTAATGTACAATATCTTCTAACTTTTTTTTTTATTGCATTCACTTATTTCCTTGTGATGTAAAGCGGTTGATTACTTTTGGATTAATGTAGGCCAGGCGAGTTATGAATTTGTAGACCATTTATCAATTATTATTAATTTATTTATTAAATGTGTTGGCTGCCTGTCTCACCACATGGTTATGGCTTGACAGATTGGGCCAATCTAATTGATAGCAGTTGTGGAATAATGGCTTGAAAGCATGTGAGAAGGCAGTTTATCACTTAATAATAAGTAGTTCAGAGAACCGGCAAATACCACCTCTGACTGACCCACCTCAATCTATTCTCTGACCTAGCTGGGTCTTCTTTTGTTACCCTGCACAGGAGAACGGAGCTGGAAAGCAGGTTAGTGGGGTGGGGAGGGAATGGAGATTTTCCAGTAACCTTCACCTGCCATGCCCACCAAGCCACACCTACTAAGCCACGCCCACAGAAACGGTGGTAAAAATGTTTGAATCCCACCACTGCTGAAATCTAATAATAATATCTAAGATTGTTATTGAAGGATCTAAACAAATTGTTACTTTTTAAAATAGGTTTTTGGCAAATGGTGGCTGTTGGTAAATATTCAGTGAAAAGTGTTTTTATCAGACGGGGGGGGGAGTGTCCCCCTCCACCTTAGTAAATAATTGCCTCAGCAAATAAATTTTAACCCTCAGTTTCTGACCATAACTCTCTCCACTATGATAATTTACTCTGTAAATAGGATAGTTTATCAAAGGTGATCTCTGTCTCTCTCTTTTTTGTGAAGATTATGAGAGTGATTGATTGAAGGCTGGGACTTTTGTTTCTACATATCACGAGCCAACCAGGGGCCAAAAAGACATTGGAAAAGACACTGTTTTCACGGTCCTTTGAGTGATAACACTCTCCCAGAATGGGAGTTCAAAGGGATCTTTACAGATCTTTTTGAATGCACAAGGAACAAGTTCTCTAGTCCTGAACCATAAAAGGCTTTAAATGTGGCCACCAGTGGTAGGATTCAAATTTTTCTACCTACCAGTTCTGTGGGCATGGCTTGGTGGACGTGGCAGGGGAAGGATACTGCAAAATCCCCATTCTTTCCCACTGCTTTCCAGCTCCGTTCTCCTGTGCAGGGCAACAAAAGAAGACCCAAGCGATCAGCTGGGACTCGGGAGGCAGAGAATAGATGGGGGGAAGGCCAGTCAGAGGTGGCATTTGCCGGTTCTCCAAACTACTCCAAACCTCCGCTACCGGTTCTCCAGAACTGGTCAGAACCTGCTGAATGCCACCTCTGGTGACAACCAATACCTTACATTGGGCTGAGAAGTCAACCTGTAACCAATATAGTTCCCAAACTAGAGGTGCTGTCAGGAAAAAATGAAACACTCTTTCAGTCCCTGCATTCTGGACCAATTATAGCTGCCAAGTACTGGAGTGGGCAGGGGGTCCTTAACACCATAATTGGGACTGGATATTCCATTGCTAAGTGAGGTGGTTGTTTATCTTATTCAATTTATATGATGCCCATCTTGCCATTGAAAGCAACTGTGAATGGCTTACAGGGAAAGCCTAAATATAAAAACAAATACAAATGATGTGAGTTAAATAGACTAAAGCACAGGGGCCTGAGTGGTCCAGTAGTTAAGTGACTCTTGCCCCATTTTATGACTTCTGCCATGGTTGTTAACAATAGCAATAGCATTTAGATTTATATACCACTTCACTATGCTTTACAGCCCTCTCTAAGTGGTGTACAGAGTCAGCCTCTTGCCCCCAACAATCTGAGTCCTCATTTTACCCACCTTGGAAGGACGGAAGGCTGAGTCAATCTTGAGCCTGGTGAGTTTCGAGCTGCCAAATTGCAGGTAGCCGGCAGTCAGCAGAAGCAGCCCTGCAGTACAGCCCTCTAACCACTGTGCCACCATATTCATTAAGTGAAGCATGAAGTCATTAAGCAAATCTGGATATACCTATTGGGTTTGCTTGTTGGAAGCTGGCTGGGAAGGGTGCAAATAGCGATCATGTGACCGTGGGATTCTCATAAATTTGCACTAGTTCCCAAGGGCCCAGATTTGGAGTAGTGACTCTGGGGACTCTATGACAACCATAAATCACTTCTTTTTCCAGTGTTGCAGCTTCGAACAGTTGTGGACCAGGATAAGTAATCTGGTGGGAGGGGACAACTATCCAATTATAATCCTTCACTTTCAACCCATGTGACCTTGCCAATTAGATGGGTGCAGGAAGCAATCAAATGTTTTGTTAGCATAGATGGTGTCCCTGATACAGAGTTCAGGAGGGGACAGCAACTTCTAAAAAAAAATGACATCACTGAATAGCAAACTGAGCCTGGAGCACGAAACATGCACCTTATCACAAATGCTAAGGATTAATTTTCATCTTAGATTGTGTGCATTTGGTTGAGTTCAAAGCAAGGCCTTCTGGAACTGATGGACGCTTCAGTTAGCCATTGTAGGCTTACGTCCTATTGGTTGCAATGAGGTGTGATGACCCAGATTGTAACACAAATGTAACAAAATCCAAAACATAAATAAATGTCCTTTAATGCCTCCAACTTGGCCCCACTGTTCAGTAATTCTCAGTTGGAGATAAAATATACTCAAAAAGTCTTCAAAAGAAAGCAATACAGTCCAAACTTAATGAGCAGATAGAGGTGAAATTAAAAAAAAAAAACCAAGCAAACTACAATGACGAACTGTCCACAATGGACCAGGATAAGTAATTACCAAATTCAAGGAGATAAAAAGGAAGAGTCTGTTGGAAGGACATCAACCAAGATAACTTAAGCCCATGATAAAACACGCTTTGCTTCTGGCAATGCTGCATTGTAATCATCTCCCTTATATACTAGTCTCCCCAGCTGCAGCCAATGAGGGGGATCATGGCCGCTGCCTCTCTCGTAAGCCAAGTTGTTTCCTTCTCCGTTCCTCCCTGTGTGTCATAGGATGAAGAAGGGATAGGCCTGGTTCTTCCTTGACTGCCCAGCTGGCCTCTGCCCTTCCCCAGCCTCCTCCACAACCTCCAAAGCCACACTTCCATTCCCTGTCAGCTGTTCCTCCTCTCCTTTAGAGTCTAACTCTACCAAGGGCATGACATGAGGCATAGTTGCATCTGGACCCAATATAGATCCCTACATATATTGTTTTGAAAGTGAATACCCACATCCCAGGATAATGTTGCAGGATCCAATGTGGGTTGGTCACTAGGACCAGAGGTTTGTCTTTTGAGCTTTTGGATTGGTGCTATAGCCCATCTTCAGGGAACTTCTCTCTGGCATAGAGAGAAGCCTAACTTTCTCCCTAGCTTAGAGAGAAGTTCCCTGAAGATGGGCTATGGCATGAATCCAAAAGTTCAAAAGACAAACCTCTGGTTCTAGTGACCAACCCACATTGGATCCTGTTTTGACCTTTTTCTCCATTGGCCAAATGTAAACCATTCAGCACTACACCTTTAAAACATAGGGAACTCAAATCCAAGTCAGTATCATCGGCTTTCATTCTTCTCCAGAGGTCTCATGAAATGCACCGCTTCACTTCTCAGCACCCAGCAACCCACCTTAACCTTCCAACGGTGTATCTTACAGAGGTTACATTTCAAAGCGGGGATTTGTAAACCCACGCAATATGGGGAACTACAACTCCCAGCAGCACCCACAGCTGCCCACTCAATGAAGAGAGACATTGGGAGTTGTATCTATGGAGATTCTCAGTCATCCAGGTCATGGTTGTCCCAAAGGTGCTTCCCCCCCTCCCCAAAAGGCAATTGGACTTTGTTTTTCCTTTGAAAAGAAAGCACCTTTGGGACATTTGGAATTGTAGTTGAACTGATGAAGCTTCTTAGATGAGAAGCGAAACGTCTTCTTCTTCCTCTTCAAATAATAAACCATCCAGTTCAGAGGTGGTATTCAGCAGGTTCTGACCAGTTCTGGAGAACCATTATCGGAAATTTTGAGCAGTTCAGAGAACTGGCAAATCCCACTTCTGACTGGCCCTGCCCCCATCTATTCTCTGCCTCCCGAGTCCCAGCTGATTGGCTGGGTCTTCTTTTGTTGCCCTGCACAGGAGAACAGAACTGGAAAGCAGGTCAGTGGGTGGGGAGGGAATGGGGATTTTATAGTATCCTTCCCCTGCCACGCCCACCAAGCCACGCCCACAGAACCGGTAGTAAAAAATGTTGAATTCCATCACTGAACCAGTTGCTTTGCAGGGAGAGGAAAGCACCTTTGAGACAACTGTGACCTGGATGACTGAGAATCTCCATAGACATTGGGAGTTGTAGTTCAGGGACCTTTGCAAGGTCCCAGATTCTACCTCTGGGCCTGTTGTCTAGCCCTAATCACACCTTGTGTCAAAAGTGGGGTGTCGCTTCTTTAATCAGAAGAAGGCAGCTGTCTTGCAACAGAGAATACAAATATGTGTTCCCACATCTGGATGGAGGGCTCCCTGGAAGAGTGGAGCATTGTTGTTCTGCCTTCAAAGGTTTTGGAGGTTGACCTCCTCCCCTTCTTTGTGGAAGCCCCCTCAGATACTGGAAGATTGCTATGGTATCTTCCAATAACACTGATGATGTTACCTAGTTTGGTCAAATGAAACATCTGCAAGAAAACAGATTAAGAGGTGGAAGGGACCTTGTAGGTCATCTAGTCCACACACACACTCCTCGCCCAAGCAGGAGACTCTACACCATTTCTGACAGATGGCAGTCCAGTCTCTTCTTGAAAGCTTCCAGTGATGAAGCTCCCCCAACTTCCGAGGGCAACTTCTGTTCCATGGGTTGATTGTTCTCACTGTCAGAAAGTTTCTCCTTATTTCCAGATTGAATCTCTATTTTCTTGACTATTCAGCCTGTATTTTATTTTCTGATTTATTTATTTTTTTTGCCAATATGTAGGACAGAGCATTTATTTGTTGAGATTTGAAGCTGCCATTTGTTTGACCATTCTGATACATAGTCAAGGTCTTTTTGAAGGGCAACAGTATCGTCTGTGATGTAGAATCTCCCGCTTGGGGGAGAGGGTTGGACTAGATGACCTATAATGTCCCTTCCAACTCTGATGATGTTGTGTCATCTCTCTCTCTCTCTCTCTCTCTCTGGCCCCTTCGTGAAGCCCACATCGCTCGCTCTCGCCTTTCCACATCGGCGCCTGAGGAAACCATTCGCTCCGAGGCAGCGATGGGAGTGCGCGCGCACAGCCCCGCCGCCCTCTCTCGCCATCCTCGCTTACGTTGGCGCGAAGGATCCGGGCGGTCATGGCCTCGGGGGGGCCCGCGAGGCGAACCCCTGGCGGTGCGGTCCGGGCCCCGAGACGGGTGCGAGGGGATTCGGAGTGGCTGGAGGGGTGTGTGTGCGTGTGCGTGTGTGGGGTTGGATGGGCGGGCGATGCCTGCGGCTTGGGGCCCTGGCGCGCTGCGATTTGTGAAGCGGGACGTGATGAAACCTCCCCCTGGACAAATCACGGGGAAGCGACCGACCTCCCCAGGTGGGATTAGTTGCAGCCGGACTGGCTGGGCAAACAAGAGCGCCGCGCTCGGATTCTTGCCCAAGGAGGCTCCAGTCCTCGGCCAGGCAGCGGCAGGAGGATGGCCAAGGCAAGCGGGTTGCGGCTCTACCAGGTACGGTAGGGGAGCCCCCTTTGGCTTGGCGGGCAGGCAGGCAGGCAGGCAGGCGGGCGGGCGAGAGCCTCCCCATCCCCTCCGCACCCGCCGATGCGAGGCAAGAAACGGTGTTCCGATCTTAGAACTCCAGGCTGGTGGCGGATTAAATGTGTCCCCGCTGAGTGTGGCTTTTTTTTCTTTTTTCTTTTTTTCTTTTTCACTCCTTCAGCAAGGAGACGGGATGACCCGTCGGAACAAACTGTTTTGCTATGCTGCAAAATCGTAGAAATGTCCTTAACGAAGAAGGAAGGAAGGAAGGAAGGAGAAAAGCAAAGGAAGGAAGGAAGGAAGGAAGGAAAGAAGATGGGAAAGAAAGAAAGAGAAAGAAAAAAGGAAGGAAAGGAAAGGAAGAAAGAGAAAGGAAGAAAGGAAAGAAGATGGGAAAGAAAGAAAGAGAAAGAAAGAAAAAAGGAAGGAAAGAAAGAAAGAGAAAGGAAGAAAGGAAAGAAGATAGGAAAGAAAGAAAGAAAAAAGCAAGGAAAGAAAGAAAGAGAAAGGAAGGAAGAAAGGAAAGAAGATAGGAAAGAAAGACAAAGAAAGAAAGAAAAAAGGAAGGAAAAAAGGAAAGAAAGAAAGAGAAGAAAGGAAAAGAAGAAGGAAGGAAGATAGGAGCTTGCTTTGTTTTATTAACTTCTTTCTCCCCCCCCCCCCTTTTCTCTCTCTCTGGCTTTCTCTCTTTTCTTCTTCATCTTTTTTTTCCCTCCAGGTGACCTCCTTGCTCGGTTTGGTTTTGGGCATGAACGTCTGTGCTGGATTTACAGCTCATCGTGTCAGAAGATCTGGTGAATTTGGGGAGGAGGGTCCGGATTCAGGTATAATGTGGGTTAAAGGGTCCGTTTCTGCAGCCACTTGGGAGAGGGAGGGTTGGGGGGAGGAATAGTGGGGGTCCTAAAAATGTACCTTTTTGTCACCTTTTTTTCTTTCCGACTGCCCCCCAAATATATCAAAGGTTATGTGAAAAAGCTTGCATTGGTTGACCTTCAGAACATTCTTATAGGTAACCTATTTACTTCTCTCTGTGAGAGAAGGATTGAGTCAGGCATATTCTGTTTATGTGCTGGGGGCTGATGAGATGTGTATGTTTTTGTGATCATATTTAACTGATCCTATTTTGGAGTTGCCTCCCCCCTCCCCTGTATCCCTGAAATAATGCGAGCAATTCTTGTTCTGTTGGATTAGTTTGTTTGCAGGTAGAGATTTATGACTATCTGCTGCATAGTCCTGTTGGTTGTGCAAAGTGAAAATGCGCAGATATGAAACGAGAGGAGGGAAGAGAATTGGGAGAAAAAGCAAGTGTTTCATGTTGGAAGTTGTGGGCAGCAGATGTTCTCCAACTTGCACATTTCCTTTAAAGTTGGTTTCCTTTCATTTCAGGGGGAACAAAACGCAGGCTAGCCCCAAGCCTCCTGCACTCTCCCTCCTACTTCCTTGTCAAAATGGGCATTCAACATCTCAGATCTGTTTAAAAAAAAAACAAAACAGAAAGGAAGGTCTGCAGGATTTTATGTAATTTGTCTATGGAGTGACCTTCTGTTCTTTCTGATAGACAGTGTGTTCCTTTAAGTAGCTTTTATAATCATGATGGAGTTATTGTTGACTCTTTATAAATAAATACATACATTTATTGTCTATTTATTTACCATTTAACACTGGCTTTTGTACACAAGTAAATGCACATCCCTTCGTGAGAGCCTAAATTGCATAAATTTGGCACCCAGCAGCGCAATAGCGATGCTACTCTTGAAAATATATACAGATGTAACGTGGGCACGCCAAAGACTCCTTTCATCTGTCATCCTCCTTCCAATACAGTGATGCTGTTCTGATGCCTCTAGAACTTTCCATTTCTTCCCTCTTTATTTGGCCCTAATTTTGAAAGATATTTCTGTGAGCTTGGCTAAAACACACTTGGCAACTTGTCTCCTTGGTCTAAGAAAGAATCTCGTGGCACATTTCTGTTTGTACCGATCAGTGGTTTTCAGATGTATTCCTGACTCATACGGTAGTTTTTTGTTTTTTGTTTTTGCTCTGATACAAAAGGAAGAGGAGAAGTTGGCTTTGATACAGTCTTCTCCAAGTTGGAGCCCTCCAGATGTGTTGGCTTCCAGCTCTGGGTTTATTTTTTTCCCCCCTTCTTCTTCTCCAAGACAGTACGGCTAATGCTGCGCTAGCTGGTGGGGGGAGTGATCGCCCAAGGCTTCAAAAGAGGCACCAGTTGGGGAAATTGAATTAAAATCTTAGGAAAAAAACATTCGTCTACGCAGAATTAGTAACAGAACAGAACAACAGAGTTGGAAGGGGCCTTGGAGGTCTTCTAGTCCAACCCACCTTGCTCAAACAGATCATCCTATATGTATACTATTTCAGATAGTAGGTATTCTTAAGAATCAGAGCATCAAACCCCCTTTTTTTTTTTTGTTTTTTGTTTGGAAATGTAAATGCCAAGTCTGGCTCCGTTTGGAACAACGTCTGAAGGAGCTCTTGGTAATGCAGTAAAAACAGTTTGATTGGCTAAATATCAGCTGTTGACACTCCTTAAGGATAGATGTGAGGGACCTGCAAATCTGCCCTGCTTATGCTGTAGTATCCCCCTTTGTTTACAGTGAGCCAAGCCTTATTCCATTGGAGAAGTGATACCCAGGCCAGTTTGCCGGTTCTATAATAATGATCATGATCTCTCTCTCTCTTCCCTCCCTCTCTTCCCTCCCTCTCTCTCCCTCTCCTCTCTCTCTCCCTCCCTCTCCTTCTCTCTCCCTCCCCCTCCTTCTCTCTCTCTCCCTCCCTCTCCTCTCTCTCCTTCCCTCCCTCTCCTTCTCTCTCTCTCCCCCTCTCCTTTTCCCTCTCTTTCTCTCTCCCTCCCTCCCTTTCCTCTTTCTCCTTCCCTCCCTCTCCTTCACTCTCTCTCTCCCTCCCTCTCCTTCTCTCTCTCCTTCCCTCCCTCTCCTCTTCCCTCCCTCTCCTTCTCTCTCCCTCCCTCCCTCTCCTCTCTCTCCTTCCCTCCCTCTCCTCTCTCTCCTTCCCTCCCTCTCCTTCTCTCTCTCTCCCTCTCCTTCTCTCTCCCTCCCCCCTCTCCTTCTCTCTCTCCCTCCCTCCTCTCTCTCTCCCTCCCTCTACTTCTTTCTCTCCTTCCCTCCTCTCCTCTTCCCTCCCTCTCCTTCTCTCTCCCTCCCTCCCTCTCCTTCTCTCTCCCTTCCTCCCTCTCCTCTCTCTCCTTCCCTCCCTCTCCTTCTCTCTCCCTCCCCCCTCTCCTTCTCTCTCTCCCTCCCTCCTCTCTCTCTCCCTCCCTCTCCTTCTCTCTCTCCTTCCCTCCCTCTCCTCTTCCCTCCCTCTCCTTCTCTCTCCCTCCCTCCCTCTCCTTCTCTCCCTCCCTCCCTCTCCTCTCTCTCCTTCCCTCCCTCTCCTTCTCTCTCTCTCCCTCTCCTTCTCTCTCCCTCCCCCTCTCCTTCTCTCTCTCCCTCCCTCTACTTCTTTCTCTCTCTCTCTCCCTCCCTCTCCTCTCTCCCTCCCTCCCTCTCCTTCTCTCTCCCTCTCCTCCTCTCCTTCTCTCTCCTTCCCTCCCTCTCCTTCTCCCTCTCCCTCCCTCCCTCTCCTTCTCTCTCCCTCCCTCCCTCTCCTTCTCTCTCCCTCCTTTCCTCTCCTCTCTCTCCCTCCCTCTCCTTCTCTCTCCCTCGCTCCCTCCCTCTCCTTCTCTCTCCCTCTCCTCTCTCCTCTCCTTCTCTCTCCTTCCCTCCCTCTCCTTCTCTCTCTCTCCCTCCCTCTCCTCTCTCTCTCCCTCCCTCTCCTTCTCCCTCCCTCCCTCCCTCTCCTTCTCTCTCCCTCCCTTCCTCTCCTCTCTCTCCCACCCTCTACTTCTCTCTCTCTCTCCCTCCTCTCCTTCTCTCTCTCTCCCTCCCTCCCTCTCCCTCCTTCTCCTTCTCTCTCTCCCTCCCTCTCCTTTCCCTCCCTCTCCTTCTCTCTCCTTCCCTCCCTCTACTTCTCTCTCTCCCTCCCTCCCTCTCCTCTCTCTCTCCCTCCCTCTCCTTCTCTCTCCCTCTCCCTCCCTCTCCTTTTCCCTTCTCCCTCTCTTTCTCTCTCTCCCTCCGTCTCCTCTCTCTCCTTCCCTCCCTCTCCTTCTCTCTCTCTTTCCCTCCCTCTCCTCTCTCCCTCCCTCCCTCTCCTTCTCTCTCTCTCCCTCCCTCCCTCCCCCTTTTCCCTTCTCCCTTTCCTTCTCTCTCTCCCTCCCTCTCCTCTCTCTCCTTCCCTCCCTCTCCTTCTCTCTCTCTTTCCCTCCCTCTCCTCTCTCTCTCTTCCTCTCCTTCTCTCTCTCCCCCTCCCTCTCCTTTTCCCTTCTCCCTCTCCTTCTCTCTCCCTCCCTCCCTCTCCTCTCTCTCCTTCCCTCCCTCTCCTCTCTCTCTCCCTCCCTCTCCTCTCTCTCCCTCTCCTTCTCTCTCTCTCCCTCCCTCTCCTCTCTCTCCTTCCCTCCCTCTCCTTCTCTCTCTCTCCCTCCCTCTCCTTTTCCCTCCCTCCCTCTCCTTCTCTCTCTCTCCCTCCCTCTCCTCTCTCTCCTTCCCTCCCTCTCTCCTTCTCTCTCTCCCCCTCCCTCTCCTCTCTCTCCCCTCCCTCTCCTTCTCTCTCTCTCCCTCTCCTTCTCTCTCTCTCCCTCCCTCTCCTCTCTCCTTCCCTCCCTCTCCTTCTCTCTCTCTCTCCCTCCCTCTCCTCTCTCCTTCCTTCCCTCTCCTTCTCTCTCTCTCTCCTTCCCTCTCTCTCTCTCTCCCTCCCTCTCCTTTTCCCTCCCTCCCTCTCCTTCTCTCTCCCTCCCTCTCCTCTCTCTCCTTCCCTCCCTCTCCTTCTCTCTCCTTCCCTCTCCTTCTCTCTCTCTCTCTCCTTCTCCTTCTCTCTCTCCCTCCCTCCCTCTCCTTCTCTCTCCCCCTCCCTCTCCTTCTCTCTCTCCCTCCCTCTCCTTCTCTCTCTCTCCCTCCCTCCCTCCCTCCCTCCCTCCCTCTCCATGTGCTATCCTTGCCAAAGTTGTTTCTAATGTATCAAAGCAGTGGAAACAGGATGTACAGAATGTGAGATCAGAAAGCCTTGCACTCCTTATCGCAAATGGGAGAGCTGGACCATTGTTTGCAAAGAAGAAGGGAGAGCTGTTACAGTATGAAGGATAAGTTAGGTTTAACTCGTAACAAATGCCAGATCAAAGGAGCCTGTCTTAGACTTTGATAAGCACACATGATTCCTATTATTAGTAACAGTGGTTGCAGATGGAGCAGCCTCTAGGAGGAAGGCAGCCTGGAGGTTTGAGACAGGGGCCTTTTTACATGCGCTGTGGAGTTTAGCTTGTATGTGAAAGTACTTTGCATGGCTTTTGAACACATTCTACTGTCTGACCCAGCTGCTTCCTAAGTTAACGTTTTGGAAAAATGTTTCCTCCATCTGTTGCTGGAGTTTCGCTTGCAATATCCTTGCAGGTGCTGGTGGCAGTATTTGCAAATTCCAAACATATGGCTAGATTTATTAAAACAGCCCAGCTACCATTAAGGAATTATAACTGACTGGAAAGCCTCTTCCAAGCTGACTTCTGAATTAAAACTCTCTTTCAGGATATGCTGCTTTTAGATAAGCGACGGCTGTGTTGGCTCACTATGTTTAGGATCTAGAGTGGCCCACCTCTTAGCTCAGTATAAACCAGGGCTGTCAAACTTGCGGCCCGCGGGGCAGATGCATCATGCGTTGGCCACACCCTCGCCTGGTGTAGCAAAGGGGAGGAAAAGTCCTGATAGATCATGTGACACCACCATGATGTGAGTTTGACACCCCTGGTGTAAACCATGTGGTTTAATGCTTGCACAGAATACACTTAAGTTAGCCCTCTTCTGGTTTTAATTTGCTTACCTAGCATTTATCTGAATGAGCAATAGCACTTAGACTTATATACCGCAGTACTTTACATCCCTCTCTAAGCAGTTTACAGAGTCAGCCTCTTGCCCCCAACAATCTGGCTCCTCATTTTACCGTCCACGGAAGGATGGAAGGCTGAGTCAACTTTGAGCCAGTCAGGATCAAACTCTTGACAGTTGGCAGAATTAGCCTGCAATACTGCATTCTAACCACTGCGCCACCACGGCTCTGCTTGGTATTCTCTGAACTTGGTTTTAACAAAACAGAATAACAGAGTTGGAAAGGACCTTGGAGGTCTTCTAGTCCAACCCTCCTGCTCAGGCAGGAAACCCTATACCATTTCACACAAATGGTTGTCCAATCTCTTCTACTTACAGATGTCTCATTACCCAAACTAGGTAACATCATCATGACCCCTCTTTTCAATCCTGAGCTATAAATATTTTCCTTTGTTGATTTATTGGACTCCTTTCAACCTAACCATGAAATAAACAGCTTCCGTTGTGATTGTTTTGAAGCATTACCTTAAGGCTTACAATCACAGAGTAGCTTCTCTTATACTTGGGAAAGAAAGCCTTTGGCTGCTTGGAGATGCTCTGCTCTCTGCAACATTGCATTGCCATTACTGACACTGAAGCCTTGCGTTGCAATGTCACATATTGTGTCCTTGAAGCGTTTTTGTACAACATGAGACAGAAACTGCTGATCTATACTTCTGAAAAACCACAGCCCAGTTTTGTCCTTGAATTCCCTCTGCCCTCTTACAGGACATCATTAGTCAGCAGTATTCCTATTGTAAAGGTTTGTGTGACATTACACAAGTTGCTTCCTATTCAAGCAAAGCAAATATGTAGCACACAATCATCTTAGGTGGATGATTTGAGAACAATTCGATTCAATTTGAGAACAATTCAAATCAGATCAAATCTTTACTACAATCATAGAAAAGCACAGGAGAACAAGTCTGTTGTTACACAAGATTAAACTGTTGTACAGGTTTATACATTCTCAAGCAGGATTCTTCCTCAATTTAAAAAAAAAAAATGGGAAAATCATGGATCGAAATCCAGAACCTTCCACATGTTTGTGGCCTGTCATTAACTGTGGCCTCTCTTGCCACCCACAGTGCTGTCATTAAAAGGTTGTTTTTTTAAAAATAAAATAAAATAAATCACTTCTACTGCCATAGATGAAACTGGAAGGAATAACAGAATAAAATACAATTGGAACTTTCTGCTTTTTGATTGAATTTCCATTTAGGTCGCATTCTGAAAAATTGACAAGCCACATCGTGAATGTCTGGGCTTGTGTTTAGGGCCTAGAGTGGGGGTGTCAAACTCAAATTTCATTAAGGGCCGCATCAGGGTTGTATTTGACTTCAGGGGGGTCAAGTGAGTATAGCTGGCATGGCCAGCTCGATGTCTTGCAGCCCTCTGCCAGCGAAAACAGAGCCCAGGGTGGCCCTCAGTGGTCCTCTGGGCTCTGTTTTCGGCTGCGACGGTCTCCTGCGGCCTTCTGCCATTAAAAACAGAGTCTGGGAGGTCCTCGTGAGCTATGTTTTCTCTCACAGAGGCCCCGCAGGCCGGTCCTTCACAATTTCCAGGGTGTGGCTCTGCAGGCCAGATCTAAGCACCCTGTGGGCCGTATCATTGAGTTTGACACCCCTGGCTTGGAGAGTTGGAGCAGCTAAGAACATTTCCATTATAAATGAGTTAATTAAAAAGAGTATCCCATTTTTTAATGGAAATGCTGTTGCCTGCTCTAGCTGTCTGGAATATGAAAACAAGTACATATCAAGGATAGCCACTATTGTGTGAATCTTATATAGTAAACAAAATTCATACGCTTTTTCTCAAGGTCAACAGCTCTACTCCACTTCCATGTTAAAGCAGCTGCAAAAAGATGCTTTGATTTTGTAGGTTTCCTAGAACTCATGGACCTGTGCAGGACAGACCAACCATCTCAATATCTTGAGAAGTACCAATAGAATGACAAGCAATAGCATGAAGGGCAACTCCCTAACTTATAATCTTTGTCCTAGGTTATCCTTGTGCATCTCTTGCAAACCCATTTCATTTAGTTTTTGGAAAATCAAGCAGGTGATAAAAAAAAGTGACCTCTGCTGAACCACGCTCAGTTGTAATGCATGGTTAATGACCCCAGCATTTGGAGACCATATAAACATTGTTTGCATAAATCTTAGAAGCAATCTCCAAAGAAAACAAAAAGAAAATTGCATTCTTTCCATCATACAGTTATTTTTCCTGTCATATGGTAAATATACCCTCCAGCAAATTGGAACTAAAAGATGCAGTTATTTTTTTTTTTCATAAAGTTGGTTTTTTAACCTGAAGTTGAACACAAGCATATAACATTCCATACAAGGCCAGACTAAGCAGAATACTGTGTCTTATGTTTAAAAAAAGTGGAAAGCTGTTCTTTAAATAACTCCTTCCTTTTCCTTCCCCTTCCCCTTCCTCTCCTCTCCTCTTTTTATTCCCTCTCCTTTTCCCTTCCCTCTCTCTCTCCCTCTCCTTCTCCCTCCCCCTTCCACTTTCCCCTTTCTCTTATACACAGTATTACTTACATGCATTTTAATTTCAATTAAATTACATATTGTTCAATTACATTACACATTGTAAATTACATATTATTCAATTAATTACATATTGTTTGATGCAATATGAGTCACGGTGCCGCAGTGGTTAGAGTGCAGTACTACAGGCTACTTCTGCTGCCTGCCGGCTGCCTTCAATTCGGCAGTTCAAATCTTACCAGGCTCAAGGTTGACTGCCTTCCATCCTTCCGAGGTGGGTAAAATGAGAACCCAAATTGTTGGGGGCAATATGCTGATCTGTAAACCACTTAGAGAGGGCTATAAAGCGGTATGTAAATCTTAAGTGCTATTGCTATATGGACTTGTCCAAGCTTCTTGTGCCCCAACAATTGTCATAATGTCCCCAACTATAATTGCAGACTGGAACAGTTCTAAGCAAAAAGACCTCAGTTGTGCAAACTTTGTGAATGAGTTAAGCTAAATAAAATAGGTACATAAAACTATGAGAGAGACCACGAGAAAAAGCATCATCATCGTATGAAAAGTTATTCTGCAATTTGATAGATGAGTATAGGAGAAACTAAGAATCAATGAGAATTAAAGGAGTTCAATGGCATCTAGTTTTTAGAATTATTTTTAAATGTGTTTTTAGACTTCAATGAGGTGTTAAGCCTAACATATTCTTCCAAGCACTGGATTGCTTCCTTTGACTATATTAATAGTTCAAGAACTATTAAACTGTCTTTTGAAAACAGATTAACTCTTAAAAAAACAAGTTTACAAACTGTGTCTTTATAATTATTAAACACAATCCTTCTGTCCTCATGAAACTCTTAGATTAAGCCAGAACACATGGAAAAAATAAAACAATAAGTCGTATCACCATAATATCTTTATTTCAAGCGAAAGAATTTACTTAAATGCTTATTCCATCATTCCTGGGAATGATTTCAAATTTCACACTTTGGATTCAGATGTTTGCTCTGATATTAGAATAATGAACATTTTATACTAAAGAAACAAAAAAGGCTACCACGATTATTTAATATTAGAAAATAGCCTATGGTGAAGGCCAATAGAGGAGAGAAGAAATTTTGCAGAACAATTAAGGAGGACGCCCAAATTAAAAAAAAAAAAAAAAGCAGCTTTGAAGTTGTGACACTATTCAATCTTTCTCGGAAGGAGAAGAGAATCGCTAGATTAGGCAAAGACGTGGGTGTCTTTTTTTTCAAAAAAGCGTCTGTTTTGTCCTTTAAGTGATTGCTTTTTGGATAGCGTCCAATTTAATTGCTTTGCTGAATCCTTGGGAACAAAATGACAAGGACTCTTAAAAGCTGACCTTACATGTAAAGAAAGAGTATAGCAATAGCATTTAGACTTATATACTGATTCACAATGCTTTACAGCCCTCTCTAAGCGGTTTACAGAGTCAGCCTCTTGCCCCCAACAATCTGGGTCCTCATTTTACCGACCTGGGAAGAATGGAAGGCTGAGTCAACCTTGAGCCTGGTGAGATTTGAACTGCTAAGTTGTAGGCAGCCAGCAGGCAGCAGAAGTAGCTTCAGTACTGCACTCTAACCATTGTGCCACCGCAGCTCTTTATAACCCTTAAAAGATGGCATCCAGTGCTCACCTATCTTAACTACACCCTTGGGAAAGTGTCTTCAGTCTAATCACAGTAGGGTCAACCTATTTTCCAAAGCACCAGAATGCAAGACAAGAAACAATTAACTAAGGAGAAATTGCCTAACAGTGAGAACAATTAACCAGTGGAGTGGCTTGCCTTCAAAAGTTGTGGGCACACCATCACTGGAGGCTTTGAAGAAGAGACTTGTCTGCAATGGTATAGGGTCTCCTGCTTGAGCAGATGGTTGGATTAGAAGACCTTTAAGGTCCCTTCCAATTCTGTTATTCTACTAAAGAATGGAATAATAACTTGGAATCCTCTTCATGCCTCTTCATGCAAGCACAGATTTGCCCTTTGATTTTTCTGAAGGCCTACATTCTAGGATCATCTTTAACAACTCAGCTTGATGTGAGTCTTTCCTCTAAGGCACTTACTTTCTGTAACATTCTGTCCTGTCTTTTTTCCTCTTATTAGGCCAAATAATATTCAATTCAGTTCTCTTGACAGTCTACTCATTTTTATATCCAAGGTCCACAGTCTTTAATTTGGATAATTTTGGTCAAAATATGGGTTTTTCATGCAATATGTGGAATGTTATTTTGGCACAGAATATATGCAGCTTTTATTTATTACAGGTTAATCCAGGATAAGAAAAGTGATTGAAGAGATAGATACTACTCTTTGATTTTTTTTTCTTACATCTATCTCTTAGCTTTCTTTATCATATACTTTTATTTTTCTTGGATGAAGCAGTTGAGTGGTAAACCTCCTTTGAATTACCTTTGATCAACCAATAATGACTTAACTTATGATGTGGTATTTCTCTCTCTCTCTCTCTCTTTCTCTCATATTCAGTCTTATCAGATTCCCCCTTGATCAGTACTTATGGCTCCTGCAAAAACCGATGCTTTGAACTTGATGAAGCAGAGCCTCCACTGTGCCGTTGTGACAACCTGTGCAAGAGTTATAGCAGCTGTTGTGTTGACTTTGATGAACTGTGTTTAAAGACAGGTAGGGTGCAACTTCTCTGGTCCATAGAAAGAACAATGCTAATGAAGAGTTATTGTGACTTTTTTTTTTTTAACCAAGCAATGTTTTCTAACCTTGTTTGCATGACTGTTGGTCCTATTCAAGGAGCACTGGGGAAAGTGAAAAGAGTGCTCTGCCATCATTTTGGCTAGACATTACTTGATGAGCATGAAACACAGAGGCTAGAGCATTCCAAACAAGATATTTATTGGAGAATGATCGTGGCTCCTTCACACATATTTTACAGAGGCCAGGGGATGGCCTCATCCATTTATAATCTTCCTGCATTGTCCAGTGTTCCATCCGTTTTTCATACAGGAGAAGATCTGTTTGAAAAGTAGTGTCATCACACTACAAGTGTAGATGTGTTTGTGATACTCGTCCACCCTTGGCTTAAATAATTTATGATGTTGACTTGGAAGATTTATAGCAATCAAAGGTTTGGACAGCATGCTAAACTATTGAATCTGAAATGGAACTGATAAGTTTTCATTCTTGGGACTACCTTGTATATAAACATGGGTTTATTTACATGCATGAATGTTTAATCACCTGTCAAATTCTGCTATATGTTTAAGTATCTTGTGGATCAAATTTGTCAGATTTTTGTCATAGAAAGAGAAAAAAAAGGCAGAACTACTATGGGTAGTCCTCAACTTATGACCACAATTGAGCCCAACATTTATGTCCCTAAGCGAGGCAGTTGTCAAGTGAGTTTTGCCCATTTTATTACTTTTCTTACCACAGATAATAAGTGAATCACCACAGTTGTTAAATTAATAACACGGTTGTGAAGTGAATCTGGTTTCCCCATTGACTTTGCTTGTCAGAAGGTCACATAACCCTGGGACCCGGCAACCGTCTTAAATATGAACCAGTTGTCAAGGGTCTGAATTTTGGTCACGTAACCATGGGGATGTGGCAATGGTCTTGTGAAAAACAGTCATAAGTTACTTATTTCAGACTGTACTTCGGACAGTCACTCAACGAACAGTTATAAGTTGAGAATCACCTGTGCTCACTTTCCTTCTAATGTTACTTTTCATAAATGTTGACTAGGTGTCAAGCATTCTCAAACATAAATCACAGACTCTAAATCACATAATGACTAGCTGAAATGTTTGAATTAGGTCATTGGGTTTTTTTCCTTCCAAATGTAAAGAATCAGACTTGAACAGGAGTTTAGAGCGCTGTTTAGAAAATATGGAACCAATATGAAAAACTCTTTTAGCCAAGAATTATTTATACCCTGTATTTCCCTGAAAATAAGACCGGGTCTTATTTTGTTTTGGGCCCCAAAATATGCACTAGGGCTTATTTTTGAGGGTGTCTTCTTTTTCTTTACATGTACGGAAGGTCCACTTCTAGTTGCTTGCGGTGGGGCAGAAGGCCGCGCGGCAGGCCAATGCCACTGCCACAAGATGGGTGTGTGTGTAGAGCTGCCCCATGCACCCTGAACCTTGCATACCTCAGGGCCTAACCCCTATAGCTAGGCCACCCATGCCCCAATATTTGACTCGCCTCATGACAGCATTTCCAGTCATCCCATCCAGCAGAATCCCACATGGACATGACACAAGGTGGAGGATGGAGCTGCCCCACACGCCCTGCACTGCCTTACCTCAGGACCCCTACAGCCAGGCCACCCATGCCCTGACATCTGTCTTGCCTCACGGTTGCGGCACCAACACACCATTCGGCTTCCTGTTCCATTGCAGCTGCGAAGAAGTGAGCTGGAGGCCACATAAGCTCCTGCTGCACATGGTTGCTACGGCTGCCACAACAAGGCAGGTGTTGGGGCATGGATAGCCTGGCTGTGGGGGCCCTGAGGTAAGCCAGTGCAGGGCATGTGAGGCAGCTCCACTCCCCCCTTGTGGCCACGGCACCGTGAGCAACCAGATGAAACAGGCATGCAACCAGCTGTGCAACCTCTTAAGTAGGAGTTATTTGGGAGGGTTATATTAGGCACGTGTAAAAACATGCTAGGTCTTATTTTCGGGACAGGTTTTAGTTTCAGGGAAATAGGTAGTTGTGAGAAAAGGGTGATGTATTTCAATGCTATGATCATTTAGCAGATAGTCTAAAAAGTGAAACTTGGTAGATCTGCCCTTTTCTTCTGGGCTGCCTTTTTAGAATGTTCACAACAGACTTCAGGGAATGTATCGGATGATACTGAGTGATTATAAAGCCATTCTGTTTCCTCAAAATATGCTGCTTTGTTTTTAAAACATTTCTGCCCTTGTGATGACACAAGCCGGTGGTTGGGAATGTACCAAAGAGCGCTGTGGAGAGACCAGGAATGAAGATCATGCCTGCCACTGTTCAGAAGACTGTTTATCAAGAGGAGACTGCTGTAGTAACTATCAAGTGGTTTGCAAAGGTATTTCCTCCCATTTTTTTTCCCTTCCTATATATCAAGAAGCTTTCTGAAGTGTTGTAGCTACTGGTTCTGCAGGGATGGTCACACCAACTGTTGTGCAAAAGGAAACAAATCAGGCCAACCCTGTTAAAGCATGTAATGTGATAACCATAACAATTCTTACTTAGTACGTGGCAGTGTGAATGCCCAACTTCTTAAGGAATCTTTATGGATTTTACTCTGCTAGTGGTTGCCATCTATAGGGGGCTTTGCTCATCTCCATTTCAAGAGCCGTTGAGCCAGCACTGTCTGAAGACATTTCTGAGATCATGTACCAGCATGACATCATGGAGTACTGTTTCCTCCCCACCAAAGTGGTACCTATTTATCTACTCGCATTTGCATGCTTTCGAACAGCTAGGTTGGCAGGAGCTGGGGCAAGGATGGGAACTCACCCTGTCACGTGACGCTCGGGTCTGAAACCTGGGCTGTTGGCTTTCTACCTGACAAGTCCAGCATCTTAACCACTGAGTCATTGCACTGCCCCAAGGAGTCTGTAATATTGGATTTTTTGCCACCAAAACAGCTTTTCTACTACTACCTAAAGGTTAACTTCCTCAGTCTTGGTTAAGTTATTTATTTTTGGCCAAGGGCCTTTGCTGAGAAGTGGATGGAGTGGAGTAGGGAGGTCAAACTCGATTCCATTGAGAGCCTCATGAGGATTGTGTTTTACCTCAGGAGGTTGGGGGGGCTGGCCAGGGAGTGTAGCCAGGGAAGCCAGCTCAATGTCACTCGGCTCAGTGTGGCCACACACGGCCTCCTCAAGCTTCATTTTCACTGGCAGAGGGCTGTAGGAGGCCGTCATGGCCAAAAACAGAGCCTGGGTGGGCCAAGGTCTGTTTTCACTGGCACAGGCACCGTGGTCCAGTCCTTTGCTGTTTCCAAGGTGGTTCCGCAGTCTAGATCTAAGCACCCCAGGCATTTCATCCAGCCCTTGGGCCTTGAATTTGACAACCCTGGAATAGAGGAAGGATTCCATAACTTAGCCCTAACCAAAAGGAAAGTAAATGGTTCCATCCAGTTTTGATGACAAAATTTTCAGAAACATCTAAGGAGGATAGAAAGCGACTCGCCCTGAGTCACCCAGACTGGTTTCCATGTCTAAGCCGGGATGAGAACTTAGTTTCCCCTTTTCCTATTCCAGCACCTTACCCAACTGGTTCTTCATTAAAATAATACATTATTTCAGAGAAATATATGTATTATCTCTTCAGTTGTTTCTCCTATTCAAGGGCCACATGAAAGGTCTTCAAACATTACTCTTTAAACATTGCCTGACCATTTTAGTTGCTTGTTACGCAAGCCAAGCTTTTTTATTTTGAAATAGTCAATGTTCTACTACTGAATACCTTTTGAACTTTATCTCTTAAAAAAAAACCCGGTTGTAAATGCATCTATTTTTGTTTCTTATTTGAATCCAGAAAGGTGCCTTTTTCCTAACTCCACTAATTCAAATTTCTGTTCTGCATCCTCTATCATGCAAAAATGGACTTCTGTTGCTAAAACATGGCTGTGGCTCCATAAAAGCTAGTCCATGACAGCTTGTGTCATAACAAATCTATCAGTCTGTAAGTGCCACAAGGCTTTCCTCTGTCCTTGCTGCAACCAACAAACATAGCTACCCCTTCAGAAGTTGTTTCCACTGGTAATATTAACTTTGGGAGTTTGTTTTGCATTTGCTGTTAAGCGGAGAGAATTGAGGATTTTATTTTCTGTAATTGACATAATCAAGGGCCAAGTTTGCATCTTGCAACACTGTTCTCTTCAGGCAAGGTATTGGAAGCTGTAGCATTAAAAGACAAGGATGAGGTGGACATGGGGACAGCTATTCTGCTCCCAGAATTTGCTTCAGAGTGGCATTAATAGTGCGAATGCATCTAATACACATATGCTTGCAGACCGTGTTTACAAATTACCATGTTTTTCAGAGTATAAGACGTTCCGAAGTATAAGATGCACCTAACTTTGGGGGAGGAAAACAAGAAAAAAAATCTGTCTCTGCCTCCCAGAAATTTGCCTTTTTGCAGCAAACAAACAGCAAACAGCCTGGTCAGCTTCAGCACAGCCTGATTAGCACAAGCAGCTGATTGTTGGTTGGATTGGCCTCCTGAGAATCAGCTGTTTCAGGCTGCAGGGATTGCCATCGCCTATTGCTGCCTCTGCGCACCCCATTTTTGGCCTGTTCCGGGCAGTGGGGATTGGAACGGGAGGAAAATGGGGTGTGCAGAAGCCAAAAATGGAACACAGAAGCCAAAAATGGAACACAGAGGCCGAAAATGGGGTGTGCATAGGCAGCAATAGGCAATGGCAATCCCTGCAGCCTGAAACAGCTGATCGTTGGGAGGTCAATCAGCTGCTTGTGTTCATCAGGCTGTGCTGAAGCTGAAACAGGCTGTTTGCTGCAAGGAGGCAAATTGCTGGGAGGGAGAGGCCAAAGGGTGGGGGCCGGCGGGTAGGCGGGGCTTCGGCAACATTCACTGTATTAGACACACAGACATTTCCATCCACTTTTAAGGGTGGAAAAAATGCATCTTATACTCCGAAAAATACAGTACATAATTTTTAAACAGCTCAGATTTCTTGATATTGAAGCTTGGCCCTGAGAGCCAAATTAGAGTGAGCAACATTAGGGAACAGCTCAGCTCACATATCTCACTAAGTCAAGATTTTTTTACCTCATGATTTGTTGAACAGGGCATGGTCACCTGACGTACAGATACACTAAATTACAATTCATAGGTTCTGAGTAATTGACAAGTCAGCAAGAGTGCTTAGCAAATACAATGTGTCTTCCTTCTAGATATGTGTGCATAGTTTCCAAATTTGGGGGGACTTATGGGCATCTTGGGATTTATGGGATCATGTGGTCCCTCTCAAAAGACAGTGGTTGTGAAAGCTATGCCTAGCCAGAAGCCAGCCTTCTACCAGAAAGCAAAGTAACTATAGGAGAAGGGCAGGTGAGCCTGGGGTGGGGGGCAGAGTCAAGAGAGTAATCAGCCTGGAGTCATTATGTTCCCAAAAATGTTCTATGTCCAATGCTGCTTGAATTCCATTAACTCTTATTTAGCACCAACTGGATATTTGAGTGTATAGGCATGAGCAATAAATCATCTTAACTGGAGCTTAATGTGTGGTCTTGATTCTTTGGGCCTGACATTAACCATCAGATTGCAACATCAACCTTTTTTGAATCCAGAAGCATTGCTAGAAATGCTAGCTAGGTTTGAAACTGGCACTTGACTTTTTGGCATGCATATTTCCAATTTTTTTTTTTTTTTAAAAAAATGAAAATAAACTTTAAAAATTAAGTAGGGAGGAAACTGGTAGACATCAAAAATTATTGTTGGTATGTACATGGTCAGCTCCAGATACCACTGGGACTTGAGCTAACATTGGAAATGCAGAGGAGTCTTGTTGTTGCAATGTCTGTTTACTTGAGAATAAATGTCTGTTTACTTGAGAATAAATCTAGGCAATCATAATGCACAAGATAGGACATTGTTGAAACTTAACCCAACTTCACATGACATGTGTTTTCTTTTAGGAGACACCCCCTGGGTCATGGATGATTGTGAGGATATTCGGACTCCAGAATGCCCAGCAGGGTAGGTTCTTTTCTTTACTTAATTGAATGAAATTAAAAAAAAACCCACTGTTTTGGCTTCTTCTGATTGCCAAATCAGTTGTGTGTTGTGTGACTTCTTTGACTTTGGAATTGCCTGATCCACAGAAATCAGCATGAAGTTAAATATATTTATCGTCACAATCTTCATTTAATGACCTCATAATCCCTTGCGGGGTGAAGTCTGGGCAACTGAATGGAACTAGCAGTATGTTTTAATGGCCGGATGCCCTTCCTGTTGCCAATGTGGAGTTTGGTTCAGCAGCTTTATTCTCAAGAATGCTCCAGAGAGAGAAATATGTGCATCAACCTAGAACCAAACTCACAGCCTCCTGATTGGGAGGCGAGAGCTACACCTCTAGACCATCACACCACTCCTTTTTTTTATAATAAACTTTATTGAACTTTTATTACGTTAAAGACATAAAAAATATATCACTCAATAACAGCAATTTGCTTATCATATAACAATAATTCATGGTCTATTTACAGGTATTGATTTATGCGTAATTACATTCTTATTTTATCCGTTACTTATATTTGATAGCTATCCATCTTTAATCTATCTTCAATATTTCATAAGGTGTGGGAACAATGGTATAGCTGGATAGAATGGACCACCGCACCACTCCTAGGTTAAATATATTTATAGCCTTTCAAAAGTTGATGTCCAACTCAATGAGAATCAAGAGATGCTGATCAAAAGACCATAGGACTTTTTTCTTGGGAATGTGTATAGCATCTGGATCCCAGATGAAAATACCTAGGAAACTTTTTAAAACTTTTGCTAAATTGCATTGCATTTGTTCTCTCTTGCATGCTCTTACTGCAGTCTGTTCTACCGGTTTACTAAATTATCTTTATTCTTTAGTTTTCGTCACCCTCCACTGATCATTTTCTCTGTGGATGGTTTCCGTGCATCGTACATGAAGAAAGGTGAAAAAGTGATGCGCAATATTGAGAAACTAAGTAAGTGGGCATGCTTGAACATATATCTCAGAATGGTGAAGCTATTGACTTCACCACTAAGTAAGTGGGCATGCTTGAACATATATCTCAGAATGGTGAAGCTATTGGCCATGACTTCTGCTGATTTGGGTTGGCCAACTTTGCTTGAACTCATACAATAAAGAGGGTAGGGCTCCATTAGTGTTTGGATGGGAACAGAAATCATCCTCCTCCTCACAAAATTCAAAGTAGAAATGGAAAGATTATGGCAAAAAAGCAAAGATAGAATCCATAGTGATGGAAGCCTTGGAGTCAACCTCTACATATCTGCAGCATCACTTCAGCACCATCGACAAATTGACAAAACCCGTCAATTGCAAAAGGCAGCTTTACTTAGAACAGCTTACATTCTGTGGCAATATCTTTAACACCATCAAGCCTTGACATAACTGCCTATCCCAGCTCCTTGGCAAGGACTTTAGCATAAAAATGCTAAATCCAATCTAAACATCTGGCTGTCTGTGTGACCAATTGAATGAAAGAAATGTTCTATTTCATATACGCATCAGGTTAGCATAGGATGAAAATTTATAACAGCCTGTCTTGAGAGGTATTTACTAAGAAGTAAATGAATAGATAAAATTCTATATATTTTCAGAGCAAATTCCAAGGAATACAGACTTAGATAGATAATAGATGGATGGATGGATGGATAGATATAGATATAGGTAGGTAGATATGTAGGTAGGTAGGTAGATGTACATACATACATATGTGTGTGTGTGTATGTATGTATGTGTATATGTATATATCAATTATAACTCAAATTTTTGCATGGTCTTGTTTAGTTCTTGTGAAAAATGTCATACTTTGTGTTGTGTGGTTCAAAGCAAGCAGCATACATAAAATTGAATTTATCAACAGTTCAATGTGGTGTTGACATCTTGGCGAGGAATGCCATAAAAGCTTTCCACTGTTCAAAGCAGATGTCAGTGGTGGGATTCAAATTTTTTTACTACCGGTTCTGTGGGCGTGGCTTGGTGGGTGTGGCAAGGGAAGGATACTGTAAAATCTCCAGTCAGAGGGTGGTATTTGCCAGTTCTCCAAACTACTCAAAATTTTCTCTACTGGTTCTCCAGAACTGGTCAAACCCTGCTGAATACCACTTCTGGCAAACATGATATTTCCAGCTTTATAGTTGTGTCCAAATATGAGAATGCGTTCAATGTCTTTGGAAATGTTTGAAATTTTATACTTAATAGAATGAGGCATTTTTAAAAAAAACTGCATTGCAATTATACTCCATGGGTTAAAATTTGACCAGATGTAGAATGTGGTCATCTTCAAGAAATGAACTGTTTTTACTCTAGGATACACATCTTCCCTTGTTTGAATGTTGTTTTTTATGGTGCCAAAGAAATGAGCTATTCTCTTAACCATACTGCATGTTGGCAGAGTCAATATATTGGAGGAACTGAATTGAATAATTTGTGGGAATCCATCCATTCTCTTTTTATACTATGTGAATCAAACTGTTACATTAAATAACAATAAGTTTACTTTGTTATATCGTTTGTTATACTATCTACGGTTAACTCAGTTTTAAGATTTAGCATCTTGGGTGAATTGAACCATGTTGTTTTCAGGATCCTGTGGAACTCATGCCCCCTACATGAGACCTGTCTATCCAACCAAAACCTTCCCAAACTTGTACACTCTGGCAACGGTAAGTTTTCTTTTTCTTTATGCATACACATAAAATATATATTTAAAAATACTTCTTAAGCGTGGCTGGAACATTAAGACTCTTGAATATATTACCTCTTTTGAACTGGAGGAAAACAGCTCATTAATTTGAGGATGGCCATTTATATTCGTGGGGCAGTGAAATAATGAAAATTATGTAATCGGGAAGAGTTGAGAAAAGACAGACTCTAATCATTGAATTATATCTTGACTTGTGCCTTAAAGTTGTGGTACCCCCAAGTATAATGTATCTTCAGCTCCATTCTATTCATGCTGGCTGCTGATTATGGAACTGAAACCCCAAATCTAGAGGGTATTGCCTTGGGAAATTTTGTCAGAATGATCTTTAGAAGAGAATGTTTGTAGCTCAGGATTGAGATGTAGGGTCCTTGGTGCTTTCTAAATTTGCTGGTTTTCCTGCAGACATTTCATGTCTAGTAGCACTAGTGATGTTACCTAGTTTGATAATGAAATGCCTGCAAGAAAACAACCAATGCTCAAGGAACACCAAGGATCGCACAGAATTATCTTTGACTCTAAGTCAGGGGTCTCAAACACAATTTACCTGCTGGAGGCACAGTCTGGGTGAGGCTGGGCCACACATAGAAGTGTTTAGCCAGCTAGCGACGCATGGAGAACGCACTAATATTATACTTTCATATCATGGTGGGGGCCGCAGGATATCATCCTGTGGGCCACAATTGGCCCATGGGCCGCGTGAATGAGACCTCTGCTCTAAGTGGGAGCTTCAGTAGCAAGTTTGGACCCAAAATGAAGACAGCAATAATATGAAATAGATGTTATGAATTCCAGGTAATAAAATGTGATCTGATCTGATTAACTAATTTACTTTTGCTCAAAGGGACTGTACCCTGAATCTCATGGAATCATTGGAAATTCAATGTATGACCCTGTGTTTGATGCTATTTTTAACCTTCGAGGAAGAGAGAAATTCAATCACCGATGGTGGGGAGGTCAACCGGTAAGTGTCAGTTTTATTTGACTTTGGCCCATTATGGTTAAATAGCTAGTTGCTTTTGCTCTTTTACATGCCATTAATTTCAGTCAGTAGTTAATTCAATCAATGATACTTTTCTCTCTCTTTTTTCATCTTGGCCCTGCTCCTTTTTGAAGCATGGCAGCTACATATATACCTTGGGTCCGTGTTGGTGAACCTATGCCACGCGTGCCGGAAGTGGCATGCAGAGCCATTTCCCCCGGCATGTGAGAGGTCATCCAGAAGAGCCCCACTGCGCATGCGTGTGTGCGACGCCACCCGACAGCTGATTGTTGGGTATCTGGCACATAAGCACAGGGGGCATAGGGGGTATGTGCGGGAGACTGCTGCGTGCTGCCTGCAGCCTGCTGCACGTGAGGGGAAAATGCACATGGATGCGGTGCGCGAGGAGGGAGGCATGTGTACATGCTCAAAGATGTGTAGCGTGCGAGGGGGGGAATCATGCATGCATGCACAGGTGCACGGTGCACAAGGAGGGAGCATGCACAGACACGCGGCGCACCGGGGGGGTCACATGCACATGCCCAGGGGGCGTCGTGGGGGCTCAGCACGCACTGCCTTCTGGGTGCTGGCACATGAGTGCATGCAAACGAGCACACACGCAATTATCAGCCCGGGAGCGGAAAAAGTTTAGCCACCACAGCCCTGGGTTATGTAAAACCCTTGAATGATTAAAGCAGCCGTGTCTTTCTCTAGACTTATGAAAGGACTTTTAAGCGGTCCTTGACTATTCATTAAAGGTATTCATTAAAATACACACATTTACAAAGGGCCTTGGTGTCGAAACTCCAGGATTGTCTTCAACTGGATTTGTCAATTCTGGACAGACCAAGTAGGAAGCCGCATATTGAATGGGATTTTTTTTTTACCTCATTTGTTGATATTTCCCTGCTCTTTGAGGGTAGTCTTAAATAATCTTATGCATTCTATTTAATAAGGTAGATATGATTAATATTATTCAGAAGCCTCTGAAAGTCACTTCAGAGCGTCTTCTGAACAGGCTGTTTGAACATTAAGGAGCCTTGTCCTTAGAAGAGACAATATAGCTGCTTTAAAGATTTCTGCTCATCAAAAGATGTGGGTGTGTGTCTGTATATTTATCCATAAAAGACATTTTTCCAGTGTATATGAACAGGTACACCTAGAGGAAAAGATCTCACTTGGAAAGATCAACAAATTACTATCAACCAAAAGAATCCCTTCAGATGATGACTGATATGCATCTCTACCAATATTGTTTACAGAGACATAATTATCCTATCCATAATTAGGGATAGCTAGTTTAGATAGCCTTGCTCAAGCTATTTCTAGAGCCATTGTCATTATTTTTCTATTCAATCAGGTCTTTTCAGTAACGATCCTTACTTAGTACCTCTTATACTAAGAGGATCTTCTAATCCTCTCAGATTGAAAACAACTTGAGACTGCTTGAGTTTCCCTTTATATATTTTGTGTAGCTTTATTCTTGGACTTTATGTTCTATTTCTTATCTGAACTACTTGTTCTAAACCCTTCTAGGAATTTGATCAGTGTTATATAATTCTCAGATCCAAATGCTTAAATTCTTAGGAGCGGTCCTAGAAACCAACATTTTAGTTGGTTTTTAAAAACTTTTTTACTGTAGGAAAGTTTGTCTTTATAACACAGACATTTTGAGCCATTGTAATCTGATTATATTTTCCTCGTTAGATATGGATTACTGCTGCTAAGCAAGGAGTGAAAGCTGGAACATTCTTTTGGTCAAAGTAAGTGTTGGTTTTTAGATAGTGAAAATTCATACATAAAAGAGTTTTAGTAAAAAAAGCTACAATCCTAAAGGCAGGGAAATGTTCTTACGTGAACAGGGCTTAATTCTCAAATGAAGTTGAAATGGATTTCCTTGGCCTACTTGTTAATGGCTTTTTCAGCACATTTTCTGCTCTTTTCTTGCTTAAGATTAAATTATATTTAGAATGTGCTCCTTTTGTTACTTTTTAATACCTAGTTAGTTTCATAGTGTTTTTCTGCAATGCATAATTGAACATTCTTTCAGGAATCAATTGACCAAGGAATGAGAAATCAGTGGTCTACAGTGTTGGCTGGAGTGAGATAGCTTGTTTTTCTACAAGTTTGTAAAAGTGTAACTACAATCATGAAAATATTATGTGTGTCTTCCGGTTGTAAAGGTATTATCCAGCGTTCACTTACAAGTCTTTGTCACAGTACCTAATCTACCTTATTCTGCTGTGTCAACCAATATCATCCAGCATCACTGGTGCATGAGTAAAAGGAAGACATGAATACAGTAGTCCCTGACTTATGATTATACCCAGAATTATGTTTGTAAAATCATGCCGGTTGTTAAATGGGACATTCCATGACTAACTCTATTTTATGATATTTTGCGGTGATCTTTAACCAAGTAACCATGATAGTTAACTCAGGGGTCTCCAACCTTTGCAACTTTAAGACTTGTGGACTACAACTCCCAGAATTCCTCAGCCAGCAAAGCTGGGAATTGAAGTCCACAAATCTTAAAGTTGCTAAGGTTGGAGACCCCTGAGTGAACTGAATGCTGCGGTTGTTAAGCAAACCATTTTCTGCCATGAATGTTTTTTTGTCCAAAGCCGGAAATAAATGCCGGTTTTGAGAAAAATGATAAATGGTAGTCACATGACTGCAGAATGCTGCAAAGAGTCCTAAATGCAGGCTGTTTGCCAAGCATTCAAAATGTGATCATGTGACCTCCCACCAAGGGGAGAGGCCATTGGACTTCAAATCCAGATTGTAAGTATATTTTTTTGGGGGGGGAGGGGGGAGTCCGTTATAATTTTGACTCCAGTCATAAGTCAAGGAGTATCTGTATGTAAAAACAGCATGCTCTTGTTGTGGCATGTTACTTAGCCACCGATATGTCATGCTGAAGGGAGTATCTAGCCACAATACCAAGTAAGACATTGATAGTTTTATTCACTGTGAATATGTGTTGTTTCTCTTTTTAAATTAAAGCTATTATGCTGACAGCTGCTAAAAGATCATAGGGAAGCGAAGTTCAGTTGTTGAGTTACATTTCATTTGTTGAACTACATGTTCTTAAGGAAATGCATTCATGTATTTATCATGAATTTCCCACCACTTGGCTTGACTAGATGAACACAGTTTTTGTTCTGACCAAGGCTTCCTGAGACAGTATCAATCACACGCTTAGTCCTCCAAAACCTCTCTTTATTTCAGTGGCTATGAATTATATGCATTCACAGCCTGTAATGAGTCCCAAATAGTTTGTGAATAGTCCCAGCAGAAGTCTACCACAGTGTTTTTTGAGATAAGGCTGATAAGCACCCATCTTTATCTCCCTTGAAATGCTACCAATGACTAAATTGTCAATTAGCTGTACAAGGCCAAATGGAGCACAAAGTCAACGCTTCAGATTTTAAACCAACCAGAACAAACAAAGTTGCTTCCTGCAAAGACTCATGTCCCTTTGCTCTTCCTTTATGTCTTATGGGAGAGGCCAATCACCTCCAAGCCCAACTCCCAAGTCGCCCCTTTTGTCTTAACTGTTCTTGCCTTCTGGCAGCTCTGTGCACGCACGCACTGAGAACAAGCTCCCCCTGTTCCTCTGCCTTGCTGATGTCAGATTTTGGAGGCTCTGGAATCAGCACATAACTCTCAGATGGCCCTGGCCCCATCTCTGTGTCAGATGCAGATCCCTCATCTGGGCCCTCCCCAGACTCCCAGACTGGCCCATGTTCCTCCCCACTGTCCGACTCTGCTGCCAGCTCCACAGACAGCCGGTGGACCACAACAGTTTTAATATTAATATAATATTTAATATAATATGGTCTCTCTTGATTGAAACAAAAATCCTATTCATTTTTCAACATGACCCTTTAATAATCCCATCAAATTTCACACAGTAGAGAAGAAAGTTTGCCAACTAGCAGGGACTATGGTCATTTTTCCACATTTAATTTTCTGAAGAAAAGAAAGACGTATTTTTAAGCTGAGCATTTAGTAACCATGATTCCTAGGATTTGGTGTTGAGGGGGCAATTCAGCTAAGCTGATTTGTAATAGGCAGACATTTCTGAGGTAAATATGGCTTAAAGAAGAATCACCATGTGAAGTTCATCAATGGAACACCTGATCTTAATGACAAACTCTGTAAGACCCTAAGAAATTAATAATCTAGCTGAGGTTTCATCCTTTTTCTGTCTGTTTTGATTTAGCGTGATCCCTTATGAACGGAGAGTATTAACCATACTGCAATGGCTAGCTATGGCAGATGCTGAAAGGTTGGTCTTTTCTCTGGCTCCTCCCTTACTTTCATAGCAATGCAATGACTGTGTAATTGATCCCTTTGGTAGAAATTGAATTTTGATGAGACATATAGGTTTGCTTGATGAGCTAATGATGTATATGTTGTACTGGGGAAATTTAATTACATGGGTTAAAACTGTTGATATATTGGTTTTCCATTTTTCCTATTTAGAGTAATAATCCAAGAATTGGGCGGTTATCAAGATTTTTTTAAGTGGGTAATTGAGAATACATGGCATCATATTTTGCTCTGAGGGAAGAGTCCAAGAAGGAACAATTATAGCCTTTTCCCATCTTTTAAAGATAATTATTAAATGTTTTCCCAAGAGCTTGTGCCTCTTTTGGCATACTTTCTAATGTTTTAATGAAGTTACAAAATAGAACACTAAATTGTTTCATCACTGGAAAATATATGAAGTGGCAACTTTTTGATTCTTTGTTTTTGTTTTTTCCATAAACAAGAGTATATACAAGGTCAGAACCCTGCCTGAACTTGCTCCCATTTTGCCATGATAACCCAGCTTTGCCTCATCCCAGCAAAGTGAAAAGGAAAGGGAAAGTCCTGAATGCTCCTGGGGGTTGGGAAACTACCATCCAGGCAAGAAGGAGGGATCAAGTGGGGACATAGCCTAGAGTCATTGCTCAGCCACAAGAGACCTAGTGCTAATTCCTGTTAAATTCTATGGAACTTTATCTGTTTGTTCCCAAGGAAGGGCAGGGAATCTGAGGAGTTTCTTGTATTATATATACAATATAATAGTCAACCTTCTATAGAAGACCTGTTATATTGTGTGGGTCAGAAGGAGGACTCTGTAGCCCCCTCACATTTTGGATATAAACAGTTTCAACTCCTTCCCTTGGGATGGCGCTATAGCAATAGCAATAGCACTTAGACTTATATACCACTTTACAGTGCTTTACAGCCTTCTCTAAGCAGTTTACAGAGTCCGCGTATTGCCCCCGACAATCTGGGTCCTCATTTTACTCACCTCAGAAGGATGGAAGGCTGAGTCAACCTTGAGCCTGGTGAGTTTCGAACTGCCAAATTGCAGGCAGCTGGCTACAGCAGAAGTAGCTTGCAGTCCTGCACTCTAACCACTGTGCCACCGTGGCTCTATAGGGCATTATATGCCAAAACAAATAGACACAGGGACAGTTTTTCCCTTATGCCATCACTCTGCTGAACTCCTAATTCTCACAGTGCTGACTAATGTCTATGGATACTTACCCATTTAGTGTGGCTGTAGTATTATTATTTATCCTACTTATTATCTTCTTTACTCCTCTCTTTTATTGGTATTATTATTCTGTTGCTTTGCATGTACACTGAGAGTTTCTGTACTAGAGAAACAAATTCCGTGTGTGTCTAATCACAATTGGCCAAATAAAGCATTCAACTCAATTTGAACTCATTACATGTGGATCTGGTTGCTTGCATCTTAACTCCTGAGGAGAGATTACTGTCCGAAGCATCTTTGGTTCTGTTTCAGTAAGTTGACAGGAGACTTCTGCAAGCAAACCTGGAGCAAGTATTTAGTGGGCTCCAGCATTGCATGTACAAACCTCACAGTTTGTATGCTAAAAGTTCTTAGAATTCTGTCAGGGCAGACTGATAGTAGAGTCAGGATTTCCTAAAACTAATGCTGAATATTGATCCAATAGAGCAGGGGTGTCAAACTTCAGGGACCTAGAGCCAGATCCGGCCCACAGGGTGCTTAGATCTGGACCGTGGGGCTGCCCTGGAAACAGTGAAGGACCAACTAGCAGTGCCTCTGCCAGAGAAAATGGAGCTCAGGAGGGCTCCATTTTCGCTGGCAGAGGGTTGCAGGAGGCTGTCGCTGCCGAAAATGGAGCTCGGGAGCCCGTTTTCTCTGGCAGAGCATTCGGGCCACCACAGGCGCATGACACAATTGACGTTGAGCTGGCTACACCCACTCTGGTCATGCCATCTTGGCCCCCTGAGTCAAACACAACCCTGATGCAATTCTCAATGAAACCGAGTTTGACGCCCCTGCAGTAGAGAGCGTCATAAAAACCCAGAGATCTCATAAACCCCAACCAGACACCCTTAGAGTCATGCAAAATCAAGCAAGCTTATCCTCATGATTGGAACTGTTTTTGTTAATTTCCAGCCAAAAGGCTTCGCTTACCTTTGTTGCAAGGTTTCAGCAATATTTTACTGGATATATGGATTTTATTTTTTTATTTCTTCACCATCTCTAAATACAATGAAACCATTCATTTTATTCGAGGGACAGGGTGAATGAATTTATCATTTTAGGGGGATTGCAGTATTGGAAAGTGAGAATTGCATGCTAAATAAAACTTGCTGATGTCTGCCTTTCTTTTCAGGCCTTACGCATATGCATTCTATTCTGACCAACCAGATATGGCTGGCCACCGATATGGTCCATTTAATTCTGAGGTTAGTACAGTTCATCTTTGACCATAAGTGGAATGCAAATCTGATACCTGGTTTTGCCATATTCACATGAACCTGTATTGCTAGTCCTGAGTCAACTGGTTTAAAGCTAGTTAATGGTTCACCTCCATAAGCCTCCAAAGGAAATAGGACCAGCTGAAAAATATAGACACTACATTTATAGAGAGGATTAAACTGTTAATAACATTATCCATCTGCTTAAAGTTTCAGGGATTGGCGATCTGTGTCTCTGTATGTGTGGCTGTGTATATGTATGTATTGACAGAGCTAGGATTTTCATCACAGACTTGCAGGTCTACTCTTAGATATAATTAAGGTTGACTAATTGGTTTTTTTTTTAAAGCATTGTGGTGTGAAAGGAGCATTTTTTCCATGTTTTGTAACAGTTCAGTAATTTCACACAAATAGTTTATGCCACATTTGCTTTCTGCATGATGTGCTCAGTCAAGAGGCTTATTTAACTGCAGCCTTTAGTCAATGATGTTGGCCATTAGGGTAGAAATAAGGATAATACAAAGCAGGGTTTCTCAACTTCAGCAACTTAAAAACAGGTGGACTTCAACTCCCAGAATTCTCCATGCTGACTGAAATCCGCCTAACTTAACGTTGCTGAAATGGAGAAATGTTGCTTTAAAGCATAGAAGGAAGATTGCATGATCACTAAATGGGCTGTGTGGAATCTCCCTCCAGTTAAAATCCATAGATGTAATCAAACCACTTGAGTGACTGAGGCCCAATTATACATTATGTTGATCCTGTACTTTGGCCTTGAAATCTAGGGCAGAGACCTAATTCACACTGAACTCTGGCACTGGCTTTGGGGCAAGGAATTCTCTGAAACCATAATACTATCTTCCTTCTCCTTCCCTGTGAATCCAGGGCCAATGTGAAGTTTGAGAAAAAAAACTTTTCCAAGTTCCAAGCACAGAGGTTAATTATTCTGTTACCTCACGTCCTAATAAAGTGCTGTTCCACAGGGAAGATCTACACAGTTAATCTTTGATCATAGACTCTGAGGGAATATTCTCCCAGCCACATAAGAACTGCTTAAACAAACAGCTCCAACAGGGTTGGGAGAATGTGGAAAGAATAGATCAGTGTTGGGTTGTGGCTCCAGGCTGAGATTGCTAAACTGGTGGATCCCTGCCACCATTGAAAACAATTTTATGCCTCTGCTGATGGGCCTATTAAGGTTAATCAGAGTGTGGCAAGCGTTTTATCCACAATTTCACTCTTGGATAAAGAAATGGCTTTTAAGAAGTTTATATCTGAGGACAAGGAGAGGATTGATTTCTTCAGCAACACGATTCAAAAATCTTAATGTAATTATATTATTTAAATCCAAGTTTCCTGATTTTATTCCAAGACTGTAGAACATTTACGGTACAACACCCTTCTTCAGATCTGCACTCTGCAGATGTATTGGATGTCAGCTTCTGCTCTTTCCTGGCCACTACGGTTATTGATAGCCCTTGAGGGATCTATCTCTTATATATTTGGCTCTTGGGAGTCCCCAGCTGGTTATTGCAACACTCGATTCTGCAGCTCTCAGTATATTTTGGGAGTCCAGAACCAAAATAATAGTGCTAAATTTAGAGCTGGAATTGGCTACAGGTCTCATTCTCAATGTTGTAGAAGAGTCATCTTGCTGTAGAGGTCATCTCCACCCTTTTTGAGCATCAGCCTTGGAGGTGGGGACAGTAAATTCTCCTCCCAAGGTGCAGATTTGTGAAAACAAGTTTTGGCTTTTGCAACTATTTTATTTGGCAGTGAAGTCCAGCTGCAGTCTATCAAGCCCTGCTTTGATTAGTCCCAAATTAGATTATTCCCTGCAATTGGTATCATAGTGACTGAAGGTCAGATAAGAATCAGAAGCAACATGGAACAGTTGCAATTATTTGTTTGGGGCAGAGATAAGGGTACATAATTCCCTTCCCCTCACTGAAATGTTCAGCCCTCAACTCATAAAGCTGTTGTTTCCCTTGAGAGAAAATGGAGAAGAGACATAGTAGGGGGCGTGCATAAGCGCACCAATGTGCCTACCATCCCTGTCCTATTGTTTCTTTTATTTTTCTTATATGTACCCATTTCATGTATTCATAACTATCTTTATTCTAATACCTATTATCTTGTAAGTAATTGACAAATCAAATTAAATAAATATTCACCTCATATATCACAATAGGTGTGGCTTCAAGTTTTTTTATGAACCTTTATAGAAATTAGCCTTTCTGTGGAAATTGCACAGATGTTCTGATTTACATCTGGACACGATTCTTTGAAAGAATATAAGGAACTGTAAATATATCAGGAAACTCTTAGCAGAAAAAGGGGAAAAAACTCAGGTGGTCCGGGAACAAAACAATATCGCTAAATTTAGAGCTGGAATTGTCTATAGGCCTCATCCTCGCTGTTGCAGAAGTATCCTCCTACTGTGGAGATCATCTCCACCCTTTTCAAGCTTCAATAGTATTGTCATTTGACAATCAAAAGCAATTATTTCCTCTTTCCTAACCCTGTTTCACCCATTTGTTTTGAGCTGGCAAAACGTTATTAGAAGTTAAGATGCTTAATCAATAGAACTGGGAAACAAATTTTAGAAGACTCCAACTCCCAATTCCTTAAATAATTATTTTTGTACCCAATTGAGGTCATATTAATTGATTATGACCCCTAAAATTTCTCCTGATGTGAAAAATCTCTTGTAAGAGATTTCTTGTGAAAGCAAGCTAAAATAGCATCTATATTAGGTTAAAATGGTAATTATGAAATATTTTACAATTTTCAACGTGTTTTTTATTTTTATTAGTTTAGGAACTGTATAAATACTGTAACCATGTTGTGAACTCAAAGCGTGGTCATATCATAGTTAACATGATTTTTTTTTACTGCATCACTATAGAAGTTCAGATTATTAGGGTGTAAGTTATTAGGATTATTATTAATAGGCAGAGGAAAATATACACAAGGCTTTAAAAGTCCATTACAGGTTAAATTTTAGAGTGATTTGGGTGTTAAGATGAAGAAATGCCGCCTATCCAGAATTGTAGGTGAAGAAGATCGCATGTAATTATAGCTAGGATGGTTACTACTGTGTGTGTGTGTGTGCATTGTGGGTATAGTTTCAGGATATGGCTTGTAGCAATGTTTTGTTTGTATTTTGCTATCTATATGTTCTTAATGGTTACCTTTGATGGTATTTGTAGAAGGAATCATAAACCATAAATTTCAAATGAAATAAATGTAATCTTCACTTGAAAAATTATCATCTGCAGAAGATTGTCATCTGCAGAATGCATTTACCCTCTAATCCTTTTTTTAAAAAAAATGCTGTAACAAGGGCAACCACAACAAAACAGTATCCCTCATCCCCCACGAAAAATTAGGCTGGTTAAAAGAGTTGTCCTCCACATATTGCCAGACAAGAAATATTGCCAAGACAGTTGATGAGGTTTAGAGTTCAGTAATATATGGAGATCCACAGGTCCTCACTCTTGCTTCAGAAGATAATTTACAAAGTCATTCCAAGAGGACCAATAAAGGAGAATATTTGTAGCTCAGGGTTGAAACATGGGGCCCTTTGGTGTTCTCTGAGCTTGGTTGTTTCCTTACAGGTGTTTCACTACCCAAACCAGACTAGCACTGATGATGTTACTTGGTTTGGGTAATAAGACGTCTGGGGGAAAACAACCAAGCTCAAGAGACCAAGAGGGACCCTCCCTTCCAAGAGGAATGTAAAGTAGAATTAAAGTAGAGGTATTCTAGTCAGTTTCCCTAGAAATGCTTTACTGCTAAACTCAAGGTGGAGGTTGATGATGCAAGGAACTTTTAGACCCATTTTTGATCTATCAGCTTGCAACTTCAACCAGTCAATTGATTAAGTAGCAATTTGTATGTGGGTAGTAAAGTCAAAATAGGTTTTGTAGAGTCTGGATCCCAACAATGACAGCTAATGCACAAAGATCTGGGATCGGTCTTCCTTTTTTTCTTCTTAATGTAACTCAACTAGTCATTGGATACGAGATGGGCATCAAATAAATTTCATAATAAATAAATAAAACCAGAGCCACAGTGGGGCAAACAGTTTTAAAATACTTTTTGTTTTTGTGTTTTTAGACCAGTCACTTGGAAAATCCTCTGTCTGACAAACATTGCACATTCACCCATTATATCTTAGTGTATAATGTCCTATTTTGAGATATTTTGTTTCAGGTACAAGTATTTGGCTAGTTCTTTCAGTTCTAGGTGTGTCATCACCCTCAGCTTTTATTGATCTCATTCTTCCAATGTAAAGCTAAGATCTGGCTGATTAATACAGTTTTGGCTTTCTTCCTAGCTTTAATTTCTTAAGAAAGAGAAGCTATCCCTTTTGTGAATGTTTTGTACCAATGCTGTTTACCATGATCAGTGACTTGGACTTAAGGACTGCTCTGCTGCTCTTCTAACATGCTGCCCTGGAATGGGGGTTCTTATTATTAGACCTACTTGATGGCATAAGTTAAAACTCTGGCTGCGCTTCTCTTGGAAAGAGTGAGTAAACTCTTGAGAATCCTTCCCCCCAACTGCTGCTGCTTTCATCAAGGCTGCACGAAGCTTGAACTCTTCTCTTCTCTTCTTTTTTCCTCTCCTGTTCTGTTTTGTTTTTTTTAAAGAAAACTGAAGCTGCTTTCTGGAGAGAAAGAGAGAGAGACAAATGGAACTGGATTAGCATTTCCTTTCCAACTGTTTATCCAAGAGCAAAGAAACAGCATGGCAGATGGTAATACTGGGTTTTTTTAAAAAAAATATTATTATCTTCCAAGAACATGGCTCTGCGATTGGAACAGCAAAGATGGAGAATGGCTATGCAGATAGGAGCAAATGGCCTTGTAAATCCTTGCCAATTTTCAACTTCTCTTCTCTTTGCTTCTTTCTTTCTCCATTTTTTTTTAAAAATGAACAAGCTGCATTATCTTTCTGTATGTGTTATCTTTCTCTGTTCAGAGAATCTGATCCTAAAAGTTGCCAAGAACTCTCATTGTAGCTGTCAATTGGAGTTGCATGCAAAGTTGCTTCTTTTTAAGATCAGTTTGAACAGCATCCAGCATCTCTGCACTGCTTGGGACTGCAGCTCTGTTGTTTTCAGACGATTTCTCCTCTTCTTAATACATGGTTCATTCATATCTTTCCCTCCCTTAGTTTTTTTAAAGCCTTTTCTCACATGTCACAGTACAATAATCGTGGAAAGCATATAGCTAAATCTAAGGATATCCTATAACACAAGGGGCAAATGCAGAGTGTGTTTGCTCAGTGATCCCTCTCCCCTCCCATGAAAGATCAAAATGAATGACAGGTCAATATTTATGCCTTCCGCATTATCCAGTTAATAACGCCATGCCTTCTTGGAGGTCTTTTAAATACTGGGCATGCCTCCAGTTGCATGGAGTTGATAGTGACTGGGAATTCAACAATAGAAAAAATATTATATGAACAATTTTAATTTATTCTCTCCAGCAAAAGAGAATTGGAATCTTACTGTTATTTAAATAGTGAAGCATTGATAAGTTAGTACAATTTAAAACGTAAGTATGTTGGACGTCCAGTAATAGCAATGGCTACTACTGATGCTTTCTTTCTCTTGATAAACATGAAAAGAGTATTTCCCCCACCCAACAAACAAACAAACCAGACATCCTCTTCAGAGTGTTGTTTCCCACAGACCCTAGGACTATTAAATTCTAATTAAATTAAATTCTTCTTTTCATCCTTGACCTTGACTTGACCATAAACCCAGCATTAAATGGTTTGAACCAAGAATTTTGGTATATTGTGTCCTAGAGGCGGCTAGTTTTTAACAATCTGATGTTGAGATGAGCTTTTTCTGAGTCCAAGCATCTCTCTCCGTCAGTACAGGAGAGTAGTTTTGGGTCTCCTCTTACTCCATCTAAAAGACCTAAAAGAAAAATCAGTACTAAGAGGATTCAGAAAAGACGTATTGCTCCTTCCAAGAGAAGACGAAAAGTACCTAGAATGGAACACTTGTCTGCGGAATCCCGTCGGAACAAAGTAAGTTTTCAAACCTGGTACATATCAACTGCTGAGACTCTTAAACAACTTGATTATTTTTTGTCCTCCCAACTTTGGGATGAACTTCTTCCAAATCAAACTTTCAGTGCAGCCATCTTGAAAGGCAACAACCACAGATTGCCATCAAGAAGTTGGGTTCAATTGATGTTTACCTTTTCCTTCTTCCCACTCTTCTTTGGGCAGCATTCTCTGTCTCTTGGTGCAATCTTTAAATCCTTCTTAACTATTGTTTTTAAATAACCCAGGATTCAGATGCAAAAAATCCATTTAGACTGTTCCACCCACAGGTAGATAATATTGGATTGGCCTGTAGAATCATGCTTATTGTCACCCTCCTTACAGTTATTTTTTTTTTCCCCAGCCAAAATGAATTTCTTAGAACTGATTATTTAGCTCTCTGGAAAGTTCTATTTGTAAAATTTGCAATGGGTTGAAGAAATTTGTGAATGCTCCAACACTGGAAGTTTTAAAGAATAGATTGGACAACCATTTGTCTGAAATGATATAGGGTTTCTTGCCTGAGCAGGGGGTTGGACTAGAAGACCTTCAAAGTCCCCTCCAACTCTGTTGTTCTGTTAAGTTTTGCCAGGTTACTCCTGTTCACAACATGACATGACATCATTGGTTTCCTTTAGCGGGAGACATCAAATAAAGCCTGGTTCATAAGAACTGGTCTGTGATCCTTTCTTATTTCTTGACCGATAACTGTATGGTATCAAATTTTTCCAATGCTGGAGGATGCTTGAAGCTTTATGAATATTTTGAAGCAATGAATATTAGTAACTTCAAAGGAAATTTATTTGAGGCTGCTATCTATTTGGACACTCATACTCAGTGATCAAGTTGAATGAAAATATGATTGTAAGGAAGTCCTGTATCTATAAGGTGTCTTCATGCTGTATATAGAATCTGTATGGGACATGAATATGGCTTAAACATAAATTAAGAGCATGAAAGGTTGACCAAGGGAACGTATAGCAATGGATTCAAGTTGATGTTTGAGTATATGAAATGTCTCTTCAAACTTTCGTGATGAATTTGGACATAGGATGTAAATGGGATGTGCTATCCTTTTTATCTTGGGAATGCCATAATATCATCATCAAAGACAAATCTTCCCTTAAAATTAGCAAATGAGAGCTATCCAAAGCACTCAATTGGGATTCAGGAATGTGCTCTGTAATGAATACTGGCGTTCTCACATTGAAAGGGAAGAGAGAATGGAAAGAAGCTTTTCTTGTGTCATGCTTTATATATAAATCATGTCCAGCTGCATTCATTCTTAAATAAAGGACTCCTCAACTTTGTTTAAAAAAAAATCATTCACTGAGTGAGGTCCATCAAACCTGCAGGATACATGAATTCCCATCTTCTAGCTTGTTCAGATAAATGTACTGTTAGAAATTAAGGTTGGAAAACTATTATCCAAGAACTTCATGAACTGAAGTGACCCATCTCTTTCTTTTAAAATTATCTTGGTTCTATGCTTGATTCTTTATTTTAGAATGTGGCTTCTAGAGATGAGCTTATGCTCAAAATTGATACAGCATAAGTGTGATATTTTTTAACACCGGAAGACCACGGGTACACATTACAATATAACTGTAAGCTTGTTAGAATTTCTTCAAGTTTGCTTAACTCTTTAAGATGAATGATTTCTCATATTATGAGTTGGAGTCTACATTACATTTATGGAAAATCTTAATCTGTTCTTTATTTCTTTATTAGTGCTGATCATGCTGTTTTGAATATAATAAGATACACCAAATATGTTAATATTCTCATAATTCTCATGCTAATAATATAATGAAAGAGAATAAATACCTGAAAGATAGAAACTATCAATCATCTCCAAACTTCACTTACCCAGAGGGATGAGTCAGAATATCTCTGAAAACAGCTGCTAAGGAATAATGTGGATGAATTTATTGTTATCAAGTCTTCTTTTTTCCCCAAAAAACTTCTGATTAGTCATTCGAGAACCATAATTCTGGACTATATTGGTATTTGATGCAAAACAGTGCTTCAGAGAGATTAATATAATAGAATACAGTATAATACAACTGATATAATTATAGCAGTTTATGTAAACATAACATCAAAGGAAAGGGCAATCTGATAGTGTAAAACTTGTAATGATAGTTTAAAAAAGAAGGTTAATTCTCCCTCTTTGTGTAAATATGTGTATATATAGATGTTAGGTCCACTAAGAGATATTGACAAGATCCTTGGGCAACTAATGGATGGATTAAAGCAGCTGAACTTACACCGATGTGCCAACATTATCTTCGTGGGTGATCATGGTAATTAAAAAAGTTTCCCTTGGTTTTGATATAGAAAAGTCTTCATTTCTACTGGAAGGCACTTTATTAATCTGTTAAATTGAGCATCTGTGGAGATTCTCAGCCATCCAGGTCCTGGTTGTCCCAAAAGTGCTTTTTCAAGAGGCAACTGCTTTGTTTTTCCTTGAAGGTGGATGAGAATGAAACACCTTCGAGGCAAAACACAGAAAGTCCAGTTGCCTCTTGAAAAAGCACCTTTGAGGCTATTAAGCTGAACTGTATTTGAACTGAAATTGTATTTAGATGTAGAAATTATTATGTGCCAGCACATAGTATGTGATCAGCCTAAGATAAGGTACAAAGTTTTCAGGAACAGATTGATTGTGAATGGATTTCTGAACAGCTAAAAATCAGGGGTCTCCAACCTTGGCTCCTGGAAGCCTGGCGGACTTCAACTCCCAGAGTTCCACAGCCAGCAAAGCTGGCTGTGGAATTCTGGGAGTTGAAGTCCGCCAGGCTTCCAGGGGCCAAGGTTGGAGACCCCTGAGCTAAATCATAATGCAGACTTTGGGTTTTTAAAAATTCAAAAATAGTTTTAGCTGATTATAAAGAGGCTTGATGATCTCTTATAATTTTATTCTCTAATTCACATTTTTGACTAGCACAATGGCTAATTTGGTAAGACTTCTTGGCTGCTGGTCAGAACTTCAGGGCTTAGAATCCTTTTCTTATTGCTACTTAGACTATACTTGTGGGAATACTTTAATCTTTAAAACTTAATCCAGTGCATTAATGTTTTTTAATTGCTGAAATGGCAGTCACTTTTCAGCATTATTTAAATTTGTGGAAGTTATTTCTGGGTTAAACAACAAGCTTAGACTAATACATGCATAACCAGATTCCATTTTTAAGATTTTTTTCTCTCTGATTTCTCACCATTAAAAAAAAAATTGTTACTATAAATTTGTAAAATCTAAAGGACCACACTCTTCTAACATGAAAGGAAGTATCTTGGGAGAACCCCCAAAATACTTTTGGTTGTATAGGTTGTAGACCAAATACCATGAACAATATGTCTTTTAAAGCTGAGACTTAAATGTACCTCATTAATTAACATTTGAATAGCAAATGTCTATGCATACTTCTTTCAATAATGCAATGGTACTGCTTATTCTGTAGGAATGGAAGATGTTACTTGTGAAAGAACTGAATATTTGAACAGCTATCTATCTAACGTGGATGACATAACTTTGATACCTGGAACTCTAGGGCGTATTCGTGCCAAAGCTAATAGCAATGTTAAATGTAAGTTTACCTTTCTGCATTCACCTTGTAGCTTGAAATGTGTCCATTTTCTTCTGTGCTGTCTCTGACCTTGGCTTCCAACAGGTGTGGTGGCAAGGAACATATTTATAAAGGTGCATCCACCTTCAGACAGAAACAGTTACTGTTTAGAAAGACAATTGTTCTTTTACATGATTGATAAGTTGGGTAAATTTACCTAATTGATAAGACTGGTTGTTAAATAGAGCCAGATATTTGAAAATATCTGAGATCTAAATTTTTTTTACTTCACAATAAATTAAATCCCGAGAGCCATGAGCCAAGAGAAATTAGCTGGTGCATTTCTACAAATGTTTGCAAACAAAATTGTGTAGGTTCTAGAGTAGACCAAGCTTGCTAGCAGTGGTTCATCTTGAGATCTGAACTTCATTTTTTTACTATGTTCTTCCCTGAGCCCTACAGTGATTCCACTGGGAGAAAAAATAATCAAAACTTATAGTTTAGTTTAATGCAGCTAATTACCTATGAACATTCATGTGTTGAAAACTCAGCTATTGGCATATTTTTTACTTTTCTTTCTCTTTCTGTTTGAAATCTCCACATCCATGTAACAGTTGACCCCAAAGCCATTGTGGCCAATCTCACAGTAAGTATCTCCTAAGTACTCTTCTCCTTCCTAGAGCACCATTCTTAAATTACTCTGAATAATTGGGTTTATTAATTAGGAGTGGTGGGTGGCCCAGAAGTGGAACTCTTGCCTCACAATCCGGAGGCTGTAAGTTCAATCCTAGCTAGAGGCAGATATTTCTCTCTCTGGGCACAAATGAGAATATTTCTGCTGAAGAAAACTCCACATTGGTGACAGGAAGGATATCCGGCCATTAAACACTCTGTTTGCTCCATTCGGTTGTCTATACTCCATCCTGCAAGGGATTATGAGGTTGTTGAAAGAAAGAAAGAAAGAAAGAAAGAAAGAAAGAAAGAAAGAAAGAAAGAAAGAAAAGTTGGGTTCATTAATTTGAGTGTGGCTTTAAGTGAAGATTCAGAGTGTTCTCAGAGGAATTCTCATAAGCGTAGATTCCATGGAGAAAGTTGCATAACGATTGTGGAGGTTCTAACCATGTTTTGCAGAACTGGGCTGTGGCATTGCAGAATCTCCACAAATATTAACAGTTTTAATTCCCAACATTTTCACTGGAGAGAGGGAAACTAAATTAAACGATGGATAAAAGCTAGTTTGGAGCTGCTGTTGCTAAGATACAAGATAGATCAGGGCTGTCAAACCCAGTGCTTGTGGGCTGGATCCAGTCCACTGAGTGCTAAGGATTGGCCCGCGGAGGCCACTCTGGAAACAGCAAAGGACCGGCCCACAGTGCCTCTGCCAGTGAATATGGAGCTCGGAGAGGCTGTGCGTGGCCCACCCAGGCTCCGTGTTCAGCCATGACAGACTCCTGCAGCCCTCTGCCAGCAAAAACAGAGGCCAGCAGACTGTGTGTGGCCTCCCTGAGCTCCGTTTTTGCTGGCAGAGATCTACAGGTAGCCGTTGTGGCCAAAAATGGAGTTTCAATGAGTGATTGAGCTGGCCACACCCATCCTGCCCACCCCAACCCCCAGCCCGGCCCCTGATGTGGCCCTCAATGAAATTGAGTTTGACATCCCTGAGATAGATCAATGAACCATTTGGTCTTGATCACATCTGGGCCAGTGTTGGGATTCAGCCAGTTCGCACCACTTCGGGAGAACCGTTTGTGAACTGGTTGTTGGAAGAAATCATTAGGGCAGACAACCGGTTGTTAAATTATTGGAATCCCACCACTGATCTGGGCTTTTTATGGCCTCCAGGCTACAGCCAGTCCTTTGTACATCCCTGCCAAACCCATATAAGGTCAATTGGAAGTTTTAAATCAAATGCAAATAAGTGTACATAATGCATACAATAGAACTACATTGCTTTTAATTTTCTTTTCCAATTTACATATGCATGTGCGTGCTTGCATGACTACACACTTTCACAACCTTGTTGGTTTTGACCGTTCCATAACAATTCCAGTTTCTCGTTTTCTCTTGGGAAAATTAATTGCCCTGCCCTGGTCTTGATTGATTGATTATGGACTATCAAATCAATGTCAACTCTTCATGCCACATAGATAGATTTTCTCCAGGTTGCTAGTCTTACCGCTGGCCTTACAATATCGACAAAACGGGGGCTGCTTATCCTCACTAAACAGTGATTTTTCCAGTTAGCAAGTAGGTTGGTCAATGTCTTGCACAACCCTTTTCTGAGCATGTTTCCTTTGTTTCAGTGCAAGAAGCCAGACCAACATTTCAAACCTTACCTGAAGCAACATCTTCCCAAGCGTTTGCATTATGCAAATAACCGAAGAATCGAAGATATTCATTTGTTGGTGGAAAGAAGATGGCATGTCGCCAAGTAAATACAAATTTTCTTGTCCTTTTGATTTGCTGTAGATCTCTCACTTAACCAAATATGTCATCTGCAAACTCTCTTAATTGATTATTTCAATGTGATTTGGGGCCTCTGTTAAGAAATCAGCTGTGATATGACACTTCTGCACTCAATCTGTATGGATTATTTTTTTATATTTTGCTAAGACTTTGGCTAAAAAACGTAATAAGCGCAACTTGGATTTCTTATTTCATAGTGTCTTTTGAGTTAAGCAACTATAACATTCTAACATAATTTAGGTGACCAGACTTCCTACTGTTCATAGCATCTTTATTTTACAAAAACATTTTTAGGTAGCAGATCATAGACAATAGCCAACTTGGAGGCCAGATTTAGCCTGTAAAACAGTATTTTCCAGCCATTGAAAGCTCACTCGGTTTAAGTCAAGATGTACTAAAATGTTCTTATTTTTTAAGAAAAAAAATAACATTGCTTTTAGAATTTCTATGAGAGATTTTTCTCTTTCTAATGCATCTTATAAATAAAATGCTCCTATGATATGCATATCGACTGATACTCATCTTCGGACAGAAGTTGATGGTAGCACATAATATATGCCATCAAAATGGGTTGAACGATGTGGAACATGCATCATGACGCAATGGCATTAATCACATAATTAATCATGTATTTTCCAGCTGCTGAGATGCAGCTCCATAGAGGCAAGGTTTGTACAATGGTATTACTGTGTGTGTGTTGTTATTTTTGTGTCATTGTGGCTTGCTGAAAATGCTGCTCTTTTCAACCACCATTTGGGAAAGCAAACAAAAATTCCTTGTTTCTTTAGAGATTTGTGGATCAGCTATATTTTCTTCAATCCACTGGAAGTTGAACCTTAATGTTTTTAGAAATTAACTGATGGTACATTCAAGAATCTTCGTAATGTTTTTAGGAGGCCTGGAGATGTGTTTAAGAAAATAACCGGGAAGTGCTATTTTCATGGAGATCATGGCTATGACAATAAGATCAACAGTATGCAGGTAGGGGCAGTAAACTAATTGGAGTAGTCAGTAAGCAGTATTGTTGGTATATGTAACTTACAGCAACTTACAAATGTATATTTTAATTAGAAGGCTCATTTCTTCAGTCTTCTTACTGCATTGTAGCGAGAAAATATCTTAAAGATCATTATTGCAGCTTATTTTATTCATTTTGGATATTCCAGGTGGTTTATACCAAAATGTTTTAGAATGAAACCATAATAAAATATAAATCAGGAAAATATAAAATATAAAACAGGAAAAAAAAAACTCAAAACAAAAACAAAATACCAAGAACAAAAGCAAGACCACGAGAGTAATAATGGAATAATGGATGGAAATTGATCAAGGAGAGATTCAACCTAAAAAGGAGGATAAATTTTCTGACAGTGAAAACAATCAACCAATGGAACAGAAGTTGCCTTTGGAAGTTATGGAAGCTTCATCACTGGAGGCTTTCAAGATGAGATTGGATTGCCATTTGTCAGAAATAGTGTAGGGTCTCTTGCTTGGGCGGGGGTTTGGACTAGATGACCTACAAGTTCCCTTCCAACTCTGTTAATCTGTAAACTGTAGAAGAAGAGAATTATTTGTTGCTCAGGGTTGAACTATGGAGTCCTTGGTACTCTCTGAGGTTGGATGGTTTCTTGCAGATGTTTCATTACCAAACTAGTGGAGCTATGTTGCCACCTAGCTTGGTAATGATACAGCTGCAAGAAAATAACAAAGCTCAGAGAGCACTAAGGACCCCACAGCAAGATCACAACTTATGTGTCGAAAGAACTCTTAACACAAAGTTGCTCTCTTGATAGAAAATTGGGAACAGTGAGATGATTTGGCAAATCTTGTAAAAAGAGAACCAAAAAGCATGTTTTGAACATTAAAAAAAGGGCTAATGCTTGGAGGGTCTTTACTTTGGTCTTGATTTATTTTATTTCAGCAACAGAAAAGCTCACATAGGAGCTGACAACATTAATATTACTGTTTTTTCTCTGTTAGACAGTCTTTCTAGGCTATGGCCCTTCATTTAAGTACAAAACAAAAGTACTTCCATTTGAAAATATTGAACTGTACAACCTTATGTGCGGTAAGTAAATTTAAAATAAACAGTATATTTGATTTCTTTTCTCAACTTTCATTTTGGCTAATATCTTATGATTCATTTACCTTCCTTCTGTAGCGAGCTATCTAAATGGAAGGAGCAAACCCTACATTTATTTCCTGCCTATGCAATCCTTGTTTCGTGACCATAATTATGATTGACAGCTCTGTTGTTAAGTGAAGCAATCGTGAAGTAAAACCGTGACTGTGTGCTGATGACCTCATTTCAGCTTTCCTTTGCTTTACAGACCTGCCTGCAAATATTGTAAATGTTTGGTTATAAAGTTACTTTTTCATCACTTTGTAATTTCAAAAAATTGCTAAATAATAACAACAGCACTTAGATTTATATACCGCTTCACAATGCTTTACAACCCTCTCTAAGTGGTTTACAGAGTCAGCCTCTTGCCCCCAACAATCTGGGTCCTCATTTTACCCACCTCGGAAGGAGGGAAGGCTGAGCCAATCTTGAGCCTGGTGAGCTTCAAACTGCCGAACTGCTGCAATCAGCAGTCAACCAATGAAGTAGCCTGCAATTCAAGATTGCCTGAAGTTGCTGAGAGCCTTTGAGGGGAATTGAATAACAAATTAAATGCAGAAAATTATTTCTGCATTAATCTTCAGACATTAATTTCTCCATGGGAGAAATGGGGTTTCTGCTGTAAGTCCAGTAATTTGAAGTGTTAGCAAAATATACCAAATTGAACATAATGAGCCTTATTTCAACTGTAAACTTGGTTCTTACAAATGGCTTCATATTTTGGATGTTAAGGCCGAGTATATTAAAACTTTTGGGAATGATAGTAAATCTAAACCTCCCTTCAAACTTGCCATTAACCATTAGCCACCTAAAGTCACCCCAAACAGCAAGGTGAGGCAGTCTAGAAATTTAATAAATAAATCCAGTTTTCTAGTCTAGGAGACTTTTACCATCCTATCACTTCAAAGACCTTTGACTTCTGTATACCAGAAAGACCTATTGGACAAACTCATTTATATAAAATTTAAATTCTCTGCAAGGATTCAGAGTTTAGATATGTTAGGCAATCTTGCCTACCCTCACCTTATACTCTTGTACTAGTGTTCTCATATGCATAAAATTCTCCATTCATACAGTATATATGACAGATGCTACTTTTAATCCTGTTCCAGATCTCCTTGGTTTGAAGCCTGCTCCCAATAATGGGACACATGGAAGCTTAAATCACCTCCTTCGGAGCAGTACCTACAGACCCATCATGCCTGAGGAAGTAGCAAGGCCACTCCATCCAGTAGCTACAACACCTTCATCTGACTATGATCTGGGGTGCAGTTGTGACGATAAGGTAAATTCACGATATTCATTGGAAGCAGGAAGCTCAGAAGGCGATTGATTCTAAACCTGCTAGGAAGAAATGAATTATATTGATCCTGAGCCGTGTTTCTCACCCTTAGCAACTTTAAGACATGTGGACTTCAACTAACAGAATTGGAGAACAATAACTATCTTTCCTTGCCGATAGTAAGAATGAAGCATCATTTAAAAACAATGCCAAATTCAAAGTTGGCCTCTGAATGAATGTTTCTTAAGAGCGCATTATCGCTGATTATATGGTCAAAAATGAAGATTATCTCTGTGGGGTCTTGGGTTATTTTCTTGCAGACATTTCATTACCAAACTAGGCAATACCATCAGTGCTAAAAAGGAGTGGGGTTTGCTCTCTTTTTATATACAAGTGGCTTGTCCTGTCAATGTTGGTGGGAATGTCCTTGGCAATTCCTTGATTAGGTTGTTTACGGATAGCTTGTTTGTCTGTGTTAGTAGTTCCTTGATTGGAATATTGTTTACTTCTTGATTGTTGGTTTAGTATTCATCCTGCTGTTAATGTCTGGGTGTTGATTGCTGATGGGAAAGTGTTTTGGTCTTTTTTAATTCTTTTTTTTCGGTTTTGATTCCGGGTTGGGATTCTACCAGTTCAGACAAGTTCTATAGAACCAGTTGTTATGATTCTGTGCAGTTTGGAGAACCGGCAAAATGTGGCCCTGGCTGGCCCTGCCCCCTCTGCCCGGTCAGTTCTTATGGCATTGCGTGTATGCCCGACATTGCTGACTGCGTTCTTCCCCACCCAGTCACTCCTTAAGGTATTTTGTTCCCCTCACGACGATCAGCTGTTCTTATGATCAGCTGTGCCAGGATTCCCTTTACTTACTTACTGCTTTACCCAGGAGGCTTTCCTGAAGCCCAGGAAGGCAAAAAATGGAGGGGGGCACAGCACGGGTGACAAAAAAGGGGAATCACATGGCCACACCCACCTAGCCATGCCCATAGAACCGGTTGTTACAAAATTTGAATCCCACCCCTGTTTTGATTGTCCCTTTTGAAGGGCATGTAGACACTGATCCCTGCCTAAGGGTGCATGTGCTGAATGAATGAACAGAATCTGACTGTGTAAAGCTACAATGAAAATAAATAAAATGTTGGTAATCCTGAGGTAAGTGAGGTAACTGGTCAAGTGTCAGTATCCATCATATGATGTCAGCATGCTGTGGATTTCCACCTGCCAGTTCTGGCCTAAGCTATATTACATGATATACTTATCTGAATGGGGCATGATGGCTCAGTGGTTAAAGATGCTAAGTGTGCCAGCTGGAAAGCTGACAGCTGGTTTTGAGACCCGAGGGCTGCACAAAAGGGTGAGCTCCCATTCCTTGGCCCAGCTCCCACCCACCTAGCAGTTCAAAAGCATGCAAATGTGAGTAGATTAATAGGTACCATTTCAGTGGAAAGGTAACAATGTTCCATGCACTTTTGGCATATAGCAGGGGTGTCAAACTGGTGGCCCGTAGGCCAGAGATGTTCCACGCAGGCTATGCTTGCCCCAGTTCCGCGAAGGGAAAAATGTTGCAAAACATCACATGACAGCAACGTGATGCGGCAAGTTTGACACGCGTGGCATATAGCCATGCTGGTGATATGATCTCAAAAAATGTTTTCAGACAATACTGGCTCCCTTGGCCAAGAATGGAGATGATAACTGTGCCTTAGAGTCGAACATGACTGGCAAGGAAACCTTTATCTTTACTTACCTAAGTATGTACAGCTGGATTTTTTTTTATTTACTTATTTTATTTCTATAGTTTCCCATCTTAACAAATGACTTTGAATGGAGGATGCTGGTGAACCATTTCCAAATCCATTCAACCCAAACTTCCTTGCAGAGGTTGTGTGAAATAGTATGAACCCCTCCCTGAGCACGGGGACCAAGTGGTCCTGAAAACCCATTTTAATCTATCTGATTAGGCCTCAGCTGGTCGAGCATGCCTTTCAGTTTAAAAAAAAAGTTACCAGCAACTCTTTTAATAGGACCCAATTGTCTTAATGAAAGATAGAAATAAGATAATCTTTTCTTGTGTGTGTTTTTGTTTTAAATAGAATAGGTTGGATGAACTGAGTCGACGTCCTTATAGCAGAGGAACAGAAGGTAAGGATCCAATAGAAAGTCCAGTAAAACACTGATCATTGGCAATCATATTACTGGTGTGGGCCTCTCTCTAAAATTATGCATTCTAAATCATAATAAAATCAATCTGATTTTTTTTTTAATTTATGCATTTCATTGGTGTGTGATGAGGTTTTTAAGAGCTTTGGTAGCTAACTTTTGATGAATGGAAATGCAAAAGCAATGTGATAGTTTCCAACAACGTGTGCAAATGCGTTTAAATCAGTGACTTGCTTTTGCAGGTTATAATCCAATAATAAACTAACTCCTCTTTTCAATCAGCTGTTCTAACTATACTAACCTATGAGCTCATTTCCATCCTGTCTTCCCATCTCTTGTTGAATTAGCTCAAAATCCACTTGGTGCAAATTCAGTGAGAAATCCACTATGCAGTCTTTATATTAAAGCTGGGCCTAAATTAAGATGTTATAATTTAAGATATTATTCAACAGCGAGAACCTACACAGGAGGAGAAGGATTTTATACCAACGACCCTGAGAATGTATTACCTGAGGATGGATGCGTCCCGCCACCAGGTAATCTTACTTGACTTGGCTTCTTTTTACCTCATACAATATCTTAAATTATCTCTTAGCTTCGTTAATCTAAAGACTGCCTAGTTGATCTTCCTTTTATTTTCCATTTACCAAGGATTCCTGTATCCCATTCTGAAGAAAAGCAGGTTTGGATTGTCCGAGATCAAAAATGTGGAAATAGAGAATGCCTCCTCCTAGCAAGTTTTGGTGGAATGTGTTTAGCAGTTTTGAGTGTGATAAGTCCCTGAGAACCAGAGCAATACGTGGAGTTACTTCTGAGTAGTTTATTCTTGTTCACCTACAGATTGAATCTTGACAGACTAAAATAACTATCTGCATAACTATAGATAGATTCTGTGAACTGCTAGGGAGCAATCATCTTAGCTCTCTTTCTGCCTATCAGACATTCCAAGGTCCATGTTTTTGGCCTCTGAGAGGCAACCCCCCCTTCCTCGGTCTCCAAACTATGTTCCACCACAATTTCACATGTTTGCAGACTATAAACTGTTTCATAGGTAGCTCAGACATCAATTACTTTCTTCTTCCTGTTTTGCATTTTTACATCGATCAGTTCTATTTTATTTATGCACCACTGCTATCCACCTGTATTTATGGCAGTTAACATTAGTTAAAAGTCAAAAAGACTGTGCTTGATGGTATTTCTTGACAAAAGAATTCTTGTAAACTTCAGTGTTTGCATGACAGTTTTTAAATGCTCAGTTCATAAAATTTGCCTCTATATAGATGTTATACTTTTTTCTCTTATGGTCAGCATCCCTGCTTCTGTCATTTCCTTAATGTTTATAATGTTATGTAGATTTGGACACAAGTTATTTTTTATATTCTGTTATGAAAGTCACTAGTTGTTGACTCTAATTCTTTCTCAGGTTTTACAGACTAATGATTACAGATCTGAACTACAGAAGCCTAGACAACCACAAGGTGGAACCAAAGAGACTATTTGCATATCTTTGTCACCATCTAGTGGTTATGTGAATTTTGGCTACCTTCAGTTCTCCTGCTCTAGTAATGAACCTGTACTTGCTGTTAAGTAACATTAAAAAATCTCAAACTTCATAACTTAAATCTAAAATTTAAAGGCAATTTAGTGAAAGCATGTCATCAGACAAATGGAGACTAAAGACTTCCCCATGTATTCTTACTTTCTGTATCAGCTCTCCATATTACTGCCATAAATCTTCTTTATGGTACAATGTGGCTGGGTACAGGGAAAGAACACACAGACTGGTTTTTATTGTAGAGTTTTTTAAAATGGCTTTGATAAAATTGTGTGTTGAAGCTTCATTGTTCCTCTCCTGTTACCTTTAATTTACAGAGAAGCATCTCCTTTATGGCCGCCCAGCGGTTCTTTTTCGTACAAAGTACAGCCTCTTGCATCATCATGACTTTGAGAGTGGCTACAGCGAAACATTCCAGATGCCTCTCTGGACATCTTACACTATTTCAAAACAGGTCAGTAAGGTTGCCTGTTTCAGTAGCAGGGGTGGAAGGAGGAGGTGTTATCCTCAGCTTATCCAGGCTCTGTCCAGCACAGTCATCTTTCAATGTACAGTATGTAGTTTGCAGCTATATACATTTTATTTTATTTTATTTATTTTATTTTTGTTTGTTTGTCAAACATGTACAAGATAACAAGTATAGGTATGAACATAAACATGAACAAAGGGAGTAAATACAGGTAAATGGGGACAGTTAAGACGGGGCGGTAGGCACGCTGGTGCGCTTATGCACGCCCCCTTTAAGAACCTCTTAGGAATGGGGTGAGGTCCACAGACAGTTTGAGGTTGAAGCTGTGAGGGGTTGAGGCTGTAACAATGGAGTCAGGTTCCAGGCATTGACCACTCTGTTGCTGAAGTCATATTTTCTGCAATCGAGTTTGGAGTGGTTTACCTTGAGTTTGTATCAGTTGTTTATCCATGTATTATTGAGATTAAGGCTGAAGAAGTCATTGACAGGCAAGATGTTATAGCAGACAGTTTTGTGAACTATGCTTTAGATGAGACTGCAGGCGGCGCAGTTCTAGATTGTCCAGGCCCAAAATTTCAAGCCTGGAAGCATAGGGAATTCATTTGAGGAATGAGGAAGAGAGTTGAGTGAACCAGTAATTGTTAAGATGATATACTGGGGCCGGGGAGATGCTGGTCGAAGTCCATCTTGAGTCACAAAAGCTCAAGAGGTCACTTGGAACCAATCACTCTGCTTCACAAGGGAATTGTTTTTGAGAAACAGTGAAGGAGGGAGTGCTAGTTATTTTCCCTTTAATCCCTGGAAAGTAAAGGTTATATATATATCTGCACTTCAGTTCAATTCAATGTGACCAGAATAAAAATTTAAACATTAAAATAAAACAAAACAGAATAAGGCAGTAGTGCAGGGGTGTCAAACTCAATTTCATTGAGGGCTGCACCATGGTTGTGTTTGACCAGCTATGCAACCAATCCTTGCATTACAACATCTTGCAGTCAATCAAGTGATTACCATTTGTGAGCTTAACAACTAGTTTCCAACAAGCAGTTGTAATGTTGTAGAATGTGGAAGTAAAATTGCAAGGTGTAGTCATGTGATGTTTCTCTTAACAACTGCAGTGAGTCACTTAATGATGTAAGCAGAAAAGGTGTTGTAAGTCTGGTGTGATCATATGATTTTTTTACCCTAGTGACCATGGTGCTTAGTGATGGATTTCCCAGTCCTAATTGAGGCTGTTAAGTGAAGACTGTCATTATATAATACAAGCATACAATATGAACACACACACACACACACACACACACAAAATACTTTGTTTCAAATGTCACTTGTTTATCTTCTTCTTTTGATGCAGGCAGAGACATCTGGTGTCCCAGACCAGGTGATCAGTTGTGTAAGACCTGATTTGCGTATTTCTCCAAGCAATAGTCAGAGTTGTACCGCCTACAGAGTGGATAGACAAATGTCTTACGGATTCCTGTTTCCTCCCCGTAAGCTGATGTGGGACACCTGTTAATCTTTATATTCCTGGGGTTGGCATAAAAATCAAGATAAAGAAAAATATCAAATTGGGACCCAAGCAGCAAGCTTGGAGGACAACCCTCTATCTAAATCTACAACCCGAGCTATGGATATTCTCCACAACTTCTAAAAAATCAAGCTGCCTATGAAACATAGAAGTTGGAACACAGAAAGAATGTGTTCCTTTTGGTTTTTGAGACTTAGAGAGGAATTCCGCTAATTCCACGTTTCCTTGGGGCAAGGAGACAGGAAGTGGCTTCAGCCCGGATGGTTTCTTCAGATGCTGAAAACCTCTTATCAAAGATGATAAGGGGTCTGGAGCAGGGGTGGGATTCAAATTTTTTAACAACCGGTTCTGTGAGCATGGCTTAGATGGTGGGCATGGCCTGGTGGTCATGTGACTGGATGGACATGGCTTGGTGGTCATGTTATTGGCTGGGAGTGGCCAACTCTATCACTCACATCGAGGCACGCATCTCCTCGCCTGGCCTCTCATGACTGTGGGGATTCTGCAACAGTCGTAAGTGTGAAAAATGGTCATAAGTCACTTTTTTCAGTGCCATTGTAATTTTGAATGGTCACTCCACACAAGCAAAGTACCAGCAAAGGAGGGGGAAAAAAACTCCAGAGACATTCCTGAGACAGGAAGTCCAGTCCTGCTAAGAATGTAATAAGGGTTAACAGAAAGGCAGTTTCTGTAAGCAACACCAGAATGTTTCCTTCCTGCCTTTCTTACAGGATTAGGCCAGTAATTTCTTCTAACAACTGGTTCTCTGAACTGCTTAAAATGTTAACAACTGGTTCTAGAGAATAGGTGCAAACTGGTAGAATCCCACCCCTGGTCTGGAGGCTAAACCATATGATGAATGATTGAGGTAATTAAGTATGTCTGGTCTGCCAAAGTGAAGGTCTAGAGGTGATATGACAGCAATCTTCTAATACTTGAGGAGCTGTCACAGAGAAGAGGGCATCAGCCTATTCTCCAAAGCACCCGTGGGCAGGGCAAGAAGTAATGGGTAGAAGATCATTAAAGGGAGATCCAACCTAGAGCTAAGGATACATGTCCTGATAGTGAAAATAATTAAGCCAGAAGTTGTGGGTGCTCCCATCACTGGAGGTTTTCAGGAAGAGACTGCTCAGCCATTTCTCCAGAATGATATAAGGTCTCCTGCTTGAGCAAGGCATTAGACTAGAACAGTGGTCACCAACTGGTGGTCCGTGACAAAATTTGGGTGGTCCGCAGAAAAATTATTTGCATTTTTTATATTGTACTAAATCAGGAGTCCTCAAACTATGGGCTGGATACATACAATGAATGTTTGTGTTGCTGCAGAGTCTTTCCCGCTTCCCCGGGGTCTTTTTGTGCGGGTTGGAGGGGGGCAGAAATTCCAATTTAGGGTCTGTTTCAGCCTCCTTGGGCTTTGGGCGAAATGCTGCTTGCAGCGAAATGCCAGAGGGCCTTGTTCCAGTGAGACTGCATCATGGCCTGGAACTGGCTGGCCATCTCAGCCCAGTGAGCCTCCAGGCACCAGTACCTGGCCTTGCACTGCACTCACGCAGGTCTGATTGGAAAGCCTATGCTTGTAGTCCTCAGTGAGGCACTTCTGCTGAGCTTCCTTCTCAGTCAGACCCAATTTGAACTGGGCCAGCTGTTCTGCAAACTCTTTCTCACAGTGGCTGTTCCAACAACTGCTTCCTGTTGGGGCCCTAAGGAGCCCAGGCGGGTAGGTTAGGAGTGACTGGGAGGGGAAGGGTTAGTAGAGGCTGGATAGGTGCCCCTCAACATAAATGACATCCAGTTGGCCACACCCACCCAGTCACATGACCACCTAGCCACATGCACCCAGCCGGTCATTACGCAGATCATATTAATGGTCCGTGGGATGTAAAATGATTAATTTAATGGTCCCTGAGATCCAAAAGGTGGTTGACCCCTGGATTAGAAGACTTCCAAGCCCTCTTTCAACCCAACTATTCTATGTTCTTCTAAGAATATGATCTCCACTAATTCTTGGTTACTATCTAGAACAGAGGTCTCCAAACTTGGCAACTTTAAAACTTGTGGACTTCAACTCCCAGAATTCTCCAGCCAGTTGGCTGGAGTTGGCTGGAGAATACTGGGAGTTGAAGTCCACAAGTCTTAAAGTTGCCAAGTTTGGGGACCCCTGATCTAGAACTAGTCTTTACACATGAACCCTGAAGTTTACCAGTATAATTAATTCTGGCATGCCATAAAAACATCTTATTTTTTTTTAAATTTTCAGAACTCAGTTCCTCGGTAGAAACAAAATATGATGCTTTCCTGATAACAAATGTCATTCCCATGTTTCCTGCTTTCAAAAGTAAGTACACAGTTTTGGAATCTTTGAGGTAGAAGGGTGTACAAATGTTGGCAAATAAATAAAACAATAGTTTTAAATTTTGCTTTGGAGAAGCCAAGCGCTTGCTTTACACCTTGATGAGAGTTGAATTAGATTATTTCCAAGCAACAGTGGAATCACAGAATGGGGTAGCCAGCCAAATTGCTATTTCTATTAGAATATTTTAAACGGCTGGTTGAGGAGGGTTTTTAAGCTTGGCCATTCTAGAAGCTTTGGTTTCAAGCTCTTTAGGTGTTTAAAAATCATAATCAGCATTTTGAACTGCAAACATGCACAAAGGGCAGCTGAAATAATAGTGCCATTTGATGTGCCAGTCTTTTAAATTAATTAAAATCTGGACATTCTACTTGGAACCATATAGGGCAGGGGTGTCAAACTCAAGGCCCACGAGCTGGATCTGGCCCACAGGGTGCTTAGATGTGGTCCTGCTGATACAACCGATGTCAAGCTAGCCACACCCACCCCAGCGTCCCGAGGTCAAACACAACCCTGATGCAGCCCTCAGTGAAATTGAGTTTGACAGCCCTGATAGAGAGCTTCTGAAGAACAGCGCCATGTAGAGCAGCTTCTAGTAATCTAAACCAAGAGATGAGAGGTAGTTTGGTGTAGTGATTAAGGTATCCGGCTGGAAACTGGAGATCTTGAATTCTAGTCCCATCTTAGGCCCAAAGCCAGCTGGGTGACCTTGGGCCGGTCACTTCCTCTCAGCCCTAGGAAGGAGGCAGTGGCAAACTTCTTCCTAAGAAATTTGTCAAGAAAACTGCAGGGATTTGTCCAGGCAGTTCTCTGAAAATTAGCTGCTTGGTCCTGCTTGTTAAGGCACAGGTTGGAAAGCAGGAGACCATGGTTCAAGCCCCACCTTAGCCATAAAAGCCACCTGGCTGACTTTGGACCAGTCACACAAGAGGTGCTATTCAGCAGGTTCTGAACAGTTCTGGAGAACCAATAGTGGAAATTTTGAGTAGTTCGGGGAACTGGCAAATACCACCTCTGACTGGAGAGTTTACAGTATCCTTCCCCTGCCATGCCCACCAAGCCATGCCCACAGAACTGGTAGTAAAAATTTTTGAATCCCACCATTGAGTCACTCTCTCTCTCTCTCAGCTCAATCCACCTTACAGGGTTGTTGTTGGGAGGAAAATAAGAGGAGTATTGTGTGTGTTAGCTACCTTAAGTTATTTGTAAAAATAATAAAGGCAAAATATAATAAATAAATACATTGGGCACACTGGAGGAAAAAAATAAACAAGAGAATAGAAAAGGGCCCGGAGTCACTTTGGAAGATCAAGGAGATCCAGAAATGATCACAGCTGGATGTCTGTTGCTTGTAGCCAGTCTTCAGGAACAGATTGAATGCCTTTAATTATACTTGCCCTGAATCTGTTACTCCCCTCTGGGAGGAGGTCTTGAAGTATCTATAGCAGGACTATTAGATTCTGTACAGCTTTGTTCCCTAAGCCATCTGCCTTGTAAACTCACAGGTTTCTTTTCTGTATGTATAAATTTGAACTAGACTGTAATGTTTTTCTATGTCATATATGTGTGTGTGTATGTGGGTATATGCATAACGGTTATCTTTGAGAGATGACTGCAAGGAGATTTCATTTTAATGTATATGGATTACAATACATTTAAAATGACAATAAACTTCTCTTCTCTTCTCTTCTCTTCTCTTCTCTTCTCTTCTCTTCTCTTCTCTTCTCTCCTCTCTTTCTCTTCTTATTCTTATTCTCTTCTTATTCTATTCATTGTGAAGTTCCTTAAAATATAGGGAGGATGAAAGACATCATCTACTTAACTTAAATTACTGAAAGTACAATCACAAAGAGACGCCAGTGGCATCATTGTGGGTATAGGTAATGCCATAAGGAAGACAATAGTGGTGGAGCTCATCTTTTTTGTATTAGGAAAACAATGTGATATTTGTCCAGTCTGCACGGCAGTGCCAGCCACTGAAGGGCTCTTAGTGCTTTTGTTCGCGCTCCTCTGTTTGTTGGGAGTAAATCCCTGTCTTTCACATTAGGCCTAATTTAGAATACATTGCTCATATTCTGTGGTCAGTTAAAATATTCATTTTTCCATCTTACAATCCTACTAACATTCAGTTTAGGTAACCTTGCTCTCTTCCCATCTTTGTCTGTTTCCCTTTCTCCTTTCCTGTCCCTTCTTAGATGCTCAAGTTCAAAAGGGAAAACATTTCTCCTTTTGTTTTGCTTTTCGTTTGTTTTGCTAGCCCTCTGCCAGGGAAAACGGAGCCCATTTTCGGCCTGGATGGCTTCTTGAAGCTCTCTGCCAGCCCTGTTTTCAGACTGGACGGCCTCCTGCAGCCCTCTGCCAGCAAAAACGGAACCTGGGAGCCCCCCTGGGCCCTGTTTTACTGGCAGAGGGCTGCAGAAGGCCATCCAGGCCAAAAATGGGACTGGCAATTCCATTTTTGCTGGCAAAGGCACCACGGGCCAGTCCTTCACCACTTCCATGGCTGCCCCGCGGACCAGAATTGAGCACCCTGTGGGCTGGATCCAGCCCGTGGGCTTTGAGTTTGACACCCCTGGCTTAAAAGGTGGGTGCCCAAAGGATTAAATAAATGGCCCAATTCTTGCAAGATTTTGAGCATTTTACTTTTACACGGCTCCTTTGGCATTCTGTGGATGTGCCCTGGTTATTGTGCTCCTAAGAACGAACTGATGTTTTTACAACAGCTTGTGCTCACATACTGAGACAACATTTGTACTAACTGAGCATGCTTTGCAAATTTTCGTATTTCCCTAAATCAGGGGTCTCCAACTTTGGCTCCTGGAAGCCTGGCGGACTTCAACTCCCAGAGTTCCACAGCCAGGCTGTGGAATTCTGGGAGTTGAAGTCCGCCAGGCTTCCAGGGGCCAAGGTTGGAGACCCCTGCCCTAAATCTACAGTTTATAGATCATCTTTGGGCTTATAGCTAGTTGTTTAGCGGCTAATCAGAGTTACAACAGATTTCCCCCCCCTCCCCCCCCAAAAAATATCATGACCCAGTTCCAGAATTCTGACAGCCATCAATACCCCCTGTGATCGCATGACTTTATTTTGGACACTAAGCAACTGGCCCTGCCTTTATAACCATTTGCAACATCCTGCAGTCACATAATCATGATTTATGAAGGCTTTACCTCCAAAAAACCTGTATTCTGTTTTTTAGCAAAAAACAATGCCCCACAGCAAATAATGGATGCACTTAATGACTGCTGCAAAAAAGGTCATAAAACTGGGTCAGTTATGTGATGATCTGGTTTATGACTGTTACAGCTATTATGGGCACTTTCCATTATCGTCGTAAGTCAAGGACTGCCCATAAAGTCCCGTGATGACTTGCTTTACAAATAAATCAATTTACAGTAAAAATTCTGGTCCCAAACTGCACTCATAAATCAAGGATTATCTGTAAAAGATTTTGTCATTCATTCTATCCCAAAGGTGCTTTTCAAAAGGCAGCTGGACTTCCTTGTTTTTTTTCCCTTGAAAACATTCGCTTGTCATCTAAGAAGCTTCTTCTCAAGAAGAATTGAAGAAGCTTCTTGGATGAGAAGGGAACGTTTTCGAGGAAAAAAACCAAGAAAGTCCAGCTGCCTTTTTGAAAAGCATGTTTGGGACAATGATGACCTTGAGAATCTCCGTAGACATTTCAGTCCTTCATTCTACCTTTAACAGAAGTTGGAGTCCTCGTTTTAATTCTAGCTACTTGATGGACTTTAGCTTCTACCCATCCTGTAAGTGCAGACACGAATGTCATGCTGTGGATCCCATTGATTAAAACAGGGTCATCTGATAGGACTTGGGAGGTGGACATTCCTTTGTTTGAGTGCCTGCCCTCTGGGAAAGCATCCCTCCTCCTTGCAGAGATCCCTATGATCCCTCCCCTGGGCTCATTGAAATGGTCTGAGAGGCATGGTGGTCTTGCTAGGTAGGTGGCTGGCCTTTTATGGAGTATGTATATTAGGATGAATGTTTTATTGCCCTTCCAGATGTTCTTTTTGGTTTTTCTTCCACAGTGTTTTCATTGTTGTAAGCTGCCTGGCATTGTTATGGAGTTATGGTGTTGGGGGCATTGGAGGGTTTATAAATCTAATAAAATTAAATTGTGATCTTATTACTAGTATTACTGCAAAACATCTCTAAGTAGCAGTGTAAGGACTTTACACAGAGAATAGTGTTTTCTGCTGTGATGTAATGCTTTCCCTGATGGTTTTTAGGATAATCTTGCCTGCTTTTTTTTTTTAAATATTTACAGAGGTCTGGAATTATTTCCAGAGAATTTTGGTGAAGAGATACGCCATTGAACGGAACGGAGTCAATGTGATTAACGGACCAATCTTTGACTATGACTTTGATGGTTTGCATGACACCCCAGACAAAATCAAACTGTAAGGATCCACTAGTATTAAACAAGTGTACATAAAACAAAAATGAACAATCACTAAAGAGAAAGGAAAATAAATATATAAACAACAACAAATACAGAAGGACAAGAAGCGATGGATGGAAACTAATCAAGGAGAGAAGCAGCCTAGAACTAAGAAGAATTTGAAATGTCTTTGAATATTAATTGAATTGAATTGAATTCTTTATTGTCATTGTATGTATATACACAGTATAAATACAATGAAATTCACATAACACCCAGAGACCAGATTCAACATGCACACATGCATGACAAACCCCAAACACCTCCCCACCCACCAAAATTCCCCACCTCCTAAAAACACACAAGCATCCACACAACACACCAAGTAATACTGTCCAACAGCTCGCTGATGGTAGTCCTTAAGTTAATTGTTAATTGCAATTATAGCTCTGGGATAAAAACTATTCAGAAAATGTGTGGTCTGAATTATAATTGTTCTCGATCTTCTGCCAGAAGGCAACAGTTCACAAAGATTGTGAGCAGGATGGGAAGAGTCTCTGAGAATGTTGTGCAACTTCCTTAAACAGCGAGATGCGAAGATGTCATCCAGGGCTGGTAGCTGTAGCCCAATGATATTCTGAGCAGTTTTAATGATTCTCTGTGGAGCTTTTTTGTCCGCTACAGAGTTGCTCCCATACCATACAACAATGCCATATGTCAGGACACTCTCAGTGAGTCTGTGGTAGTAGGACAGAAGTAGATGCTGAGATAGATTTATCTTCCTGAGCATTCTCAGGAAGTACAGCCTCTTCTGTGACTTCTGCACAAGCATGTTAGCATTCATAGTCCATGAGAGGTCCTCTGAGATATAAGTGCCCAGAAATTTAAAACTACCAACCCTCTCCACCTCCTCACCATTGATGTACAATGGTAAATGTACATCTCTCTTCCTCCTGAAGTCAGTTATAAGTTCTTTAGGTTTTTTGGGGGTGCTAAGTGTTAAATTATTTTCTTTACACCACAGTGCCAGCCCTTGTACTTTCTTTCTAGAAGCAGACTCATCGTTCTTATTAATTTATTAGTAGCTCAGGTTGGTAGTTATATTGTTGGTTTGTGTCCCGAGCTTGGCGATTTGGTTGCAAATCCAAAGTGCTGCACTGAGGATGTTTCCTTGAATGGGAACGAAACATTTGCAAACAAATTGCCAAGCTCGGAGCTCAAACCAACAACACGAGGAGAATTTTCTTGTCAGTTAGAGCAATTAATCAGTGGAAGGGCTTGCCTTCAGAAATTGTGGCTTGAGCCAACACTGGAAGTTGTTAAGAAGATATTGGACAAATTCCTGCCTCAGCAAGCGGTTGGACTAAAAGATGTCCAAAGTTCCTTCCAACTCTTGTTACTCTGTTAGAAAGAGAGAAATAAAGAACCTGTAATTAGAACTAAATCTCAAGTTCACCTGATTGTTATTTATTTATTTATTAAGAAAATTTATATAGCCACCCAACTCACACTTGGGTGATTTTGGGTGACTTACACATTTTTTTTTTTTTTTAAATCCACCATATAGCAATCATTAAAAAATATCCAGCCTCACTTCCCATGGAAGCAGCTATGCAATCAAATCAGACATTTTGTAAATTTAGAGTGGAAAACAAACTTTTCAAAGTTCAGCCAGCCTGTTCAAGATTTAAGAAAGGAAGAACTAATGTGACATTTTCTGATTAAGAGAACATATACTTTTCTCAAAATTGGCTAAATCAGGCATGTCTGAAATCCAGTGTTTTATATCTGGAATTACTGGCATTAGAAACAAATTTTAACACAACCCAGATCACTCATCTATTTGGCCCGACATTGTCAGTACTAACTGGCAACTCCTTTCCATGCGTTGTAATCCATGCTACAGAAGGTTTGGCTTGGAGTTTGCAATTTTTTTGTATCTGTTCCTAAACCTTGTGATTTATCCAGCAACATTATTTGGCTAAATTCACTTAAATCCTCAAACCAAGCTTTTCGTTAGGATCGATAAATGAATCCCAAATCACTCTGCTTGATTTACCTGCAGCTATAGAAAGAATATTTAAGTATTTTCTTACAATAGTTGGCTGTTAATATTTTACTTTTTTCTCCTTGTAAAAATTTTTTTTAAAAAAAATCTTGATAGAAATTGAAGAATATTGATGGGGCTATTTTGTCCCTTTCGTTATGATCTGCTAGATAAGGATTTCTTTTGTCCAAAGACAGTTGAAATAATTGGTTTCAGGGGTGTCCAAATTTGACAGTTTTAAAACTTGTGGATTTTAATTCCCAGAATTCCCCAGGCAGCAATGCATTGCTATCTGGAGAATTCTGAGAGATGAAGTCCACAAGTCTTAAAGTTGCCAAGTTTGAACACCCCTGAATGATTTAAAACTAATAAATCAGTGGTAGATTCATTTTCTCATAACCTGTGCTGCCTTATCTCTCTTAAGACACATTTGTAAAAAGATGAAAAAAAAAAATTGTATCTTCTAGGTATGTGGAAGGAAGTTCGATCCCGGTTCCAACTCACTACTACAGCATCATCACAAGTTGTTTTGACTTCACTCAGCCTGCTGACAAGTGTGATGGACCTCTTTCAGTTTTGGCGTATATTTTCCCGCATCGGCCCGACAATGATGAAAGCTGCAATGTAAGTTCCAGCTTAGTCCTCTTGACTTGTGCTTGGCACCACAGTGCCAGCATCTGATCCAATGTCTTCAGAAAGTTTTTTGAACCATGTTAAGCAGTTGCAGAATTAAAACCAGTTCCAAAGATGTATGGAACAGACCAAGGAGGCAGGATGTCAAAATGGTGGCTACATAAGAGAACCTATTCAAAAAGGATTGGTTGGGGGTTCTCCTGATTTTTTTTACAGCCTACTGAAGGCCAAATCTGGTCTTAGGTTCTGCCTTAGTCTCCAAGTACAGGAAGTTCAGAAGAACCCTATCTAACAAAATGAAATTCAGCGGTGGGAAAAATAAGGTTGTACAGTAAAGCAGGAAAAACCAAATGTACCGAATAGGTGGTACCTGGCTTAATAGTAGTAACTGTGAGAGGGATCCTAAGAGTCCTAGTGGACAAATATGAGCCAGCAGTGTGCTTCAGCTGCCAATAAAGCCAATGCAATCCTAGGCTGCATAAACAGAGGGATAGAATCAAGATCACGTCAAGTGTTAATACCACTTCATAATGCCTAGGTAAGGCCACACTTGGAAAACTGCATCCAGTTTTGGTTACCACGATGTAAAAAAGATGTTGAGACTCTAGAAGGAGTACAGAGAAGAGCAACAAAAATGATTAAGGAACTGGAAGCTTAAACATACAAAGAACAGTTGCATAACAATGGAATGGTCTCAATCAGTGGTGGTATTCTACTGGTTCAGCCTGGCTCTGGCATACCGGTAGCGCTGATGATCAGCTGGCAGAGAACCAGTTCGCTCCGAGTCTCTACAATGCTCTGTAGTTGGGCCTATCTGTGCTTTTTGGTCCATTTTAATCTCTCAGCTGTTTGGCACAGCAGAGCGGATTGCTGTGCTAAACAGCAAGTAACTTAGTTTCTACTGTTTTAACACATGTGCGATCACACGAGTCATGTGATCCCACCCCTGCAGCCACACCCACCAAGCCACGCCCACAGAACCAGTGGTGGGAATTTTTGAATCCCACACTGGTCTCAGTTGTAGTTGTAAATCAAGAACTACCTGTAGTGTATGAATTAGTAAATGTCAGTCTGTGCTCCCTTTAGATCCCAAGAAAGAAATACTCAGACTCCATGGTGTAGAGCAAAGTTATCCTTTTACTGGAAAATAAAGTGGAAACTACAGATCCAATTCCGAAACTAAGAAATTGGCGGGTAGAGCACATATACAAAGGAATGGAATTGCTCTCACCCCCCAAAGTTCAAATGATTCTTCCAATTAAAATTTCTGAATATGATCATGTGGTCATCTCCAGGTGATGATGAGGCTTCTTGTCAGTTGACCTTGACATATTGTGATAAAAGTTCACAGTTGTGCATAAGGGGACAGAGGCTAGCCAAAAAATGGAAAGTTAAAAAAAAGAATCCCCCCTCCCCTTGCTAACCCAGCAAAGGAATGCAAAACACCTCCAGCCTTCTTCCCCTCCAAGATCCCCCCTCCCACCGTTGTCATGACAGCCAAAAGAAGTAAATTGGCATAGCAGCAGAGAAGCAACAGTTAGAAGACAGAATATACTTATTATGAAAGAGAAGACAGAATATATTTATTATGGAAGATATCTTGAGGCTGATAGTAAACCAGTCACTATTGTTAAGTATAAAATATAATGTAGATTTTTTTTTCTTTTTTCTTTATTAGTTTGTATTTTTGAACTGTTTGGGGTTGTCTCTTTTTAATTTTTTCAAACTTTTTAAACATTTAAACATGTTATTTATTGTGTCCATTAAGAATATACTGTGTGTGTGTGTGTATAGGTATTTTCCCACGTCATTTTCCCATGTCATTATAATTGTGCTTTTAAAGTTGTAGCAATGTTTCGGCAGAATCCCATCTGCCATCATCAGGCTTCTGTATTGTGTCCGTCTGTGAGTGAGACTCTGTGAGACTCACAGACGAACACAATACAGAAGCCTGATGATGGCAGATGGGATTCTGCCGAAACGTTGCTACAACTTTAACAGCACAACTATAATGATGTGGGAAAATAATATGTATATATTAATTAAAAGGTTTTTTTTTTTTCCCAGAATTCTTCTGAAGATGAATCCCGGTGGGTTGAAGAGCTCTTGAAAATGCACACAGCGAGAGTACGGGATATTGAACAACTTACCGGCTTAGACTTTTATCGGAAGACAAGTCGAAGCTACCCAGAGATCCTTTCTTTAAAAACATACCTGCATACATTTGAAAGTGAAATTTAACTTTCTCTTAAAATTCAGCCCACCCATCCTCTCATGAAGTGCTGTATATTTTTATATTATATTTATTAATTTGAAACAGGACATTAAAATTATTAGTGTATTTTTAATCTTGCAACAAATCTTAAAAAATATTAAATCGGTGTCTGTTGTGTTTTGAATCTTAAATGTAAAACATATGTTTTTGGTCTTTTTTTTTTTTCAAGTGCTGCTAACGTGTGCAGCTTTTTAAAAAGAGTCTCTTGGTTCAAAGCTTCTTCAAATGGTACAGAAGAATCACTTAGTTCGATTGAGGAAATGTAACTTTTACTGCATTCCCTTGTGCGTGTTTTTTTTTTTTTTTAGTCCTGTATTGTGTATTATACATGTAAAATGACAATGATTGTTAACTATGTGATAGACATATTTAAGCTTCATAGAGAATAGAAACTTAAATATAATAAAACCACACATTTAGGGTTTTTTTATTTGGTGTTCCTTTCGCAATGGCATCCTGCTTTTCCTCCCTTGTTTTCAGGTTGATTCTTTCCTACACAAGCATGGTATAATTTATTGAATGAGCCTCAAATTATACTGATTTTTAAACCCAAGAGGCTGAATATTAAGTCACCAACTTACAGCCGTAATTGAACCATGACAGTTGTAAGTCATGGTGGCTGTTGAGGAGTCACCACATGACCATACTCAATTTTATGACTTCTTTTTCCCGTGGTCATTAAAAGAACACATTATAGCCAATAGTGTGGGGTTTTTTGGGGTGGGGGGGCTGGAACTGGGAAGGAAATACCAGTTGCTAGCAAGAAATGGCAAAAATTGCCATCACGTGACCACAGGGCCCTGCAAGCAGCCATGAATGCAGACAGATTGTCAAGTGCACCAAAAAATGTAATCCTGTGAAGGGAGGCAGCCATCGTAACTTCAAAACCATGTTCTAAGTAGCTCTGGAGAGGTCCATTTCAACTGTGAAAGATTGTAAGTTGAATACTACTTGTACTATATGAAGAAGTGCTCTATTTTGACAGCTTCTGACCTCTACCCAGGGGTGGGATGCTACCGGTTCAGCCCAGTTCTATAGAACCGGTAGTTTGGAAGAACAGCTGACACCAAACTGATTCACCCACCTGCCCGGGCTCTTGGCTGTCCTTTATTTCCTGCTTTTTCAACCTCAGCTGCTTTGTGTGGCATAGCTGAGGTTAGAAAAGCAGGAAAGAAGAGGATTTTCAAACGCTGTGCACCCACCCCTCCCCGCCCCCGTCCACTCACTCCTTACCTGGCAAACTTGCCTGCTAAGTTGCTATTTTTCCTTTTTTTTTCTTCCTGACCATCAGCTGTTTTGCTGTGCCAGGAGATTTAGATCAGCTAGAAAGCAGGACATTGTTGGATTTCTTGCTTTCTAGCTAATCTAAAAGCAGAGCTGAACCTTCCTTAGGACTGAAGCTTCTATATTTCAGGGTAGACACAGGTAGTAGATTGCAGAACCATAGAACTCTAAGTGATTCTGTGATTCTGTGAGCAACTCAATCTGCCTGCCTGCTTTGCCTGATTTTGGGTAAAAGTTGCTCTTTTTTAAATAAAAAATTCAATATTTACATAAATATTTACAATATTTACATACAAGCCACGCCCAGGCAGTCATGTGACTACCAACCCACACCCAGCCAGCAAGCCATGCCCATCTAGTCACATGACCACCAACCCACACCCACAAATTAGGCCACACCTACAGAACCGGTTGTTCAGACATTTGAATCCCACCACTGCCTCCACCCACCCCATTTGTGTCATGAGCACCACAGATACCACTGTTGTCCGGGAAATGCCTGTGAGGGCTCCTTCATTTCTGGTTTTGCTCAGTGAAATGCATGGAGCCTAAGGATGAAGGCCTCAATCTTTTGGAATGCTGCTGTCACTCAGAAAATCATTTTTTTTCTTTTCTCTAACCAGGCAGTTTGACCTGGTAGGATTTGGCCTTTTTAAAATTGTTCTGCCAGTTGTAGTTCTTGGCACCAACAACCCCCCCGACTTTTAAATAACCCCCGTGTTTCCAGATGTTTGCTCACTCCTGTTTTGTCACACTGCATGGACTAAGCCTCAAATGGGCATGGTGACTTAGAGCAATTCAAGAATGCGCCCTCGTGTGCAATGCTCTAGCTGGAGCTTTTTATTAAAAAGTCTTAACATTTTCAAAGAATTTTGGTGACCTGAAGTTGTATGAACATTTATTTCATAAGGCAAGAGTTTCAAGAAAGATCTTAGACTGATGTGTTCCTAAGAGGGGAACTGCAAGAGTCTAACCCTTCTTAAGGGTCCTGCAGTAATGGCTTTCTGGACAAAAAAGCAGAGTCCTGAAAACTTTCCTGCTGAAGGCTCAGACTGATTTTAGAATAGAATAGAATAGAACAGAACAATAGAGTTGGAAGGGACCTTGGAGGTCTTCTAGTCCAACCCCCTGCTTAGGCAGGAAACTTTACATCACTTCAGACAAATGGTTATCCAACATCTTTTAAAAAAACTTCCAGGGTTGGCACATTTTTAAAAAACATTTTTTAATAGGATACATCTAAGCAAAAGATCTCTGGTGAATCTTTTTTGCCTTAGGTTGCTCCTTAAACTTCTCTTTTGTGTCTCCTTAAACTTCTCTTTTGTGTGTGATCTTCTGATTCCCATCTTAGTTCCAGATCAGTGGTGGGATTCAATTATTTTTACTACCGGTTCTGTGGGCATGGCTTGGTGGGCGTGGCAGGGGAAGGATACTGTAAAATCTCCAGTCAGAATTGGTATTTGCTGGTTCTCCGAACTGCTCAAAATTTCTGCTACCGGTTCTCCAGAACTGGTCAGAACCTGTTGAATACCACCTCTGTTCCAGGTGATGATTAATGGCAAATTCATTCCGTCTTTCTTAGTCTTTATTCCCCAACAGACATGCAAATCTTTGACCCTACTTGGTCCATGATTTTGGATACCATTAAATGTCCTTCAGTTTGTTTTGGCTGAAATCTATTTTTATTGCAAAATTAAGTTGTTTTTGGTGGCTCCTTTCCTAAACTGATGTACCTTGACTGCCCAAGTATGCAACTGGCGAGAATGATTAATTTTGTAGGATGTCCGTGTTCCAACTGCTGTTCATTATGGGTGACTTCAAACATCATATTTAACACATGACAGTTCGTGAATTGTCTTCACACAACATGCAGGGCCCTTTCTGTGAAGTAGATTGTTGTGAAAATTCAGTCCTTTTACTTGGTCAATTAGTTGGGGGGGGGGTCAATGTATTATGCAGAGCCAGAAAATGGATTAATTCACTAAGAAAATTAAGGGCACTGCGTAAATATATTCTCTTGAGTTAGTGCCGGACTTAGTATAAAAAAATATATTCATTCAATATTTAATGTATTAAAAAGGATTCAACATCCAGCAGAAATACAAATTCTAATCTAGCTGTGTGTATATTAATACAGAATTTTCCATAAATGTGTTAGCTGCTTAAACAATCCCATGCCAGTTCTAAAAACACTGTAAGTTTTTTTTTAAAGAAAAATTTTTAATTAGCATTTCTATTGTTAGACTAAGTAGTGTTGACTAATGAATAAATAATAAAATGGTTTATGTTTGCTTTATCTTTAAGAACTAAAGAGGCATTGTGCCTGTCCCCCCCCCCTTTTCTTCATAACATCCAGTTAAGTTGGATTGTCAGAGGGTACTAATCTAGAGTTACCTAGAATATAACTATGGCTGAGAGTGGATTTAAATCAAGATTAGTTTGGCCCTTTCTACTTACCCAGTCCTGCTAATTTACACTGTCCCTTTCCACTTACCCAAATATTCCATGGTAATTTCTGATGGGGTGGGAGAACATAAAATGAGAGCACACTCCACTCCCTTCTAGCACTGATTATGTTACCTAGTTGGGTAATGAAACATCTCCAAGCAAACAACCAAGCTCAGAGAGCATCAGATCCTACAGTTCAACCCTGATCTATAAATATTCTCATCTCTTCTCATTATGCTTATCTGTTCTCCCCAATTTTTGAGCGCCTATACAAACACCAGTTGCAGTCCCGCATCTTTAATGCACTACATTAGTCTAGTCAGTATGCATGTTCTAAAGGCATGAATAAAATGTATTTATTTATTCAACTTGTTCTCCTACATCCACTGAAATCTCTTTCTTCAAGTCTTAGCATAGGAAATTTAGAGTTGCAGAATTACAACTTTATTTTCCAGGAAAAGTTATAATAGTCCCAGCAATGGCTTTTTGAGAACATATGGCTTCTGCTCAGAGGTGGCATTCATCAGGTTCTGAGCAGTTCTGGAGAACCAGTAGTGGAAACTTTGAGTAGTTTGGAGAACCGGCAAATGCCACCTCTGACTGGCCCCGCCCCCATCTATTCTCTGCCTCCCGAGTCCCAGCTGATTGGCTGAGTCTTCTTTGGTTGCCCTGCACAGGAGAACGGAGCTGGAAAGCAGGTTAGTGGGGTGGGGAGGGAATGGAGATTTTGCATTATCCTTCCCCTGCCACACCCACCAAGCCATGTCCACCAAGCCATGCCCACAGAACTGCTAGTAAAAAAAGTTTGAATCCCACCACTGCAAGTTCTACTCCTAAAGGCAACATGGCTTGTCCCTAATCAGAGACGTCTGCAGTTTTATTATCAGCTTCTTTCATTATTTTATAGGTTGCCAGTGCAAATATTCTCAATCCCTGAGGATGTAGACAGTGGCCTGTCTTAAGGTTTATTAAAGGAGATGACTTGGCTGGCCACTGTTCCAGAGAGGGTAATTCTCACAAACAGGACTGGAAGTGCTCGCAGCTGCCAGCAGCACCAGCTATGCTCCACTTTGAAGACTAGCACAGATTCCACTTTTCAAAAGCCCGTCTGTCTCTTCATGGTCTTGGCACAGCCTCCAGTCGCTTGCTCACCCGCTACCCTGTCTAAGCCTTGCTCTAAAAATAATGCTGATGGGTTTTCCAGAAGCAGCCTTGCCTAGGTCTGAAAACAGCTTTTGATCTTCAGAAGTTAAATCTCCAGCTTTCTCCTGGCGGAACAGACATCAATTATGCACCTTTTGTACAATGGGCCATCTGGAAAAATAATGGTACGTTGGCTGCAGTTTGGCTCGGCTGGCTGGACAATGGCTTTCTTTTTCTTTTTCTTCTTCACCTAACTGTTCACAGGTGGTTGGTTGGATTTATTAATCGATCTGTTCAGAAGAAGCTGAAAGCAGCAGGAAGGGAGGGAAGCAGTAGTACAATGGGGATTTAAGATGAAAGAGCTGCTGGGAGAGACTTTTGCAAAATTAGATTGCTGTTTCCATTTAGACCAAAGAGTTAGCGAGGCCAGTTCTGGAGCAATTAATCATCTTGAAACAGTCAGATGGGTAGTTCCTTCCAATTTCTGTTGCATGAGTTTTCGGATACCAGGTTCCATATTTCATGGAATTTGCCAATTAATCACAAGATAGGGTTTTTTTTTCTTGCCTCATGTAGGGCAAGAAACTTTTGCAGGCCCAGGGACCTGCAAAAGTTGCTATCAAATTGTAATTTTTAATAGGAGAGAAGCTGAGCTTTATGACAGAGCCAGCATGCTTTGCAAATGATTTGGAATAAGACCTGTGGGATGCTCATGAGCACCACGTCTTCTTACTGTTGCTCATTAAAGCAGCCCAATCTTCTCCAGGCTTCCATCTATAAAGCCTTAAGAATTCCACCCATTAAAGTTAATGTGACACTGAAAGCTGCTACTTCCTTGCTAAGGGTTACCATAGTAGCTGGGCAGATTCGTGCTTAAGATGTTGCCTATTTTTCTCCCCCCTTTCCCTAGAGCTGTGATGGTGAACCTATGGCACGCATGCCACAGGCAAACTTACCTCACTGCGCATGCGCAGCTGATTTTTTTTCCTGCTTGGTTTGAGGCCTTTTTTGGCCTCCCAGAGGCTTCGGAAAAGCCTCTGCAAGGCTTTTCAGGATGAATTATAGGCCCGTTTTGTGCAGGAAGTGAAAAACCAGGCCTATAATAAATCCTGAAAAGCCTTGCAGAAGCTTTTCTGAAGCCTCTGGGAGGCCGAAAAAGGCCTCAAATCAACTGAAAACTGAAGTGCAGTGCAGGTAAGGGGTGGTGGTGGGGATTGTACGCGCATGCACAGGGGGCATGGGGAGGGGGCATACATTGCATTCTGGGTGCTGGCACGCGAGTGTGTGCGCGCTGGTGCACATGCAGTTTTGGGCACAGGAGCCCAAAAAGGTTAGCCACCACTGCCCTAGAGGCTCACAGTGTCATTATTGTAGTTGTGGGGTTTAATTTAGATTAGGAAAGTAGTAAATGAAGGACATTTTTCCTGTTGCATTATTTGGATAATACATTTCATATGGATCTAAAGCCCTGTGAGATGCACTCAGGAGAGAAAACGGGTAGTCCCTGACATACGAATGGTCACTTAGTGAGTGTTCAAAGTTATGATGTACCTACCTCTCCATGGGTACTTAGGACCCAGTTCTGAAGTTTCAATGCCCCCCCCAATCATCTGACCACATTTCAAGTGCTCAGCAAGCCACCTGTATTGATCCTGCTCTTTGCAGGATCCTGTGGTCATTTTTTTTTTCTTTTTACAAAAACCAGCATCTACTTCCAGTTTTTGGCAAAAAAAAAAAAAATCATCACAAAAAAGGTCATGAAATGAATTTGATCATGTGGGCAACCTGTTTTATGATTGTCATGACTTATGACCGTAATGGGCAGGCTCCATTATTGTTGTAAGTCAAGGACTAACTACATTCTGTAGTTGTCTCGGATGTCTTCTCGGTCATTGAATCTGAGCAGCCTACTTTGTCACTGTGTCTAGGTAAATGTGTCCATTGAAGATTCCCTTTGGCCACCCATCATAGCTATTGGCAACGATCCAGCCTTACTTCCTTTTGCATAACAAATCAACCCTTGTGCAATTTGTGGTCAGAAATAGAAGTCCATGTACAGTCCACTGCTAATAAAAGATTGGTCACTCTTGCATTGAAGAAGAACAGCACTCTGTAACTACTCGTAACCTGCAACTCAGTTTTAGTATAGATATATCTCAGGGAAAAGGCCATAGCTGATCTGCCAAACACTTGGTTTGTCAGTGTAAGAAGGCCCCAGTTTCACTGAACAAGTCCACAAGGCAAATAACAGCAGAGTGGAATGGAATTCATCAAGGGAAGAAAAAAAAAGAGAGGATTATGAATGTATTCCATGAGGTTGTGTGCTCAAATACCAAAAGATAATTTGAGTTAACTGCTGATTGACAACCAAGACGGAGTGCCTGCTTTTTCCTCACTAAGCAGAGTCTGTAGGAAAGACATAAGGTAGCCAGGAACAGTATCACTGTGTAAGAAAAGCAACGAACACAAATAGGAATTGGCCAGAATCATGGATGGGATTCTACTGGTTCAGACCAGTTCTATAGAACCGGTTGTTACGATTCTGCACAGTTTGGAGAACTGGCAGTTCACACCACTGGCCTGAGAGCAGAGCTGAACCTTCCTTAGGACTGAAGCTTCTATTTTTCAGTGAAGACTCAGTCAGCAGATTGCAGAAAGGTAAATCTGCAAGTGACACTGTGATTCTGCAAGCAACTCAATCTGTCTGCCTACTTTGCCTCATTTGGGGTAAAAGTTGCTCTTTTTTAAAAAACAAAAATTCAATATTTACATAAACATTTACAATATTTACATACAAGCCATGCCCAGCCAGTCCCATGACAACCAAGCCACACCCAACAAATTAGGGCACACCCACAGAACCGGTTGTTAAGAAATTTGAATCCCAATCCTGGCCAGGATAGTTTGTTAAGAGTTTTTGCCTGTAATGAAAAATATGTACCTGACTAACCTGAAACTAAGAGAAGAAAAATAAACAAATCTTATTAATGGTACCTTAAGAAATAAAGGTAGAGCTAACAAGACAGGATTCTCAGAAGTGACCGGCAATGCTTGTGACATGTTTGCGTTCCTCCTGCAGAACAAACTATATATTTGCAAGCAAGTTCAAACTTTCAGAAAAAATTAAAGATGAAGCAATGAATGGCTTAGACTTCAGCTGTTCTTGGGCAGAGAACTACCTCTGGAGGCTGGCATTTTGCTTTACACTTAAGACAGCTCTCCTATTTAAAACCTACTTTATGAAATAAGCATCTAAAAAGAAAATAGGAAAAATAAAATTCAGTAAAACAAGAAACTTGTGGACTTCAAGGAAATTATCTACAGATGCCCCGGTGCCCAAAAGCACCATGTTCATCATCTCAGATACAAAATCTCACACAGCAGATTGTGTGTAGGATTCTAAGTGTCAACTTTTCTATTTAAAACCAAGATGGAAAAGAGGGAGCTGTTACACCACCACTCAGTGCCTAAAATAAAGGTTCCTTTGGACTAATCTTCCCTTCTCCTGGTCTGTAAAAACCATGACTTATCTAGATTGTAGCGAGCATATTCACTCATGCCTCCAAAAGTTATGAGTTTGTTGAAGTAAAACTCAAAATAACTGTAAGGGGTTGCATTCAGTTGGGGCCACCTGGTGAGATTTACTTCTAAACTTCCCACCTAAGCGCTATGTAGGTCTGACTGGATAGAGAGGACCACTGGTTTGAAAGAGGGGTTAAAAAAGACACTATCTGTGTTAAAACTGAACAGCTCTCTCTCAACGGAGGGGGAGGAATATGACACTACATATCTCTTGTTTACAACATAGGCCTTTCAGCAGCTCCAAAAAGGTCCCAGACAGGAGTGGGATTCAAAAATCCCAACAACTGGTTCTCTTCCAGTTGCTGGCTGGGTGTGGCCAGGGTGGGTGTGGCCTATCAGAACTTCCAGAAGGATCATTTTTCAGCTTTCCAAGAATCCGGAGGCTTCCTTCAGGCCTCTGGGAGGGCGAAAACAGCCTCCCCCAGGCTCCAGAAGCTGGAAATAGGCCTGTTTCTGGACTTCCAGATGGGCCATTTTTAGCCTTTATGCAGATTCTGTACTTACCTGCATCCAAAACAGGCTGAGTGGAGTCTCCTGGGAGGGACAGGGTGGAGTGGGAAGGGCCAATCCGTCAGTTCAACTACTGGTCCAGCAAACCAGAAGTAAATTTAACATCCAGTTCAGGCGAACCAGCCTGAACCGGCTGAATTCCACCCCCAGTTCCATACCCATTTGCACTCTGATTCAGGTGACCCAGAATAGCCAGATAAATCCCTTTCTGGCCTCAACAGCTCTCAGAGAGAGTGCTAACAAGCAGATGATTTCAAAGGAATATCTATCCTCCAACTATTCAGTCAGAACTGAAGAAGCTTCTTGAATGAAAAGCGAAATGTCTTCCTCAAGAAAAAAAAGAAAAGCACAGCCCAATTGCCTTTTGAAAAGCACCTTTGAGACAACCATGAGCTGGATCAGGGGTCCCCAACCACTGGTCCGCAGACCGGTACCGGTCCGTGGGACATTTGGGACCAGGCCGCCTACTTTGCTTTGGCGCCATCTTGTTCCGTGTTGGATCGAGCACTGGTTTTGACGCCGTCCCTCAGCCTCGCTTGACCAAAAACGTCAACTCCACGCCATGTGTGGCTACAGAAAAAGGAAATGTGGTAGCCATGGAGAAGCTGTTTTCCCTAAGAAGGAGGCTCCTGATTCGCCGGGCTTATGCCAGGAGTTCTGCGAGGCTCTGGTGAAGGGAGGCTACGCTGCTGCCGATTACCTCGATCCCAGCCTGCACAAACTCCCTCGCCCTCTTTGGAAGTGGCCGGTGACCTGATCAAGGCTCACGAGAAGCTCTTCTTCAATCGCCTCACTGACACGTGACTACAGGCCACTCAGGTGAGCGGCAGGAAATGGGAGCTGGGCAGCCACAGACCAGCCATCTCTCTGTCTGATGGCCTCGGCAGAATCTCTGCCTCACAGCACGCTTGGTCCTCCGCCCGCAGGCTTCCCCGGCTCCTTGCCAAGCGGGTTTTCCACCCCAGCCCAGCAGGGCCCTCGCTGCCTTCCCCTCGTCTGGCCAGCCGGGCTCCTTGAGCAACCCGGCTGTCTCGTGCCGAGAAGCGCGCTGCCAGGCAGGGGTCACGCGGCTCAGGGCAACACGCCACTGCTCGGCCCTGGCGAGGGAAAGCAGCGGGTGCTCGCCGGGCGGCAGCCTCGGCCCTGCCACCAGGGAAGCGGCTGCCCAGCTCCGGAGCTGATCCACACCTGACCGGCTGGAAAGTAAGGGTGTGTAGTGTTGGTGTTGTGTGTGTGTGTGATTTCTTGGCGCACAGCGCGGGGGTCTCTTGGCTGGTCCCAATTTTTTTTTCAGAGGGGAATATCATGCCTGTATTAACTATGATTATTAAATCCAATCCAACTTTGGTTATAATTAAATTAAGTCATAACTAGCTTTTCAATGAGTGGAATATATAATAAAATATAATATAATAAAATAAATAATAAATAAAAAAATAAAAGACCCTAACCGGTCCTTGAAAAAGTGTTTCTGCGTGAAACCGGTCCCTGGTACAAAAAAGGTTGGGGACCACTGAGCTGGATGACTGAGAATCTCCATAGACAGAGGCAACCCTACTTTTCAAGACTGAATAAGGTCTGTCAGAGGCTGCCATCTGCTGAGATGCTAGCATGAGTTAGAAGAAACAGCTCATAGGATATTCAAGAACTAGTGGGAAGGATGCCAAAGCTCAAAATACCAGCCCCAAAACTCAATAAAAAATTACCCTTCCTTTTATGATGAAAAGGAAAATTATTCAGTATGCGGCAAGTAATCATGTTAATTCAATGTGGATAGTTTCTGAACTGGCTCTGCCTGCTTTTTTTTATTGTGGCTCCATCCATTTGGTGTATCATTGAAGGATGTCACTCAAAAGACAAGGATTATACAAGGAATATATTCGTTGAAGGCCCTTGGTCGATTTCTCCCTGCCCTTCCTTGATCATCTGGAACAGGGGTGTGAAACTCAAGGCTTACAGGCCAGATCTGGCCTGCAGGGTGCTTAGATCTTGCTCTTGGGACCGCCCTGAAAACAGCGGCCCGGACTGTGGTGCCTCTGCCAGAGAAAATAGTACCGGGAGGGCCGTGGAAGCTCTCCTGCTCTCCATCTTCACTGGCAGAGGGTTGCAGGAGGTCATTGCAGCCAAAAAGGGAGTTTGGGAGCCCATTTTCACTGGCGAAGTACTTGGGCCACCACAGGTATCCCTGACATGAGTGATGTTGACCTGGCCACACCTACCCTAGCCCCCTAAGGTCAAACACAATCCTGATGTGGCCCTTAATAAAATTGAATTTAACACCCCCTGGTTTAGAATCTAACCTAGATTAAGGATATAAGCAGCAAAGCAGGTTCATCACCAGTAGATGGCAGTCACTATCTTCCTAACTAAAGAAAGCAAATGTGTGTATATTTTTCAGAAATATCCCTTTTCATCTAAATATGAAAGTGTGGAAGTTGGCTGCATTCTTTACATGTAACTCCCAGGATTTGGAACGTTTTAAATTTCTTTGCAAGGTTGCACAATCACACTTACTACCAGAAAGGTTTGTAGACCGTTGGGCAGAATATACTAGACTTAATAATGCAAATATAGGATTCATTCCTAACTCCATTTGCAACATATAATCCAAAGTAAAATATTGTTTTAACCCATTTTATACCCCAAGAATGGCAGAACTTTCTCCTGGCTAGTTGCTTTATGTCTTATGTCAAGAGATTTTCTTTAATAATATCAATATTCACGGGGGCAGGAGAAGGTTATATAATGTATGCTTTTTATTTACATTTATTGCTTCTAAAAAAGCCCAGGCCTTCTTGAGTTATTTACAGTGTTTGCTTTCCCCCTTAGCACAAAAGCCAGCTGGCCTTTGATAGACTGTATGCAAACCGAATACTGAATCTGACTGTAGAAAATTGAGTGTCGACCAGGGGTGGGATTCAAATTTCTTAACAACCAGTTCTGTGGACATGGCCTAATTTGTGGGTGTGGCTTGGTAGTCATGTGACTGGCTGGGTGTGACTTGTATGTAAATATTGTAAATACACTGCTCAAAAAAATAAAGGGAACACTTAAACAAGACAATGTAACTTCAAGTCAATCACACTTCTGTGAAATCAAACTGTCCACTTAGGTAGCAACACTGACTGACAATCAATTTCACATGCTGTTGTGCAAACGGAACAGACAACAGGTAGAAAGTATAGGCAGTTAGCAAAACATCCCCGATAAAGGAGTGGTTCTGCAGGTGGTGACCACAGACCACTTCTCAGTTCCTATGCTTTCTGGCTGATGGTTTGGTCACTTTTGAATGCTGGCAGTGATTTCACTCTAGTAGTAGCATGAGACGGAGTCTACAACCCACACAAGCGGCTCAGATAGTGCAGCTCATCCAGGATGGCACATCAATGCGAGCTGTGGCAAGAAGGTTTGCTGTGTCTGTCAGCGTAGTGTCCAGAGCATGGAGGTGCTACCAGGAGACAGGCCAGTACATCAGGAGACGTGGAGGAGGTCGTAGGAGGGCAACAACCTAGCATCAGGACCACTACCTCTGCAAGGAGGGACAGGAGGAGCACTGCCAGAGCCCTGCAAAATGACCTCCAGTGGTCCACAAATGTTCATGTGGCTGCTCAAGTGGTCAGAAACAGACTCCATGAGGGTGGTATGAGGGCCCGACATCCACAGGTGGGGGTTGTGCTTACAGCCCAACACTGTGCAGGATGTTTGGCATTTACCAGAGAACATCAAGATTGGCAAATTCGCCACTGGCACTCTGTGCTCTTCACAGATGAAAGCAGGTTCACACTGAGCACATGTGACAGACGTGACAGGGTCTGGAGACGCGGTAGAGAACTTTCTGCTGCCTGCAACATCCTCCAGCATGACCGGTTTGGCAGTGGGTCAGTAATGGTGTGGGGTGGCATTTCTTTAGGGGGCCGCACAGCCCTCCATGTGCTCGCCAGAGGTAGCCTGACTGCCATTAAGTACTGAGATGAGATCCTCAGACCCCTTGTGAAACCATATGCTGGTGCGGTTGGCCCTGGGTTCCTCCTAATGCAAGACAATGCTAGACCTCATGTGGCTGGAGTGTGTCAGCAGTTCCTGCAAAATGAAGGCATTGATACTATGGACTGGCCCGCCCGTTCCCCAGACCTGAATCCAATTGAGCACATCTGGGACATCATGTCTCGTTCCATCCACCAATGCCACGTTGCACCACAGACTGTCCAGGAGTTGGGGGATGCTTTAGTCCAGGTGTGGGAGGGGATCCCTCAGGAGACCATCTGTACCTGATCAGGAGCATGCCCAGGCATTGTAGGGAGGTCATACAGGCACATAGAGGCCACACACACTCCTGAGCCTTGTTTTAAGGACATTACACCACAGTTGGATCAGCCTGTAGTGTTTTTTTCCACTTTAATTTTGAGCGTAACTCCAAATCCAGACCTCCATGGGTTGCTAAATTTGATTTCCATTGATAATTTTTGTGTGATTTTGTTGTCAGCAATTCAACTATGTAATGAACAAAGTATAAGAATATTTCATTCATTCAGATCTAGGATGTCTTATTTTTGTGTTCCCTTTATTTTTTTGAGCAGTGTATATATGTAAAGACTGAGTTTTTTTTTTTTTAAAAAAAGAACAACTTTTATCCAAAATCAGGCAAAGCAGGCAGGCAGATTGAGCTGCTTGCAGAATCACAGCTTCACTCCCAGATCTATCTTTCTGCAATCTATTGCCTGAGTCTGCACTGAAAATAGAAGCTTCAATCCTAAGGAAGTTTCAGCTCTGCTGTCAGGCCACTTCTCCCTCCCCCAACCCCCTGAATGTGGTATTCATTGGGCCTCAGGTAAGCCTCCTGGGTGGGGTGAGGGGGAGGCGAGAGGCCAGCTGGTGGTGCGATTTGCCGGTTTTCCAAACTGCACAGAATTGTAACAACCAGTTTTATAGAACTGATCCGAACTGGGTAGAATCCCACCCCTGGTGTCGACCCTCCAAGCCAACTGAAATATATTGGAAGGGGAGGATCTATATAACTCCAACGTCCAATGACCTCTTGCCAGTCTCCATATTTACAACTTTATCTTCACTCTTGTACACGGCAAGTTGTCTTTGTAGTGTCTCTAAAAGATGTATAATTCTGTGCAGTATTTAAAGAAAACTTAGAAGCATAGGGCTGGATGGGACCTTCGAGGTCTTCTAGTTTAATCCCCTGCCCAAGACAGGAAATCTTATACCAACCACACTGGAGAAATGGAAGCCCAACCTTTTCTTGAAAACCTGTAGTGATGGAATACCTACAACTCTGGAAAGAAAGCTGTTCCATTGATTAATTGCTCTCACCGCCAGGTAATTTCTCCTTAGCTCCACGTAGGATCTCTCTTTAACAAGTTTGACACATTGCTTCTTGTCCTGCCCTCAGGTCAGAGGTGTTATTCAGCAGGTTCTGACCAGTTCTGGAGAACCAGTAGTGGCCATTTTGAGTAGTTCGCAGAACCGGCAAATCCCACCTCTGACTGGCCCTGCCCCCATCTACTCTCTGCCTCCCGAGTCCCAGCTGATCGGCTGGATCTTTTTTTGTTGCCCTGCACAGAAGAACAGAGCTGGAAAGCAGGTTAGTGGGGTGGGGAGGGAAAGGGGATTTTGCAGTAACCTTCCCCTGCCACGCCCACCAAGCCATGCCCACAGAACCGGGAGTAAAAATTTTTTGAATCCCACCACTGCCTTGGATGCTTCGGAGAGTTAAGTTTACTCCCTCTTTTCTGAGACTGCCCCTCAAATACTGGAAGTCAGGGTAGTTAAATGTCCCCCATTACAGCAGTGGTGTATTTTCCACATACCTTAGCTAACTGATTAACAAAATGTTCATCTATTTTCTCTGCTTGATTGGGTGGCAATCGGTAGGAATATCATTTCTGTTTCCTCCAATATTTACCCAAATAGATTCAAGAGGGCTTTCATCTCTGGTATTATGCATTGCTGTAGAGGTCTAGTGATTTGTTACATACAATGCAATTCCTCCTCCTTTTTTGTTGGGTCTGATTCTTTTGAATTATTTATATTTATGTTTATATTGGCGAATTCCAAGGAGGGATTAAATAAATGGATGGCATCACCAACAGTGACCTTAAAATCTATCAATGCTAATAAAAACATTCCCAGTTGCTGAAGACACGTCCCTCCCCCAACATGGATGTTGCCATATTTGTTTACTTGGAGAAGAAAAAGTCCATATATGTGTACACACCAGATTGGGGAGGTCTGCTTCTGATCAGATAATGTTAAAGGTCCCCCTCGCACATATGTGCTGGTCGTTTCCGGCTCTAGGGGTCAGTGCTCATCTCAGTTTCAAAGCCAAAGAGCCAGCACTGTCCGAAGACGTCTCTGTGGTCATGTGGCCAGCATGATTAAATACCAAAGGTGCCCAGAACGCTGTTACCTTCCCATCAAAGTGGTCCCTAGTTTTCTACTTTCATTTTTACTTGCTTTTGAACTGCTAGGTTGGCAAAAGTTGGGACAAGCAACGGGAGCTCACTCCGTTATGCAGTGCTAGGGATTCAAACCGCCCAACTGACTGACAACGTCAGCCCCGTTAGCCACTGAGCCACCGCGTCCCTGTGCTCCTGGGATCATTTGCCAAAATCAGGACTTAGCATCTGCTGAAGTCAAGATGAGACAAAGAAGAGAACACAAACTTCAGGAAAAGAATGGCAAAAGAAGGGACAAAAATAGAGAGGAATGTTTTAATTTGTGGGAGAAAAATGATCAAAGAATTTTGCACTCAGTATGTTTTTAATGGCTGACACAAGTAACATTTTTTCCTGTTGGTAGTGAGGATTTCAACTCAGATGTGTCCAATTCCTGGCTGTAATAAACATCAAAGCGAGAAAGCATACTAGATTACAAGCATCTTTCGCCCATTTAGTTCAAACAATTAGTCCAGGGAATGTGACTTATGACAGGGTACTACATGCAGCCAAGGAAGGAAAAGGTCCAAAGACCCCAAGTGACAATATTTTAATGAGGCAACATTGTTTGAAGCACGATTTCAAAAAAAAAAACAAAAAAATTCCACAGGAACTGAACTGGGTTATCTAGAAATCAAATGATAAACAGATGGGATCGGGAATCAAAGCGTCTGACTCTTCCGCCCTGCCCCACAAATAGAGAAGATACATATTACTAAAGCAAGGGTCTTCAAACTTGGCAAGTTTAAGACTTGTGGGCTTCAACTCCCAGAATTCTTGTGCTAACATGACTGGAGGAATTCTGGGAGTTGAAGTCCACAAATCTTAAAGCTGTCAAGTTTGAAGAAGGCTAGTCTGGTGATTTTTGAGCGGCTCATTCAACTGAGCTTTCGCACAAAAGTGTTGCTATTCTGAGGACAGTTCTTGTGACACACACAGCTAATAATGGACATCACAGGATGTTGGATGGTGTTGCCTTGAGGACAACGGAATTCCACCTGGATTGTTTTTGTCGTGTGTGGTGTGCAGCACCGTCCATCGTTGCAGATGCCACAGTAACGGGGTTTATACATCTGGATGCTGGTGCAGTTCTGGTACGCCAGATGGGCAGCTGTGGGAGGCTTTATAGTTCGGAGGCATTTTTTCCCCTTCTACGAGGAAGCGCAGAACATTAACTAGGTGGGCACTCACATTCAATTTGGTGCAACATAGACGTGATACATTAAGATGGAACGGGTATTATTTCAATGGCTGGAGGCCACTTGTAATGCTTTTTGGGTTAGGATGGAAGTTAGACTGTCTGGACAAGGATGCAAAATTAAGAAATCTGTGCAGAAAATGTTTATGGAGATTCTCAGTCATCCAGGCACCGAAAAAACCCACGTGGCGTCTGCAGGCTTTTTGCAGCAAAAATTACTGACCTCTGACTATCCTCCACTTCTCCAAAGCGCCACTGCCGCCGTACTCTAGGCGCCGGCCATGCAGGCTCATCCCATTGACTGCTGCACCACTCCGCTTGGACTTGCTTGGGCAATTCCCTCCGGTGCAGCGGGCTCAATGGGGTGGACCTGCGGGGCCGGGGCCAGCGCCTGGAATGCGTCACTGCAGTCGCCCCGAAAAAAGAATGTGGTGGCTGGAGGCATTTGTGACAAGGGTGACATGGACTGGCAGGGAGCCCAGCGACAACAATGGCTCAGCCCTGGCTTGCCTTCCCTGGCAGCCAGCTGTGGGAGGAAGGTAAAGTCACGGCCATGGGATGACGAAAGAGGGGGTCGTGGGGGAAGAAACAGGGAGATTAAGGGCCGGGGCCTCTGAAAGGGGAAACGGGGTGATGCAGGATGACAGATTAGGCCATGTCTGCCTGGGCAGAAAATAGGTAGGTAGGTTAGGGAAGGGATAGAGCGAGAGGGATAGAGAGAAAGAGAGAGAGAGAGAGAGAGAGAGAGAGAAGAAAGAGAGAGGGGGGAAAGAGAGAAAGAGGGAAAGAAAAGGAACAGACAAAAAAGTAAAGGAAGTAAAAGGGAGAGAGAAAGGAAGAGAAAGGAAGAAAAGGGATAGACAAAGAAAGAGGGGGAATGGAAGGAAGGGAGAGAAAGAAAGAGAGGGAAAGAGAGAAAGAGAAAGAGAGAAAAATGAGAGAAAGAGAGGGAAAGAGAAAGAAAGAGAGGGGGAGGAGAAAGTGAATGGGATATGAAGGGAGGGAGGGAGAGAGAGGGAAAGAGAAAGAGAAGAGACAAGAAAGAAAAGAAAGAGAAAAGTGAAAGAAAAAGGGAGAAAGGGAGAAAAGGGATAGACAAAGAAAGAGAGGAGGATGGGAGGAAGGGACAGAAAGAAAGAAAAAAGGGAGGGGGGAGAAGGGGCTAGAAGGGTGTGTGTATGTATGTGTGTGTGTGTGTGCACGCGCATGACTGTCAAAACTCCAAAAACAGGTCAAGTAGCTCTGGGGAGGTCAGTCATAAATCAGAACACTTGCTAAGCAACCAGCCATTAAGCGAGAACCACTTGCATTTGGTTTGCCAGTCACATGGCCACCTGGCCATGCCCACCAGTCACATGACCACCAAGCCACACTCACAAATTAGGCCATGCCCACAGAACCAGTTGTTAAAAAATTTGAATCCCACCCCTGGGTGGGGGGCACTGAGGATGAGTTTGTAGCACCAAGGGGGGGGGGTGGACTGAAAAAGTTTGGGAACCACTGATTTAGTCCATGGGTCTCCAAACATGGCAACTTTACAACTTGTGGGCTTCAACTTCTGGAATTGCTTAGCCAGAATTGTCAGAGTTGAAGTCTTAAAGTTGCCAAGTTTGGAGACCCTAATCTAGTCCAGAATATTTCCCCTAGTGGCTCAATCTAAGACACCCAGTACACTCACAAACAGGTTGGTAAAAATAATTGAAATAAGGAACCTGATAACCCTCTCAACCTTTACCTCCAAGCCAAAGTTCTATGTGCTTTTCTCTCCAAAATGAATACAGATTAGCACTATCGCTTGGACATGCTGTAAGCCATACCTTATCAGGAAGTGGACTCTTTTCACAGGGGCGCACTTCACATAGCCTCATCTCTTTCACCATCTCACACATTGGGTTCTTGTTGGTGACTCTGGTGGAGGCTCCCATGCCACAGCTGGTAGAACAGGCACTCCATTCTGTTGTCTGCTCAATGCAGTTAGAACTGGAGTCAGAATCATCAGCCCTCAAGGTAGCTTCCTGTCTGAATCCTGAAGGCAAAATTGCCACAGTGAACTGCTCAGTTGCCCAGAGGTTCTCACACAGTAAAAGATTAAGATATTAGCTGCAAACTGGAAAGGATATCGTTGGCTATCAGTGCGTTGCTCAATCATGTCCTGCAGGCTACTAAACACTTTTTTAAAAATCACCCTGTAATCCCTTTGACTGGGGGGGAAGAATGGAGCTGAGCATTTACAGGCCGGAAGCCCTTCCTGATGCCTATGCGGAGTTCACAGCAGATATTTTCTCTTTGCACCTCCATAGAAAAACATCTGTTGCTGCCTAGGATTGAATTCTCAATCTTCCGAGTGGAGACGAAAACTATAATTTTTACACAAAACTCCAAACAAATTCTGTTGTGTACTAAAAATGGACTGCTCGAAATCCCTGCGCCTTGATTGGCTAAGGCGCAGGGATTTCTAATTGGCCAGGCGAGCCGCGCCGATTGGCCCGATTGAAGTCTCCCGCGATTGGCTGAAACCATAAGCGGGAGACTTGAATCGCTGCCATTGGCCGCGGCCGCCGCGGCAAAAGAGTATAAAAGCCGGAGGCTTTTTCTCTTTTGCGGTTCGGTTCACGTCTTCAATAAAAAGAGCTGTTACTGATAGTCACTGCCTCAGAGCCTTCCTTTCGGACACGACACTGGCGACGAAGGTGGGATCTCGCCCCTGAACCGAACCCCGTGTCCACAGACGAACTTGCGACAACGAAATGGCGAAAATAGCACCGCCCGCCCCCTTCAACCCCGCCGCCGAGGACTGGGAGTCCTACTCAGACAGATTCCGGATGTATTTAGAGTGTGCCGGCATGAAGGACGCCCCGGGCCCGCTAAAACGCGCCGTGTTCCTGACGCATTGTGGACCAGAGGTTTTCCAGATGGCCAAGGCATTGGCCAAACCGGCAGACGCGACTGCCATGGATTGGGACGTCCTCGAACCCATACTAAAGCGCCATTATGCTCCCGAGGTCCCCATCCTAATTCGGCGGAACGAATTCTACCGGAGATGTCAAAAACCGGACGAGAAACTGAGCGACTTTGTCGCTGAATTAAGGCGCCTAGGCGGGCTCTGTGAGTTTGAGGGATTGAACAGTCTCATAAGAGACCGTTTCGTACTAGGACTTTGGGATCCGACACTCCAGAGCCGACTTATGGCCAAAGGCGACATCAGCCTCGCCGATGCCATCACCGCAGCCGCGGCCGCAGAAGCAACCCGCACGTCAGCAGACACCATGCGGAGAACCGAGGCAAAAGGCGCAAACAACAACAACCCCGCAAGGTCGGCCGATGCAAGAATCGAAGCGGCCGCACACTACGGCGGTTACCAGTCAGCCTCCAGCATTTCAGACGATGAGGAGGACACACATCGCATGCAGGCGGGTCGCGGAAACCAGCGAAGCCAAAACAGTCGTAGGTCGAGGACCAACTGCGCAGGGTGCGGCGGCGACCACCCCAGGTCCGAATGCCGTTTCTTTGACGCGGTCTGCAGGCATTGTGACCGAAGGGGCCACATCGCCCGAGTTTGCCGCCAAAAGAAGACACGCAGCCCGCCAAAATGGGAGCAGCAGGATAGAAGGAGAGAGAGCCCGCCAAGAACCAGAGAGCGCCAGCCAGCAGGCAGATGGGACCAGAAGCAAAGACCCCAGAGAAGCGGCGACGGTCGGCGGAAAGAAGAAACCCACCAGACGGTGACAATCGGCCATGCCATCTCCGACGGCGCCAGAAAGATATACGTTGAAGTCTACGTCGAAGGTCGGCCTTGCAAGATGGAAGTGGACTCCGGGTCCTACCTTTCCATGATTGCATGGCGCGAAATAAAAAAACTAGTGCCCACCCTGCAGAAGGAAAATGTACCCGCCCAGAGAATCATCATAAGGGACTATCAGGGCAATCGCGTGCCAGTAGTGGGCACCAAAAACTTTAGCGTAACCTACAAAGGCCGAACCGAACAGCTTCCACTCACGATAGTCGATCGTGACCGCCCGAGCTTGCTTGGCCTGCAATGGTTCGCCCCACTGAACATCGCATTGACAGGTGTCAACCAAGTCTCCATGGAAGCCTGGGAACAGCGGTTAGTCCAGGAGTTCCAGGAGGTCTTCGATGGAGGATTGGGCAAGTATAAGGGGCCCCCTATTTCCTTTGACTTAGACCCATGGGTTTCCCCCAAGCGACTTAAATCTAGGAGGGTACCCTTTGCGTTAAAACCAAAAATTGACGAACAAATCAACAAACTCGTCAAGCAAGGGGTATTAACACCTATAGATCACGCCAGATGGGAGACCCCTATAGTGACCCCAGTAAAGCCAGACGGGTCCGTGAGGATTTGCGGGGACTATAAGGCCACCCTAAATAGCGCGCTACAGCAAAGCGCCTACCCAGTGCCCATAGTGCAACACTTACTGCACTCATTGGGAGGGGGAAAAATTTTTGCCAAGCTTGACCTCGCCCAGGCATACCAGCAACTGCCTGTGGACGAAGAAACGGCAGAAGCCCAAACAATCGTGACACACCGGGGGGCCTTCAAGTGCAACAGACTCCAATTCGGAGTCAGCGTGGCACCAGGCATTTTTCAAAGTCTAATGGAACGTTTGCTACAGGGCATAAAGGGGGTGGTGCCCTATTTCGATGACGTGTTAATCGCGGCGCCAAACGAAGCCGAATTAGAGAACCGTTTAAGACAAGTCTTGACAAAATTTAAAGAGACAGGACTTAAGGTCAAACGCGAAAAATGCCAACTGTGTACGCAGCAAATAGAATTTCTGGGTTACCTCCTAGACAGACAGGGCATCCACCCTACAGCTAAAAAGGTCAAAGCCGTCAAGGAAGCCCCCACCCCGAGGTCCAAAACAGAACTACAAGCATTCCTAGGGTTACTAAATTTTTATAATGTCTTCCTACCTCAGAAGGCAACGGTGGCGGAGCCCTTGCATAGACTCCTAGACAAGAGGGCAGCATGGACTTGGGGGAAACGAGAACAGGCCGCCTTTCAGGGAACCAAAGACCTCCTCACCTCCGACGCCGTTCTAATACAGTTCAGTGAGACTTTACCCCTAGCTGTCACTTGCGACGCATCGCCCTACGGCGTCGGCGCTGTCCTCAGCCATACCCTCCCAGACCAGAGAGAAGCGCCTATTGCATTTTTTTCCAGAACGCTAACAAAACCGGAACGGAACTATAGCCAGCTGGACAAAGAAGCTTTGGCTATAGTTGCCGCCGTCAAGCGTTTCCATGAGTACTTGTACGGCCGCCCATTCAAGATAGTCACCGACCATAAGCCACTGCTGGGCATCCTCGCTGGGGATCGGGCCACACCAAACATCTTGTCACCGCGCATGACTAGGTGGTCTGAATTCCTGGCGGCCTACAACTACGAACTGTTCCACAAGCCAGGAAAGAAAATTTCACACGCGGACGCTTTGAGCCGCTCGCCCTTGCCGGACTCGGAACCTGACCCCGCTCCTACAACTAACACCTTGAGCATAGAAAGCCTGCCCATAACCGCATCCGATATTGCCAGGGAAACCAGTAGGGACAGACAATTGGCGAAAGTCTTGCATTGGTTAGAGAAAGGTTGGCCGGAAAAGGACATTGACGAGACTTTTAAGAAATTCCGGCAGCGCCAGACTGAACTGTCTCTGTTAAGGGGTTGCATCCTGTGGGGAGATCGGGTGGTAATTCCGTGCAAATTACAAAGCAGAGTTTTGGAAATGTTACATGAGGGGCATCCTGGCATCGTCAGGACAAAAGCCCTGGCCAGGAGTTACGCTTGGTGGCCAGGGATGGATAAGCAAATTGAAACATGGGTTGCAAGGTGCCACCGGTGCCAAGAAACCAGGTCCAGCCCACCCGCAGCACCCACCAGGGACTGGGAAATACCACGGGGACCCTGGTCCAGAATCCATTTAGATTTTGCTGGCCCCACAAATGGACACACTTTTTTGATCACAGTAGATGCATACTCGAACTGGTTAGAGGTGGCTGACATGAAATCCACCACCACGGAGGCTGTCATTAAAGAACTTTGTAAACTATTCTCGACACATGGCCTCCCAGACGTAGTTGTCTCAGACAACGGGCCCCAATTCACCTCGCTCGAATTTGAACGCTTCCTGGCTGAGAAAGGTATCCGCCACGCGTTGACAGCACCGGCGCATCCGGCGGCGAACGGTAGGGCGGAACGGATGGTCCAATTTACAAAAAAGACCCTCCGGAAAATGGACCACGGGGAGATCAACGAAAAAATTAATAAACTGCTTTTCATACAACACATCACACCTAACACCACAACAAACAAAAGCCCTGCAGAGCTCCTGATGGGCAGAAAGCTGCGGTCACCACTCGATCGTCTACACCCCACATATAACCCGGAGCGACCCCCGGACTCAAGCTCCAGGTACCGGACTTTTCAACCAGGCGACTGGGTTTACGCTAAAAATATGACAGGGGAACCCCTATGGATCCCAGCCGTCATAACACAAACCACAGGCCCACGGTCATACCGGCTCCAAACCGTCGATGGGCGAGCCTGGAAGCGACACATTGACCAACTCCGGTCACGGGCAATAACTAACCTCAACCCCCAAGACACGAACCAAGGGGGGAGGGAAGACCCGACAAAAGAAACGCAGAAAAAAAGTAAAGACTCACCAGATCGCTGCCTCCGCGAATCCCATCCGGAGAGGAGCCGTCCAGCCAACTCTACCGACTCGGAAAAGCCAAGCGGGAGCGGCAAAATCCGTGACTCAACCGACCCGGTAGGCCCAGGCGGGAGCCACGGCGAGAGCACCGGCCCGACCATCCAGCCGGTACCCACAGAGCCAGAAGCAGCCAAAAAGATGACCGCTCCGGCCGAGCTACAACAGAAGAATGAGCTGCGCAGGTCAACTAGGACCCGACGTAGCCCCGCCTACCTGCGTGATTACACCACGTGAAAGACCCTACCAAGAGGGGAGGGGTGTTGTGTACTAAAAATGGACTGCTCGAAATCCCTGCGCCTTGATTGGCTAAGGCGCAGGGATTTCTAATTGGCCAGGCGAGCCGCGCCGATTGGCCCGATTGAAGTCTCCCGCGATTGGCTGAAACCATAAGCGGGAGACTTGAATCGCTGCCATTGGCCGCGGCCGCCGCGGCAAAAGAGTATAAAAGCCGGAGGCTTTTTCTCTTTTGCGGTTCGGTTCACGTCTTCAATAAAAAGAGCTGTTACTGATAGTCACTGCCTCAGAGCCTTCCTTTCGGACACGACAAATTCAGCCATAAGGGCCACCCAAGGAAATGTATTATACTGGTCCTACTGCACATGAATCACATTGTAGTTTCAATCTATTTCTGGGTCTAATTTAAGTTGCTGTCATTTGTAAAGTTCTAGGACAGGGGTGTCAAACTCAAGGCCTGCAGGCTGGATCCATCCTGCAGGGTGTTTAAATCTGGTTTGTAGGGCTGGCCTGGAAATATCAAAGGACCAGCCTGCAGTACCTCTGCACACAAGGGTTTTGTGGAGGCCCCCCATGAGGCCCCTGTGCCACCCATTTTTGACCAGCAGTGTGCTGCTGCAGGCCGGGGACCCAAAAATGGGCCATGCAGGGGCCTCATAGGGCTTCTGTGAGGCCCATTTTCGGCCAGGAAAGTGCTGCAGGAGGCTAAAAATGAGATTTGGGCATGGGGCAAGCCCATTTTGGCTGGCAAGGTGCTGCAGGAGGCATCTGTCCTGTCTCCTCCCATTCTCCCTGCCAGCCCTTAGAGGAGAACTACAATGCTGATTCGGCCCTCAATGCTGATTCGGCCCCTGTTCTAGGTTACTAAAAAAGCAGGATAATAATAGGACCATGATGGTGAACCTAGAGCCATTTGTACCAGCTCGCGAGCTGCAGGCAAACATCTCACTGCAAATGTGCATGCCTCACAGCTGATTTTTGGCTGGTTTGAGGCCTTTTTTGGCCTCCCAAAGGCTTAAGGAAGGCTTCTGCAGGCTTCTACAAGCGTTGTAGGCCGAAATCTAGCTCCGTTTCGTCACTTCCGTTTTTTTCGGAAAAACCGGAAATGACGAAACAGGGTTACATTTCAGCCTACAAGCTTGTAGAAGCCTGCCGAACCTTCCTCAAGCCTTTGGGAGGCCGAAAAAGGCCTCAAACCGGCCGAAAATCAGCTGTGAAGCGCAGTGCAGGTAAGGGGGCAGAGGGTGTGGGATGGGTGGGTGATTGCGCGCACATGCATAGGGGATGAGGGGCTGCGCATTGCCTTCTGGGTGCTGGCATGCGAATGCGAGCGTGCAAGCGCGCACACAATTTTTGGCACAGGAGCCCAAAAAGGTTAGCCACCACTGTAATAGGATATCTGAAACGCCATCTTCTTCCAACAGGGCCCAGTCCAAAACTACCACATACAAGTGCTCCTTGACGTAGAACAACAGTTGACAATAAAACTTGCATCACTAAGCATTGTGGTCATTAAGTGCTCACTGCTATGACCTTTTCCCCATGGTTGTTAAGCAAATCACGCAGCTGTTTAAGCAAACCTTGCTCCCCCCCCCCCAATTTTGTCAGAAGCTCCCATGGAAGTTTGCAAACGGTGATCATGTGGCTCCAGGATGCTACAACTGTCATGACTATATGCTGGTTGCCAGCGCCCAAATTTGAGCGCATGGATGCTGCAACAATTGTAATTGTGAAGACCTGTTGTAAGTCATTTTTTCAGTGCTGTTGTAACTTCAGTCGCTAAACAAATGGTCATAAGTGGAGGACTACCTTATAAGTCACCATCAAAAGACATGAGGTGGATGAAGATGATAAAATAAGAATTTACTGCGGAGGAAAAAACTAACCAGGGAAATAGAAACATTACATTTAGTTTCCAGCTGTTACGTTATTTGCTCTTCTGAATGTTCATTGATGTAAGGATGGACAACTCATTTCTCTTCCTCAAGGTGTTTATTGTCTTCTCTTTTGGACACCACATTGATTTAATATTTGTTTAGTTTGCTGCCTTGGGTAGTTTAGGATCAAGAGGAAGTCTATAAATATTTCCATATGAGTAAACTGTAATTTTAAAAAATGATTTTCAAAAAATGGTGCATTTTGTAATATAGCAAGGATAACCTTGACTGGGAGGTCCCAAATCTATACTCAAGGCAGATTTGTAGTCAATCTAAATATAGACACTGAAGGGCTGCATTTCTTTAATAGGCTAAACTTAATGTTATATAAAGATAGCCCTTGACTTATGACCACAATGGAACCCCAAATTTCGGTTGCGAAGCGAGACAGCTGCTAAGATAATTTTGCCTCACTTTATGACCTTTTTTGGACACAGTCATTAAGTGAATCATTGCAACTGTTAAGTTAGTAACATGATTGTAAAGTGCATCTCACTTCCCCATTGGCTTTGCTTGTCAGAAGTTCTCAAAAGGGGATCGCATGACCCCAGGACACGGCAAGCATCATAACTATGAGTCAATTGCTAAACATTCGAATCTTGACTGTATGGGGATGTGTGAAAAATGGTCATAATTAAATCATTTTTTTCAGTGCCATTGTAACTTCAAAACGGTCACTAAATGAACTGTTGTAAGTCGATGACTACATTAGCTACTTGCAAAACTTCACAGCAATGTATAATTAATACCAGCCATTAAAGAAAAGTAAAAAAAATAATAAAAGCACACACGAAAACATCTTGTAAAATAATAAAAATAAGAAGGGGTGGGTTTCTACCAGTTCTGTCCACCTCTGTAGAACCGGTAGCTCTGAAGAGCAGCAGACCAAGAACTGGTTCTATGTCTGCTGATGTTTTTGCCCATCCGCCCACCCAGGCTCTTACCTGATCGTTATTTCCTGATTTTTCAACTTCAGCTGCTGAACGAGGCACAGCTGCAGTTTAAAAAACAGGAAAAGAGGGCTGTTTCAAAGGCTGCTTCTCTGCATGCAGCATGCTGATGACGATTTACAGGCTTGCAGCGTGCAGGGAAGCTTGTAAATCCCGAACCGGAAGTTAACCCTGTCGTATCCTACCCCTGAAAATAAGCTGTAATCAGATAACAGATAATCAGAGTTGGAAGGTATCTTATAGGTCATCTAGTCCAACCCTCCTCCCTGCTGAAGCAGGAGACCAAATAAAAGCAGCAATTAAAATTCATACTGCTAGCAGTATTGTAATTTGAAGTTTTGGGAGAATAAAAATGATTCTGTCTTAAGAAAGGCCTTATGTGAAAGAAAGGAACAGCTAGACTGTTCCTGGACACTGTTTTCTTGGCTAGAAAAATAAATACTTTTAGATTTTAGGGCTATGACTAGACCTCCAAAGATTTGACCGCTGTTCTCAGAATCTTTTAAAATAGATCACTAAAATGCAATTTTTCATGACACAGAAAGAGAAATTTTGGACCGAACATAACTTTCAAATAATTGTCAATTTCATTTCAATCCTACAATTGACCCTCCTAATTGTTCAACTATGGCCCAGTGCTTGTCCCTTCAGGATTCACAGATTCAATGTTGCTTTTCAAATTTCTCCTCACAATCTTAAGAATTAAAAACTTCAAGGCATCAGTTTTCATGTTCCATAAATGTCTACTTGTGATGACCCGGGATGTACACAAAGGCAATACAGTCAAATAATCAGTAGGAGTCCCTTTATTACCTCCAACTTTGCCCCCAATGTCCTGGTTACCTTCTGATCTGGAGAAAAAGTCTCCCAGGAACAGCCTTTGGCTGCAGAGATTTAAGTCCAAAATGTTATCAACAAAAACTTTAACTATAAATCCAATTCAAGGCAAGATGAGGTAATTAATCTGGCAGGGCAAGAGAAGGAATTGCAGACGTGAAGAACGACAGTAAATCAACCTGGTTGGGAGATTCTAGGAGCGCAGATAAGCACAGTCAACACAAGATAAGCTCATGTTTGTTCCCAGCAAACGCCGCTCTCAGCTTGCATCTTTTAAAAACTCTCATTCCCAGATATGCTTAATGAAGGGAATCAGGGCCCTTTCCTACCCTGTAAGTCATGCAACCCACATTTTTCTCTTCTCCGTTCATCCCTGCATGCCCTAGGACGAAGAGGGGGTGGGCCTGGGTCTTACTCTGAACTCCCTCTCCCTTGTTCTACCTCTTCCCTGCTCTGCCCAGCTGACTTTGCCCTTCCCCAGTTTCCTCCACAGCCAATGGAGCCCCACTCCCACTCCCTGTCAGCTGTTCATCTTTTTCCTCAGATTCAGACTCCAACAGGGGTATGACACTTCTGTTTGTCCAATGCAGTTGTCAAAAGTTACCCAGTATTCTTACTGCTTCAAAGTTACAACACTGAAAAAATGACTTATGGTCATTTTTCACACTTATGACCCTTGCAGCATGGTCACATGATATACATTCTGATGCTTGACAACTGACTCACATTTATGACGCTTGCAATGTCCCGGGGTCTTGGGATCACCTTTTGCGACCTTCTGACAAGCAAAGTCAATGGGGAAACCAGTTTCATTTAACAACCGGGTTACTAATTTAAGAACTGCTGTGATTCACTTAACAAATGTGGTGAGAGGAGTCGTAAAGTGGGGCAAATCTCAACAATTTTTTCACTTGGCAACATACAGTTTGGGCTCAATTGTGGTCATAAGTTGAGGGCCACTTGTATTTGTAGCTCAGGGTTGAAATGAAGAGTCCTTAAGCTTAGAACCAAGCTCAAAGAACACCAAGGAACTTTCATTTATTTTCTGTTTCTGGCCTTTGGTTGTTATAAAGTTGGAATGTATATCCACGTGTGCCACATCTGACTGTTTTGTATCGAAAGCCATAAAACAATTTCATTAAATGCCTATTTTCTTTTAGGTGTCTTTTGAGTCAATCTTGACGTCTTGTGATTGATTGAACCCCTGTAGTTTCCTTAGGGAGATTTCATAAGTAGTTTGCCGTTGCCTTTTTTTTAGGGCTGAGAGGGAGGGGCTGGCCCACCATTATCCATGCTGAAGGTGACATGGTCTCCCAGTTTTTAGTCTAGTGCCCTAACCACTGTACCAAACTGCCTCTAATGTCATTCCTTATTACAGGACATTGGGGGGAGGGAGGGGGGAGAAGAAAGCTTTTAAGTTAAGTCTTTCCCACAATACTAGAAGGTTTTTTAACAATAGCACACTGATTTCACATGAATCTTATGCTGTAAGATTTAAATCGGAAGTTTTATGAGTGGCAGAATCTGGTGGCACAGAACTAAAAATGAATCCTGGTCTTGGATGACTAATTCCACATGGCTTTTAAGCATATTTAAGCATTATATTTTAAGCATTATATTTAATCAGAGCCATCTTAAGAACTGAACATTTGATTTAAGGTTGTTTTGCCATGCTGAGAAGGAAGCCAACATAAGCAAGATTTCTCCAGTCTCCCATATCATGCATAGTGACTTTTCCAATACAGTCCAGAGAGGCACAACCATTTTAAGGCTGAAGGCCTTACTTGGTCCTTGAATAATGTGCCAAGAAGTGTACTCTAAAAATAATTTAGGGCCAGGACAAAGAAATGTGAATCAGGAGGAGGAAGAGGAGGAGGAAGAGGAGGAGGAGGAGGAAGAGGAAGGAGGAAGAAGAGGAAGAAGAAGAAGGAGAAACAACTTAACGTGATTGGGTATTTAATGCAAGTAATAGGGGAAAATGTCCCTTTCAATTAACTTAAATACAGATAATCCTTGACTTATGACCAAAACTGACCGAAACATGACCTATGGCTAAGCAAAACAGTTAAGTGAGTTTTGCCTTATTTTATGACCTTTCTTGCTGGTTCTTAAGTGAGTCACTGCAGTTGTTAAATTAGCACAGGCAGCCCTCGACTTATCACCCAAAATTTCTATTGCTAAGTGGGATATTTGTTAAGTGGATTTTGCCCCATTTTATGACCTTTCTTGCCGCATTTGTTAAGTGAATCGTTGCAGTTGTTACTTTAGGAACAAGGATGTTAAAGTGAATCTGGCTTCTCCATTGAGTTTGTTTGCCAGAAGGTCACAAAAGGAGATCGCATGACTCCAGGACACTGCAACCGTCATAAATACGAGTCACTTGCCCAAGAGTCTGAATTTTGATCCCATGTCCATGGGGAGGTCACAATGGTCTTATGTGTGAGAAGTGGTCATAAGTCATTTTTTTTCCAGTGAAGTTGTAACTTCGAACAGTCACTAAACAAACTGTTGTTAAGCCGAGGATTTCCTGTAATATGGTTAAGTGAATTTGGTTTCCCCATTGACTCTGCTTGTCAGAAGATCCCAAAAGGGGAATCACGTGATGCCAGAAAACTTTAACTGTCATAAATATGAGCCAATTGCCAAAAGTCTCAATTTGGATGATCATGTGAAAAACTGGTCATATAGGAAGTCACTTTTTTCAGTGCCGTTGTAACTTCCAATGGTCACTAAATAAACTGTTGTAAGTCAAGGATTAGAAACAAACTTTGAACGGCTTTTAGGGCTTCCATATCCATTCTACTCTTTTAGATCAACTTCCTGCAAGGAATTAAGCTCTCCTTCTCTTCATTTCTTCTGTAAGAGATCTGAGATCTGTAATACTACATGAAACAAAATCAAATAGCAATAGTCACAGCACTTAGACTAATCTACCACTTCACAGTGCTTTACAGCCCTCTCTAAGCAGTTACAGAGTCAGCATATCACCCCCAACAACCTCATTTTACCCACCTCAGAAGGATGGAAGACTGAGTCAACCTTGAGCCTCGTGGGATTCGATCTGCCAAATTGCAGGAGGAGTAACTTGCAGTATTGCCCTCTAACCATTGCACCACCGAGACTCCAAATGCACCGAGATAGATATCTATCGATGGTGGGATTCAACTGGTGTTACTACCGGTTCGGTGACTATGTTTTGTGCGCACATACTCTTGTCTGCTGCTCTTCAGAGCTACTGTTTCTGTAGAGCTAGGCAGAACCAGTAGCATCCCACCCCTGATATGTATGTTCTTATCTGCCATAAATTCCCAAGAATTTTGCCCCTCCATGACTGGCTTTGACAAGTCACAACAAATGCAAACAGAACCAAGGGTACCTTCTACCATATGTGGTGGTTATGCCCAGAAACTCAAAAGTACTGGACCAAAATATGGAATTGGTTACAAGAAATAGTGGAAAATCAGATAGAATTTAAACCGGAAACATTCTTGTTGGGAATAATTAAAGGGAAATACAGTAAAAAGATTAAATATATTCTATTACACATAGTGACAGCAACAAGGATAGCATTCGCATAATGTTGGAAATAAAATAACACGTCCTCAGAGGAATTAGTAATTCAAAATTTTTTAGATTGTGCTGAAATGGTGCTGTAATTTTAACTTACGTTAAAATTTTAACTTACGTTAAAATTAAAGGATAAAAAAGAGTCAGAGTATTACAAAGTTTGGGACAGTTGGTACAAATGGTTGAACAATAGAAATAAGAATAAAGGAGATAAGAAAATTATAGACAAATGTATATCAATGTATATATTTATATGAGATTGGTATATGTAATAATGATGTCACTGTACCATTAATGTTAAGATGAAGATTTGTAAAATGCGAAAAAGAGTAATAAAAAAATAGATAAGTCACAACTTATCTATTTAGAAGAGTCACAAGAGAAGAAGCAAAGACACTACTCTACAAACCTTTACACACCTTCCATTGCAAAGTCTGCAGTGTCCTCTGTTTTAGGATCACATGACCATTGTTCACAGCATTCCTTGGGGACTTCCACTTTCCTTGGGAAGGGACATTTGGGGCCAGGAAGCAACAAATCAACTTTGCAGAGGGGCACACAGCTGATCTGTCCATCCCTGCAGGTACAGTGGTATTTACAGTTGGGCTGGAAGGTCTCACCACTTTGATAAATAGTCCCATCAAAAACACAGTTGTCTCCTTCAAGATCTGAAGCAGAAGAAAAAAAAAAAACACACACACACACAAATCAATCAAGCTGTGTGTGAATCTAGCCCAGGGTCTTCAAACTTGACAGCTTTAAGACTTGTGGATTTCAACTCCCAGAATTCTCAGCCAGAATAGCTGGCTGTAGAATTCTGGGAGTTGAAGTCCGTAAGTTTTAAAACTTGCCAAGTTTAAAGACCCTTGATCTAGCCTGTTTGGAATTCTCAGGTATCTCTAGCAAGAGCAGGGAAGAAAACCAGTGTGAAAAAGATCTGAAATCTAGCAAAAAGATCAAGCCACCTTCAAGCTGAATTCAACTCCTAGTGATTTCATGCACATCCATACAGCATTCTTGGCACCACTGTGGCCATTGCCTTCTTGATTTATGGAGATTCCCAATCATCCAGGTCATGGTTGTCCCAAGGGTGCTTTCTGAAGAGGCAACTGAACTTTCTGCTTTTTCTTTGAAGACGTATCACTTCTCATCCAAGAAGCTTCTTCAGCTCTGACTGAACATTTCCCCACCATCCAGTCAGAGCTGAAGAAGCTTCTTGGACGAGAAGCGAAATATCTTCCAAGGAAAAAACCAGAAAGTCCAGCTGCCTCTTCAAAAGGTACCTTTGGGATGCTTCCTTGATTATTATTTGGATTTTTCAGTCTGCCCCAGAATTCACTGACAGTCTCACATCCAAAGAGTAACCAGACCTTTCTCTACTTAGTTACTCTGCCCAGGCAAGCTTTTTTAGGTGGGTTATCTTTTTAATTCAGATAGATCAGAAGCCTCTAGCCTTTATATTAGGCAAAAGACAGCACAAGCAACAATCCACCAAAACATAGATCAATTCAAGATAAAATAATGGCTAAATTCAACTACAGTACTGAATTAACTGACATTTACGGCCAAACAAAATGTGGTTTAATTCAAATTCAAATATAGTGTCCCCCCCTTCCCCCCATCTTCTATTACATTAAAAATTACAATGGGAAGAGGGTGCAAATTGAGAACTTCAGTTCAGGCCAGGAGTGGCAAACCGCCTATCCTTCTTTACAAGTCTTTCAAGCAGCAGTAACTGCTGTGGCAGCATTTCTCACCTTGGCAACTTCTCAGGTGCCTGGACTTCAATTCCCAGATTCTTAATGCTGACTGGGGAATTCTGGGAGTTGGAGTCCAAACATCTTAAAGCTGCCAAGGTTGAGAAACCCTGAGGAAGAACAGGCCACATTTTGTCTTTAAAGAAGGGGTCCCCAAATTAGGCAACTTTTAAAACTTGTGGACTTCAACTCCCAGAATTCCTCAGTCAGCATTAAAAATTCTGGGAATTGAAGTCCAGGCACCTGAGAAGTTGCCAAGGTGAGAAATGCTGCCATAGCAGTTACCGCTGGCTGAGGAATTCTGGGAGTTGAAGTCCACAAGATTTAAAGTTGCCAAGATTGGGGACCCCTGATTTAAAGAATGGGGATCATGGGAAGCCTCAGAGTGCTTCATTGGGAAATCTTGTGGATCTCAGACTCCTCTTCTCCCAAACAGGGTCCTTTCCTTCTATTTTCCGTTTCTTAATTTTCCGATTCTTATTTCTTATTTTCCATTTCCTATTTCCTATTTTCCATTTCTTATTTCCTATTTTCCATTTCTTATTTCCTATTTTCTATTTCTTAGTTTCTATTTTCTAATTCTATTTTATTTCCATTTCTTCCTCCTTATTTCTATTTCCCCAGTCATTGGGGAAGCCCATCAGCGCCTCTCAGACCATGGGAACGACAGAAAAGCCCCGTCCAAGAGGCCGAAAGTGCCTGCAGGGGACAGCGAGAGCGAGAGCCATTTACCCAGACAGACGGCCAAATCGGCTTCCCTTCCCGCCCCGCGGTCGCAGTACAAGCCGGCGCTCTCGTCGCAGGGCGTCGCTTCGGAACAGTTCTCCCCTCGTTGCCGGGCGCAAGTCAGACAGCAGGAGCAGCCGTCCAAGACCGGCGGTACGCCGGGCGCGCAGGCGGGCGGCTCCGCGGGGCACTCGCACGGCAGGCGGCACCGGTGCTCCAGGCTGCGATCCTGCAAAAGAGCAAAGAGCGAGAGGCGGCGTTAGCGGAGGCCTCACTTTCCCCAACCGCGCAGCTCCGACGCGCAAAGGCAAACCTCGGCCAGGGTCCACGGGGAGAAGAGAAAGAGGAGGATGAGGATGTTCGGCGCCTGGGACCCGGAGAGGCAGCCGAGCCGCATCTTAGGCAGCCGCTCCCGCCCTGCGTCTCCCTGCGCCGCCTTCCCCATCGCGGTGGATGCGGCTCGCCAAGCGCGCACGTCCCCCACCCCGGGAGCCTGTTTATACCCGGCGCCTCCACGATCCGCCTCCGCCGGTTGGATGCGCGGCAGGCGCAGCGGAGCCAATGGCGGCTTGGGGTGTCTTGTTCGGCCGCCGGGCTGTAAACAGATGGCGGCGGAGAATATTTGATTTAACAAGAGTTGGAAGGGAGTTGTAGGTCATCTAGGCCAACCCCCCCACACCCAAGCAGGACAGTCTATACCAGGGATCTCCAACCTTGGCAACTTAAAAACTTGTGGACTTCAACTCTAAGTATAGAAAATAAAATCATACATTGCAATGTCCTACCTGTCAATGAATACTTCAGCTTCAGCCATAACAACACAAGAGCACACAATAGATACAAACTCAAGGTAAACCGCACCAAACTTGATTGTAGGAAATATGACTTCAGCAACAGAATGGATAATGTCTGGAATACTCTATCTGCCTCTGTGGTTTCTTCCCCAAACCTCAAAAAACTGTCTACTATCCCTTTTCTAAGAGGTCTGTAGGGGGCATGCATAAGTGCACCAAGGTGCCTACCGTCCCTGTCCTATTGTTTCTTTTATTTTTCTTATATGTACCCATTTCATGTATTCATAACTATGTTTATACTTATACCTATTGTCTTGTAAGCGATTGACAAGTCAAATAAATCAAAATCAAAACTCCCAAAGCCGGCTGAGGAACTCTGGGAGTTGAAGTCCACAAGTCTTAAAGTTGCCAAGGTTGGAGACCCCTGCCCTATACCATTTCTGACAAATGGCAGTCCAGTCTCTTTCTGAAAGTCTCAAATGATGAAGCTCCCACAACTTCTGAAAGTAAGCTGCTCCATTGGTTGATCGTTCTCACTGTCAAAAAAAATTCTCCTTATTTCTAGAAAGTTTCTAGTATCTCTTGACAGAACAAAATCCAAGTAGTCCTTGACTTACAACGCAGTTCCTTTTAGTAACCGTTCAAAGTTACAACGGCACCCAAAAAAGCGACCAAGGATACCACAGCAATAAATCTCACAAGGTCATCACACAACCCATTACCCAAGCCGTTACAACACAGGAGGCTAATGGAAAAGAGATTAAAACACAAACGGCCCAGGAGATTATAACGCAGGACCCAGGATACCACAAAAAAAAAACTCGCAAGCCCATCACACAACCCATTACCCAAGCCATTAAAACATGAGAGGCTAATGGAAAAAAGATCTCTACAAAACAAATGACCCGGGAGATTACAGCACAAGATCCAGGTTATCTCCAAAATAAAACTCACAAGGCCATCACACAGCCCATTATACCAACACCAACTCCATCAACCAATCAACAGGCAGCAGCGCAGCCAACCAGCACACCAGCCCCCACCACCAGTATTTATAGAGAGACGGCATCTCCGATCACACACTGCTTGCACTGGCACGAAGCCGAAAGCACCAGCCTGAGGATGGCAAATGGGACCTCGCCGAAACGTCGCCAAGATACTCTTAATCTTACACGGGAAAAGACCCAATGGGTTAGGGTGTTCATCTTCTTGTCTAATGAAAAGAAGGACCAGGGAAGACATGATAGCACTGTTCCAATATCTCAGGGGCTGCCACAAAGAAGAGGGAGAAGCTATTCTCCAAAGCACCTGAGGGCAGGACAAGAGGCAATGGATGGAAACTAATCAAGGAGAGAATCAACCTAGAACTATGGAGAAACTTCCTGACAATGAGAACAGTTCATCAGTGGAACAACTTCCCTCCAGAAGTTGCGAATGCTCCAACACTGGAAGTTTTAAAAAAGATGTTGGATAACCATTTGTCTGAAGTGGTATAGAGTTTCCTGCCTAGGCAGGGATTGGACCAGAAGACCTCCAGTCCCCATCAACACACTTAACTAAAACATCAATCAATAACAATTAAACAAATACAACTAACACTTCAAACACAAACATCCAAAAAACACTCAACCCTCTACAACAACAAAAACATACACAAACAAACAACACAAACAACCAAACACAACAACACACACAAAAACACAACAAAACAACAAACACAAAAAACACAACACAACAATCACATACTCACTTCAACATCAATCTAAACACACCCTCTCCAACACTCACATCCCAACAACCAACACCCAACAAACTCAAAACATAACAAACAAAACAATCAACTACAAAACCTTACTCTACTCTATCTTCTCTAACTTCTCTAATCTACCCAAACCTCACCACTCCTCACAACTACTCTACCTACAAACTCAACTCTCTCTCTCTCAATCTCTCTCCTCTCCCTTACTCATTCACTTCTCAACTTCTCTTCTCTTCTCTTCTCTTCCTCTCCCTCTCACTCTACTTCTCTTACTCATATTCTATCTCTTCTCTTCTCTCTCTCTCTTCTCTCTCACTTCTCTTCTCTTCTCTTCACTCTCTCCTCTTCTCTTCTCTCTCTCTTCTCTTCTCTACTTCTCTTCTCTTCTCCCTTCTCCTTCTCTACTTCTCTCTACTTACTCTCTATTTCTCTATCTCTTCTCTTCTCTCTTCCTCTTCTCTCTTCTCTTCTCTTCTCTTCTCTTCTCTCTCTTCTCTCTTCTCTTCTCTTCTCTTCTCTTCATTCCTCTCTCTTACTCTATCTCTTCTCTTCTCTATCTCTCTTCTCTTCTCTTCTCTTCTCTTCTCTTCTCTTCTCTTCCTCTTCTCTCTATCTCTTCTCTTCTCTTCTCTCTTTCTTCTCCTTCCCTTCCCTTCCCTTCCCTTCCACTCTACTCTACTCTATTATATTTTACTCTATTCTATTCTACTCTCTTCTCTTCTCTCTTCTCTTCTCTTCTCTTCTCTTCTCTTCTCTTCTTCTCTTCTCTTCTCTCTCTTCTCTTCTCTTCTCTTCTCTTCCACTCTACTCTACTCTATTATATTTTACTCTATCTCTATTTCTCTTCTCTTCTCTTCTCTTCTCTTCTCTTCTCTTCTCTTCTCTTCTCTTCTCTTCTCTTCTCTTCTCTTCTCTCTCTCTTCTCTTCCCTTCCCTTCCCTCCTTCCACTCTACTCTACTCTATTATATTTTACTCTATTCTATTTTCTCTTTCTCTTCTCTTCTCTTCTCTTCTCTTCTCTTCTCTTCTCTTCTCTTCTCTTCTCTTCTCTTCTCTCTTCTCTCTCTTCTCTTCTCTTCTCTTCCATTCCACTCTACTCTATTTTACTCTATTCTATTTCTCTTCTTCTCTTCTCTTCTCTTCTCTTCTCTTCTCTTCTCTTCTCTTCTCTTCTCTTCTCTTCTCTTCTCTTTCTCTTCTCCTTCCCTTCCCTTCCCTTCCCTTCCTTCCTTCCACTCTACTCTATTATATTTTACTCTGT